>JAEOAD010000559.1:0-198089 GCA_036365145.1 Orientallactaga sibirica | reverse complement strand
GCGAATCTACTAACATGGCCATCTTTTTTAGATTACATTAACAAGGAAAGTTTTGAACTTGCTGCACTCAACCTTCTTTGTAGAAAGCAACTGATTCCTTGAACCGAATGAGCTTATTTCACACAGTGCAATGTTCGCAATGAAGCTGTTTGTTTCCTCAACAAAGTACTTTACAAATGAGGCGAATCTTCTAACTTGGCCATCTTTTTAGATTACATTAACAAGGAAAGTTTGAACTTGCTGCACTCAACCTTCTTCGTAGAAATTAAACTGATTCCTAGAAGCGAAATAACTTACTTCACACAGTACAGTGTTCGGTACTGAAGATGTTTCTTTTTCTAAAAGGAACTACTTTAGAAATGAAGCCAATCTACTAAGTTGTGCATCTTTTTAGATTACATTAACAAGGTAAGTTTGAACTTGCTGCACTCAACTTTTGTAGGAAAGGAAGTGATTCCTAGAACCGAATTAGCTTATTTCACACAGTACAATGTTTGGCTATAAAGATGTTAATTTTCTCAAGAAACTATTTTACAAATGAGGTGACTTTTGCTAACTTGGCCATCTTCTTAGATTACATTAACAAGGAAAGTTTGATCCTGCTGCACTCAAACATCTTCCTAGAAAGGAAACTGATTCCTAGAACAGAATTAACTTATTTCACACAGTACAGTGTTCAGTACTGAAGATGTTTGTTTTCTAAAGAAACCACTTTAGAAACGATGCGAATCCACTAACTTGTACATCTTGTTAGATTACACAAACGAGGAAAGTTTGTACTTGCTGCACTCATCCTTCTTCGGAGGAAAGCAAGTGATTCCTAGAACCGAACTAGCTCATTTCACATAGTATAGTGTTCGGTATGAAGATGTTTGTTTTGTAAACAAACTACTTTAAAAATGAGGCCAATCTACTAACTTGTGCATCTCTTTAGATTACATTAACAAGGAAAGTTTGAACTTGCTGCACTCAACCTTCTTTGTAGGAAAGCAACTGATTCCCAGAACCGAATGAGCTTATTTCACACAGTACAATGTTCGGCAATGAAGATGTTTATTTTCTCAACAAAGTACTTTACAAATGAGATGAATATTCTAACTTGGCCATCTTTTTAGATTACATTAACAAGGAAAGTTTGAACTTGCTGCACTCAACCTTCTTCGTAGAAATTAAACTGATTCTTAGAAGCGAATTAACTTATTTCACACAGCACAGTGTTCGGTACTGAAGATGTTTCTTTTCTAAAGAAAGTACTTTAGAAATCCGGCCATTCTACTAAGTTGTGAATCTTTTTAGATTACATTAACAAGGAAAGTTTGAACTTGCTGCACTCAACCTTCTTTATAGGAAAGCAACTGATTCCTAGAACCGAATGAGCTTATTTCACACAGTACAATGTTCGGCAATGAAGATGTTTGTTTTCTCAACAAAGTACTTTACAAATCAGGCCAATCTTCTAACTTGGCCATCTTTTTAGATTACATTAACAAGGAAAGTTTGAACTTGCTGTGCTCAAACGTCTTCGTAGAAATTAAGGTGATTTAGAAGCGAAATAACTTACTTCACACAGTACAGTGTTCGGTACTGAAGATGTTTCTTTTCTGAAGAAACTACCTTAGAAATGAGGCCAATCTACTAAGTTGTGCATCTTTTTAGATTACATTGAGAAGGAAAGTTTGAACATGCTGCACTCAACCTTCTTTGTAGGAAAGCAAGTGATTCCCTAGAACCGAATGAGCTTATTTCACACAGTACAATGTTAGCAATAAAGATGTTAATTTTTCAACAAACTACTTTACAAATGAGGTGACTCTGCTAACTTGGCCATCTTTTTAGATTACATTAAGAAGGAAAGGTTGAACTTGCTGCCCTCAACCATGTTCGTAGAAAGGAAACTGATTCCTAGAACCGAATTAACTTATTTCACACATTACGGTGTTCACTACTGAAGATGTTTCTTTCATAAAGAAACCACTTTAGAAATGACGCGAATCCACTAACTTGTAAATCTTGTTAGATTACACAAACGAGGAAAGTTTCAACTTGCTGTACTCAACTTTCTTCGTAGGAAAGGAAGTGATTCCTAGGACCAAACTAGCTCATTTCACATAGTATAGTGTTCCGTAATGAAGATGTTTGTTTTCTAAACAAACTACTTTAGAAATGAGGCCCATCTACTAAGTTGTGCAACTTTTCAGATTACATTAACAAGGAAAGTTTGAACTTGCTGCACTCAACCTTCTTTGTAGGAAATCAACTGATTCCTAGAACCGAATGAGCTTATTTCACACAGTACAATGTTTGGCAAAGAAGATGTTTGTTTTCTCAACAAACTACTTTACAAATGAGGCGAATCAACTAACTTGTACATCTTGTTAGATTACCGAGACTAGGAAAGTTTGAACTTGCTGCACTCAACCTTCTTCATAGAAATTAAACTGATTCCTAGAAGCGAATTAACTTATTTCACACAGTACAGTGTTCGGTAATGAAGATGTTTCTTTCTAAAGAAACTACTTTAGAAATGAGGCCAATCTACTAAGTTGTGCAACTTTTTAGATTACATTAACAAAGAAAATTTGGACTTGCTGCACCCAACCGTCTTTGTAGGAAAGCAACTGAATTCTACAACCGAATTAACTTTTTTCACACAGTACAATGTTCGGCAATGAAGATGTTTGTTTTGTCAACAATCTACTTTACAAATGAGGCGAATCTTCTAAGTTGGCCATCTTTTGAGATTACATTAAAAAGGAAAGTTTGAACTTGCTGCACTCAACCATGTTCGTAGAAATTAAACTGATTCCTAGAAGCGAATTAACTTATTTCACACAGTACAGTGTTCGATAATGAAGATGTTTCTTTTCGAAAGAAACTACGTTAGAAATGAGGCCAATCTACTAAGTTGTGCATCTTTTCAGATTACATTAACAAGGAAAGTTTGAACTTGCTGCACTCAACCTTCTTTGTAGGAAAGCAAGTGATTCCTAGAACCGAATGAGCTTATTTCACACAGTACAAGGTTCGGCAATAAAGATGTTAATTTTCTCAACAAACTACTTTACAAATGAGGTGAATCTGCTAACTTGGCCATCTTTTTAGATTACATTAACAAGGAAAGTTAGATCTTGCTGCACTCAACCATCTTCATAGAAAGGAAACTGATTCCTAGAATAGAATTAACTTATTTCACACAGGACACTGTTCAGTACTGATGATGTTTGTTTACTAAAGGAACCACTTTAGACATGACGCTAATCCACTAACTTTTACATCTTGTTAGATTACACAAACTAGGAAAGTTTGAACTTGCTGCACTCAACCTTCTTCGTAGGAAAGCAAGTGATTCCTAGACGCGAACTAGCTCATTTCACATAGTAGAGTGTTCGGTAATGAAGATGTTTGTTTTCTAAACAAACTACTTTAGAAATGAGGCCAGTCTACTAAGTTGTGCATTATTTTAGATTACATTAACAAGGAAAGTTTGAACTTGCTGCACTCAACCTTCTTCGTAGAAATTAAACTGATTCCTAGAAGTGAATTAACTTATTTCCCACAGTACAGTGTTCGGTACTGAAGATGTTTCTTTATTAAAGAAACTACTTTAGAAATGAGGCCAATCGACTAAGTTTTGCATCTTTTTAGATTACATTAACACGGAAAGTTTGAACTTTCTCCACTCAAACGTCTTTGTAGGAAAGCAACTGAATTCTAGAACCGAATTAGCTTTTTACACACAGTACAATGTTCCTCAAGGAAGATGTTTGTTTTCTCAACAAACTACTTTACCAATGAGGCAAATCTACTAACTTGGACATCTTTTTAGATTACATTAACAAGGAAAGTTTGAACTTGCTAAACTCAACCATCTTCGTAGAAAGTAAACTGATTCCTAGAACCGAACAAGCTTATTTCATACAGTATAATGTTTGGCAATGAAGGTTTTTTTTTCTAAAGAAACTACGTTAGAAATGAGGCGAATCTACTAACTTGGACATCTTTTTAGATTACATTAACAAGGAAAGTTTGAACTTGCTAAACTCAACCATCTTCGTAGAAAGGAAACTGATTCCTAGAACCCAATTAACTTATTTCACACAGTACAGTGTTCGGTACTGAAGATGTTTCTTTTCTAAAGAATTACTTTAGGAATGAGGCGAATCCACTAAGTTGTGCATCTTATTAGAATACATCAACAAGGAATATTTGAACTTGCTGCACTCAACCGTCTTTGTAGGAAAGCAACTGAATTCTAGATCCGAATTAGCTTTTCTCACACAGTACAATGTTCGTCAATGAAGATGTTTGTTTTCTCAACAAGCTACTTTACAAATGAGGTGAATCTACTAACTTGGCCATCTTTGCAAATTACATTAACAAGGAACGTTTGAACTTGATGCACTCAAACTTATTCGTAGAAATTAAACTGATTCCTAGAAGCGAATTAATTCATTTCACACAGTACAGTGTTCGGTACTGAAGATGTTTCTTTTCTAAAGAAATTACTTTACAAATGAGGCGAATCCACTAATTGGTGCATCTTTTATATTACATTAACAAGGAAAGTTTGAACTTGCTAAACTCAACCATCTTCGTAGAAAGTAAACTCATTTCTAGAACCTAATTAGCTCATTTCACACAATACAATGTTTGACAATGAAGGTTTGTTTTCTAAAGACACTCCTTTAGAAATGAGGCGAATCTACTAAGTTGGACATCTTTTTAGATTACATTAACAAGGAAAGTTTGAACTAGCTGCATTCAACGGTCTTTGTAGGAAAGCACCTGAATTCTAGAACTGAATGAGCTTGAACTTATTTCACACAGTACAGTGTTCGGTACTGAAGACCTTTCTTTTCTAAAGAAACTACTTTAGAAATGAGGCGAATACACTAACTTGTACATCCTGTTAGATTACACAAACTATGAAAGTTTGAACTTGCTGCACTCAACCTTCTTCGTAGAAATTAAACTGATTCCTAGAAGCGAATTAACTTATTTCTCACAGTACAGTGTTCGGTACTGAAGATGTTTCTTTTCTAAAGAAACTACTTTAGAAAAGAGGCCAATCTACTAAGTTGTGCATCTTTTTAGATTACATTAACAAGGAAAGTTTGAACTTTCTGCACTCAACCGTCTTTGTAGGAAAGCAACTGAATTCTAGAACCGAATTAGCTTTTTACACACAGTACAATGTTCGGCAATGAAGATGTTTGTTTTCTCAACAAACTACTTTACCAGTGAGGCAAATCTACTAACTTGGACATCTTTTAGATTTCATTAACAAGGAAAGTTTGAACTTGCTAAACTCAACCATATTCATAGAAAGTAAACTGATTCCTAGAACCGAATAAGCTTATTTAACACAGTACAATGTTCGCAATGAAGATTTCAATTTTTTCAACAAACTTCTTTACAAATGTGGTGAATCTGCTAACTTGGCCATCTTTTTAGATTACATTAAAAAGGAAAGTTTGAACTTGCTGCACTCAACCATCTTCCTAGAAAGGAAACTGATTCCTAGAACCGAATTAACTTATTTCACACAGTACAGTGTTCAGTACTGAAGATGATTGTTTTCTAAAGGAACCACTTTAGAAATGACGCGAATCCATTAACTTATACATCTTGTTAGATTACACAAACTAGGAAAGCTTGAACTTGCTGCACTCAACCTTCTTCGTAGGAAAGCAAGTGATTCCTAGAACCGAACTAGCTCATTTCATATAGTACAGTGTTCGTAATGAAGATGTTTGTTTTCTCAACAAACTACTTTATAAATGATGCCAATCTACTAAGTTGTGCATCTTTTTAGATTACATTAACAAGGAAAGTTTGAACTTGCTGCACTCAACCTTCTTTGTAGGAAAGCAACTGGTTCCCAGAACCGAATGAGCTTATTTCACACAGTACAATGTTCGGCAATGAAGATGTTTGTTTTCTCAACAAAGTACTTTACAAATGAGGTGAATCTTCTAACTTCGCCATCTTTTTAGATTACATTAACAAGGAAAGTTTGAACTTGCTGCACTCAACCTTCTTCGTAGAAATTAAACTGATTCTCAGAAGCTTAATTAACTTATTTCACACAGTACAGTGTTCGGTACTGAAGATGATTCTTTTCTAAAGAAACTACTTTAGAAATGAGGCCAATCTACTAAGTTGTGCATCTTTTTAGATTACATTAACAAGGAAAGTTTGAACTTGCTGCACTCAACCTTCTTTGTAGGAAAGCAACTGATTCCTAGAACCGAATGAGGTTATTTCACACAGTACAATGTTCGCAATGAAGATGTTTGTTTTCTCAACAAAGTACTTTACAAATCAGGCTAATCTTCTAACTTGGCCATCTTTTTAGATTACATTAACAAGGAAAGTTTGAACTTGCTGCACTCAACCTTCTTTGTAGAAATTAAAGTGATTCCTAGAAGCAAAATAACTTACTTCACACAGTACAGTGTTCGGTACTGAAGATGTTTCTTTTCTAAAGAAACTACTTTAGAAATGAGGCCCATCTACTAAGTTGTGCATCTTTTTAGATTACATTGACAAGGAAAGTTTGAACTTGCTGCACTCAAACTTCTTTGTGGGAAAGCAAGTGATTCCTAGAATCGAATGAGCTTATTTCACACAGTACAATGTTCGCAATAAAGATGTTAATTTTCTCAACAAACTACTTTACAATTGAGGTGACTCTGCTAACTTGGCCATCTTTTTAGATTACATTAACAAGGAAAGTTTGAACTTGCTGCACACAACCATCTTCGTAGAAAGGAAACTGATTCCTAGAACCGAATTAACTTATTTCACACAGTACGGTGTTCACTACTGAAGACGTTTCTTTTATAAGGAAACCACTTTAGAAATGACGCTGAATCCACAAACGTGTAAATCTTGTTAGATTACACAAACTAGGAAAGTTTGATCTTGCTGCACTCAACCTTCTTCATAGAAATTAAACTGATTCCTAGAAGCTTAATTCACTTATTACACACAGTACAGTGTTCGGTAGTGAAGATGTTTCCTTTCTAAAGAAACTACTTTAGAAATGAGGCCAATCTAACAAGTTGTGCAACTTTTCAGATTACATTAACAAGGAAAGTTTGAACATGCTAAACTCAACCATATTCATAGAAAGTAAACTGATTCCTAGAACCGACTAAGCTTATTTAACACAGTACAATGTTCGCAATGAAGATTTTAATTTTTTCAACAAACTTCTTACCAAATGAGGTGAATCTGCTAGCTTGGCCATCTTTTTAGATTACATTAACCAGGAAAGTTTGAACTTGCTGCACTCAACCATCTTCGTAGAAAGGAAACTGATTCCTAGAACCGAATTAACTTATTTCACACAGTACAGTGTTCAGTACTGAAGATGTTTGTTTTCTAAAGAAACCACTTTAGAAACGACGCAAAATCCACTAACTTGTACTTCTTGTTAGATTACACAAACGAGAAAAAGTTTGAACTTGCTGCACTCAACCTTCTTCGTAGGAAAGCAAGTGATTCCTAGAACCGAACTAGCTCATTTCACATAGTACAGTGTTCGTAATGAAGATGTTTGTTTTCTCAACAAACTACTTTATAAATGAGGCCAATCTACTAAGTTGTGCATCTTTTTAGATTCCATTAACAAGGAAAGTTTGAACTTGCTGCACTCAACCTTCTTTGTAGGAAAGCAACTGAATTGTAGAACCGAATTAGCTTTTTACACACAGTACAATGTTCGGCAATGAAGATGTTTGTTTTCTCAACAAACTACTTTACCAGTGAGGCAAATCTACTAACTTGGACATCTTTTAGATTACATTAACAAGGAAAGTTTGAACTTGCTAAACTCAACCATATTCATAGAAAGTAAACTGATTCCTAGAACCGACTAAGCTTATTTAAGACAGTACAATGTTCGCAATGAAGATTTTAATTTTTTCAACAAACTTCTTACCAAATGAGGTGAATCTGCTAGCTTGGCCATCTTTTTAGATTACATTAACCAGGAAAGTTTGAACTTGCTGCACTCAACCATCTTCGTAGAAAGGAAACTGATTCCTAGAACCGAATTAACTTATTTCACACAGTACAGTGTTCAGTACTGAAGATGTTTGTGTTCTAAAGAAACCACTTTAGAAACGACGCAAATCCACTAACTTGTACTTCTTGTTAGATTACACAAACGAGAAAAGTTTGAACTTGCTGCACTCAACCTTCTTCATAGGAAAGCAAGTGATTCCTAGATCCGAACTAGCTCATTTCACATAGTACAGTGTTCGGTAATGAAGATGTTTGTTTTCTCAGCAAACTACTTTATAAATGAGGCCAATCTACTAAGTTGTGCATCTTTTAGATTCCATTAACAAGGAAAGTTTGAACTTGCTGCACTCAACTTTCTTTGTAGGAAAGCAACTGATTCCTAGAACCGAATTAGCTTATTTCACACAGTACAATATTTGGCAATGAAGATGTTGGTTTTCTCAACAAACTACTTTACAAATGAGGCGAATCTACTAACTTGGCCTTCTTTTTAGATTACATTAACAAGGAAAGTTTGAACTTGCTGCACTCACCCGTCTTCGCAGAAATTAAACTGATTCCTAGAAGCGAATTAACTTATTTCACACAGTACAGTGTTCGGTACTGAAGATGTTTCTTTTCTAAAGAAACTCTTTTTAGAAATGAGGACAATCTACTAAGTTGTGCATCTTTTTCGATTACATTAACAAGGAAAGTTTGAACTTGCTGCACTCAGCAGTCTTTGTAGGAAAGCAAATAAATTCTAGAACCGAATGAGATTTTTTCACACACTACAATGTTTGCCAATGAAGATATTTGTTTTGTCAACGAACTCCTTTTACCAATGAGGCAAATCTACAAACTTGGCCATCTTTTTTTACATTACATTAACAAGGAAAGTTTGAACTTGCTAAACTCAACCATCTTTGTAGAAATTAAACTGATTCCTAGAAGCGAATTAACTTATTTCACACAGTACAGTCTTTGGTACTGACGATGTTTCTTTTCTAAAGGAACTACGTTAGAAATGAGGTGAATCAACTAACTTGTACATCTTGTTAGATTACACAAACTAGGAAAATTTGAACTTGATGCACTCAACCTTCTTTGTAGAAATTAAACTGATTCCCAGCAACAAATTCACTTATTTCACACAGTACAGTGTTCGGGACTGAAGATGTTTGTTTTCTAAAGAAACTAATATAGACATGACGCGAATCCACTAACTTGTACATCTTGTTAGATTACACAAACTAGGAAAGCTTGAACTTGCTGCACTCAACCTTCTTAGTAGGAAAGCAAGTGAGTCCTAGAACCGAACTAGCTTATTTCACATAGTACAGTGTTCGTAATGAAGATGTTTGTGTTCTAAACACACTACTTTAGAAATGAGGCCAATCTACTAAGTTGTGCATCTTTTTAGATTACATTAACAAGGAAAGTTTGAACTTGCTGCACTCAACCTTCTTTGTAGGAAAGCAACTGATTCCTAGAACCGAATGAGCTTATTTCACTCAGTACAATGTTCAGCAATGAAGATGTTTGTTTTCTCAATAACGCACTTTTTACAAATTAGGTGAATCTTATAACTTGGCCATCATTATAGGTTACATTAACAAGGAAAGTTTGAACTTGCTGATTCAACCATCTTCGACGAAATTAAACTGATTCCTAGAAGCGAATTAACATTTCACACAGTACAGTGTTCTGTACAGAAGATGTTTCTTTTCTAAAGAAACTACTTTAGAAATGAGGCCAATCTACTAAGTTGTGTATCTTTTTAAGATTACATTAACAAGGAAAGTTTGAACTTGCTGCACTCAACCTTCTTAGTAGGAAAGCAAGTGAGTCCTAGAACCGAACTAGCTCATTTCACATAGTATAGTGTTCGGTAATGAAGATGTTCGTTTTGTAAACAAACTACTTTAGAAATGAGGCCAATCTACTAAGTTGTGCATCTTTTTAGATTACATTAACAAGGAAAGTTTGAGCTTGCTGCACTCAACCTTCTTTATAGGAAAGCAACTGATTCCTAGAACTGAATGAGCTTATTTCACACAGTACAATGTTTGGCAATGAAGATGTTTGTTTTCTCAACAAACTACTTTACAAGTGAGGCGAATCTTCTTACTTGGCCATCTTTTTAGATTACATTAACAAGGAAAGTTTGAACTTGCTGCACTCAACCATCTTCGTAGAAAGGAACCTGATTCCCAGAACCGAATTAACTTCTTTCACACAGTACAGTGTTCACTACTGAAGATGTTTGTTTTATAAGGAAACCACTTTAGAAACGACGCGAATCCACTAACTTGTAAATCTTGTTAGATTACACAAACGAGGAAAGTTTGAACTTGCTGCACTCAACCTTCTTCGTAGGAAAGCAAGTGATTCCTAGAACCAAACTAGCTCATTTCACATACTATAGTGTTCAGTAATGAAGATGTTTGTTTTCTAAACAAACTACTTTAGAAATGAGGCCAATCTACTAAGTTGTGCAACTTTTCAGATTACATTATCAAGGAAAGTTTGAACTTGCTGCACTCAACCTTCTTTGTAGGAAAACAACTGATTCCTAGAACCGAATGAGCTTATTTCACTCAGTACAATGTTCGCAATGAAGATGTTTGTTTCAACAAAGTACTTTACAAATGAGGCAAATCTTCTAACTGGGCCATCTTTTGAGATTACTTTAAAAAGGAAAGTTTGAACTCGCTACACTCAACCTTCCTCGTAGAAATTAAACTGCTTCCTAGAAGCGAATTCACTTATTTCACACAGTACAGTGTTCGGTAATGAAGATGTTTCTTTTCTAAAGAAACTACTTTAGAAATGAGGCCAATCTACTAAGTTGTGCATCTTTCTAGATTACATTAACAAGGAAAGTTTGAACTTGCTGCACTCAACCTTCTTTGTAGGAAAGCAAGTGATTCCTAGAACCGAATGAGCTTATTTCACACAGTACAATATTCGGCGATAAAGATGTTAATTTTCTCAACAAACTCTTTTACAAATGAGGTGACTCTGCTAACTTGGCCACCTTTTTAGATTACATTAACAAGGAAAGTTTGAACTTGCTGCACTCAACCATCTTCGTAGAAAGGCAACTGATTCCTAAAACCGAATTAACTTATTTCACACAGTACAGTGTTCAGTACTGAAAATGTTTGTTTTCTACAGAAACCACTTTAGAAACGACGCGAATCCACTAATTTGTACATCTTGTTAGATTGCACAAACGAGGAAAGTTTGAACTTGCTGCACTCATCCTTCTTCGTAGGAAAGCAAGTGATTCCTAGAACCGAACTAGCTCATTTCACATAGTATAGTGTTCGGTAATGAAGATGTTTGTTTTGTAAACAAACTACTTTAGAAATGAGGCCAGTCTACTAAGTTGTGCATCTTTTTAGATTACATTAACAAGGGAAGTTTGAACTTGCTGCACTCAACCATATTCTTAGGAATTAAACTGATTCCTAGAACCGATTTACGTTATTTCACACAGTACAGTGTTCAGTACTGAAGATGTTTGTTTTCTAAAGAAACTACTTTAGAAATGAGGCGAATGCACTAACTTGTACATCTTGTGAGATTACACAAACTAGGAAAGTTTGAACTTGCTGCACTCAACCTTCTTCGTAGGAAATCAAATGATTCCTAGAACCGAACTACCTCATTTCACATAGTATAGTGTTTGGTAATGAAGAGGTTTGTTTTGTAAACAAACTACTTTAGAAATGAGGCCAATCTAATAAGTTGTGCATCTTTTTAGATTACATTAACAAAGAAAATTTGAACTTGCTGCACTCAACCATCTTTGTAGGAAAGCAAGTGATTCCTAAAACCGAATGAGCTTATTTCACACAGTACAATGTTCCGCAATAAAGATGGTAATTTTCTCAACAAACTACTTTACAAATGAGGTGACTCTGGTAACTTGGCCATCTTTTTAGATTACATTAACAAGGAAAGTTTGAACTTGCTGCACTCAACCATCTTCGTAGAAAGGAAACTGAATCCTAAAAACGAATTAACTTATTTCACACAGTACAGTGTTCACTACTGAATATGTTTGTTTTATAAGGAAACCACTTTAGAAATGACGTGAATCCACTAACTTGTACATCTTGTTAGATTACACAAACGAGGAAAGTTTGAACTTGCTGCACTCAAACTTCTTCGTAGGAAAGCAAGTGATTCCTAGAACCGAACTAGCTCATTTCACATAGTATAGTGTTCGGAATGAAGATGTTTGTTTTGTAAACAAACTACTTTAGAAATGAGGCCAATCTTCTAAGTTGTGCATCTTTTTAGATTACATTAACAAGGAAAGTTTGAACTTGCTGCACTCAACCATCATTGTTGAAATTAAACTGATTCCTTGAACCGAATTACCTTATTTCACACAGTACAGTGTTCGGTACTGAAGATGTTTCTTTTCTAAAGAAACTACTTTAGAAATGATGCGAATGCACTAACTTGTACATCTTGTTAGATTACACAAACTAGGAAAGTTTGTACTTGCTGCACTCAACCTTCTTTGTAGGAAAGCAACTGATTCCTAGAACCTAATGAGCTTATTTCACACAGTACAATGTTCGGCAATAAAGATGTTAATTTTCTCAACAAACTATTTTACAAATGAGGTGACTCTGCTAACGTGGCCAGCTTTTTAGATTACATTAACAAAGAAAGTTTGAACTTGCTGCACTCAACGATCTTCGTATAAATGAAACTGATTCCTAGAAAAGAATTAACTTATTTCACACAGTACAGTGCTCAGTACTGAAGATGTTTGTTTTCTAAACAAACCACTTTAGAAATGACACGATTCCACTAACTGGTACATCTTGTTAGATTACACAAACTAGGAAAGTTTGAACTTGCTGCACTCAACCTTCTTCATACGAAAAGCAAGTGATTCCTAGAACCGAACTACCTCATTTCACATAGTATAGTGTTCGGTAATGAAGATGTTCGTTTTGTAAACAAACTACTTTAGAAATGACGCCAATCTACTAAGTTGTGCATCTTTCCAGATTACAATAACAAGGAAAGTTTGAACTTGCTGCACTCAACATTCTTTATAGGAAAGCAACTGATTCCTAGAACCGAATGAGCTTAATTCACACAGTACAATGTTTGGCAATGAAGATGTTTGTTTTCTCAACAAACTACTTTTCAAATGAGGCGAATCTACTAACTTGGCCATCATTTTAAATTACATTAACAAGGAATGTTTGAACTTGCTACACTCAACCATCTTCTTAGAAATTAAACTGTTTCCTAGAACCGATTTACATTATTTCAAACAGTACAGTGTTCAGTACTGAAGATGTTTCCTTTCTAAAGAAACTACTTTAGAAATGAGGCGAATGCACTAACTTGTACATCTTGTTAGATTACACAAACTAGGAAAGTTTGAACTTGCTGCACTCAACCTTCTTCGTAGGAAAGCAAGTGATTCCTAGAACCGAAATGGCTCATTTCACATAGTATAGTGTTCGAAATGAAGATGTTTGTTTTGTAAACAAACTACTTTAGAAATGAGGCAAATCTACTAAGTTGTGCATCTTTTCAGATTACATTAACAAGGAAAGTTTGAACTTGCTGCACTGAACCTTCTTTATAGGAAAGCAACTGATTCCTAGAACCGAATGAGCTTATTTCACACAGTACAATGTTATAAATAAAGATGTTAATTGTCTCAATAAACTACTTTACAAATGAGGCGAATCTACTAACTTGGCCATCTTTTTAGATTACATTAACAAGGAAAGTTTCAACTTGCTTCACTCAACCATCTTCGTAGAAATTAAACTGATTCCTAGAACTGAATTACCTTATTTCACACAGTACAGTGTTCGGTACTGAAGACGTTTCTTTTCTAAAGAAACTACTTTAGAAATGAGGCCAATCTACTAAGTTGTGCATCTTTTAAGATTACATTAACAAGGAAGTTTGAACTTGCTGCACTCAACCTTCTTTGTAGGAAAGCAACTGAATTCTAGAACTAAATTCGCTTTTTTCACACTGTACAATGTTCAGCAATGAAGATGTTTGTTTTCTAAACAAACTACTTTACCAATGAGGCAAATCTACTAACTTGGATATCTTTTTAGAGCACATTAACAACGCAAGATTGAACTTGCTAAACTCAACCATCTTCGTAGAAAGTAAACTGATTCCTACAAACGAATTAGCTCATTTCACACAGTACAAAGTTTGGCAATTTAGGTTTGTTTTCTAAAGAAACTACTTTAGAAATGAGGCGAATATACTAACTTGGACATCTTTGTAGATTACATTAACAAGGAAAGTTTGAACTTGCTGCACTCAACCATCTTCGTAGAAATTAAACTGATTCCTAGAAGCGAATTATCTTATTTCACACAGTACAGTGTTTGGTACTGAAGATGTTTCTTTTCTAAAGAAACTACGTTAGAAATGAGGCGATTCCACTAACTTGTACATATTGTAAGATTACACAAACTAGGAAAGTTTGAACTTGCTGCACTCAACCTTCTTTGTAGGAAAGCAACTGATTCCTAGAACCAGTGAGCTTATTTCACACAGTACAATGTTCGGCAATGAAGATGTTTGTTTTCTCAACAAAGTACTTTACAAATGAGGCGAATCTTCTAACTTGGCCATCTTTTTAGATTATATTAACAAGGAATGTTTTAACTTGCTGCACTCAACCTGCTTCAGAGAAATTAAACTGATTCCTCGAAGGGAATTAACTTATTTCACACAGTGCAGTGTTCGAACTGAAGATGTTTCTTTTCTAAAGAAACTACTTTAGAAATGAGGCCAATCTACTACGTTGTGCATCTTTTTAGATTACATTAATAAGGAAAGTTTGAACTGGCTGCACTCAACCTTCTTTGTAGGAAAGCAACTGAATTCTACAACCGAATTAGCTTTTTACAAACAGTACAATGTTCGGCAATGAAGATGTTTGTTTTCTCAACAAACTACTTTAACAATGAGGCAAATCTACTAACTTGGACATCTTTTAGAGCACATTAACAAGGAAAGTTTGAACTTGCTAAACTCAACCATCTTCATAGATAGTATACCGATTCCTTTAACCGAATTAGCTCATTTCAAACAGTACAAAGTTTGGAAATTTAGGTTTGTTTTCTAAAGAAACTACTTTAGAAATGAGGCGAATCTACTAACTTGGACATCTTCTTAGATTACATTAACAAGGAAAGGTTGAACTTGCTAAACTCAACCATCTTCAAGAAAGGAAACTGATTCCTAGAAGTGAATTAACTTATTTCACACAGTACACTGTTCGGTACTTAAGATGTTTGTTTTCTAAAGAAACTAATATAGAAATGAAGAGAATCCTGTAACTTGTACATCTTGTTAGATTACACAAACTAGGAAAGTTTGAGCTTGCTGCACTCAACCATCTTCGTAGAAATTAAACTGATTCCTAGAAGCGAATTAACTCATTTCACACAGCAGTGTTCGGTACTGATGATGTTTCTTTTCTAAAGAAAGTACTTTAGAAATGAGGCCAATCTACTAAGTTGTGCATCTTTTTAGATTCCATTAACAAGGAAAGTTCGAACTTGCTGCACTCAACCTTCTTTGTAGGAAAGCAAGTGATACCTAGAACCGAAAGAGCTTATTTCACACAGTACAATGTTTGGCAATAAAGACGTTAATTTCTCAACAAACTATTTTACCAATGAGGTGACTCTGCTAACTTGGCCATCTTTTTAGATTACATTAACAAGGAAAGTTTGAACTTGCTGCACTCAACCATCTTCGGAGAAAGGAAACTGATTCCTAGATCCGAATTAACTTATTTCACACAGTACATTGTTCAGTACTGAAGATGTTTGTTTTCTAAAGAAACCACTATAGAAACAACGCGAATCCACTAACTTGTACATCTTGTTAAATTACACAAACGAGGAAAGTTTGAACTTGCTGCACTCAACCTTCTTCATAGGAAAGCAAGTGATTCCTAAAACCAAGTTAGCTCATTTCACTTAGTATAGCGTTCGTAATGAAGATGTTTGTTTTGTAAAAAACTACTTTAGAAATGATGCCAATCTACTAAGTTGTGCATCTTTTTAGATTACATTAACAAGGAAAGCTTGAACTTGCTGGACTCAACCATCTTCGTAGAAATTAAACTGAATCCTAGAACCGAATTACCTTATTCCACACAGTACAGTGTTAGGTACTGAAGATGTTTCTTTTCTAAAGAAACTACTTTAGAAATGAGGCAAATGCACTAACTGGTACATCTTGTTTGATTACACAAACTAGGAAAGTTTGACCTTGCTGCACTCAACCTTCTTCGTATAAATTAAACTGATTCCTAGAACCGAATTAACTTATTTCACACAGTACAGTGTTCGGTACTGAAGATGTTTCTTTTCTAAAGAAAGTACTTTAGAAATGAGGCGAATGCACTAATTGGTACATCTTGTTAGATTACACAAACTAGGAAAGTTTGAACTTGCTGCACTCAACCTTCTTCGTATAAATTAAACTGATTCCTAGAAGCGAATTAACTTATTTCACACAGTACAGTGTTCGGTACTGAAGATGTTTCTTTTCTAAAGAAACTACTTTAGAAATGAGGCCAATCTACTACGTTGTGCTTCATTTTAGTTTACATTAACAAGGTAAGTTTGAACTGGCAGCACTCAACCTTCTTTGTTGGAAAGCAACTGAATTCTAGAACCGTATTAGCTTTTTACACACAGTACAATGTTCGCAATGAAGATGTTTGTTATCTCAACAAAGTACTTTACAAATGAGGCGAATCTTCTAATTTGGCCATCTTTTTAGATTACATTAACAAGGAAAGTTTGAACTTGCTGTACTCAACCTTCTTCGTAGAAATTAAACTGATTCCTGGAACTGAATTAACTTATTTCACACAGTACAGTGTTCGGTACTGAAGATGTTTCTTTTCTAAAGAAACTACTTTAGAAATGAGGCCAATCTACTAAGTTGTGTATTTTTAAGATTACATTAACAAGGAAAGTTTGAACTTGCTGCACTCAACCTTCTTTGTAGGAAAGCAAGTGATTCCTAGAACCGAATGAGCTTATTTCACACAGTACAATGTTCAGTAATAAAGATGTTAATTTTCTCAACAAAGTACTTTACAAATGAGGTGACTCTGCTAACTTGGCCATATTTTTAGATTACATTAACAAGGAAAGTTTGAACTTGCTGCACTCAACCATCTTCGTAGAAAGGAAACTGATTCCTAGAACCGAATTAACTTATTTCACACAGTACAGTGTTCAGTACTGAAGATGTTTGTTTTATAAGGAAACCACTTTAGAAATGATGCAAATCCACTAACTTGTAAATCTTGTTAGATTACACAAACGAGGAAAGTTTGAACTTGCTGCACTCAACCTTCTTCCTAGGAAAGCAACTGATTCCTAGAACTGAAGTAGATCATTTCACATAGTATAGTGTTCGGTAATGGAGATGTTTGTTTTGTAAACAAACTACTTTAGAAATGAGGCCAATCTGCTAAGTTGTGCAACTTTTCAGATTACATTCACAAGGAAAGTTTGAACTTGCTGCACTCAACCTTCTTTGTAGGAAAGCAACTGATTCCTAGAACCGATTGAGCTTATTTCACACAGTACAATGTTTGGCAATGAAGATGTTTGTTTTCTCAAATAACTATTTTAAAAATGAGGCGAATCTACTAACTTGGCCCACTTTTTAGATTACATTAACAAGGAAAGTTTGAACTTGCTGCACTCAACCATCTTCGTAGAAATTAAACTGAATCCTAGAAGCGAATGCACTTATTTCACACAGTACAGTGTTCACTAATGAAGATGTTTGTTTCATAAGGAAACCACTTTAGAAATGAGGCGAATCCACTAACTTGTACATCTTGTTAGATTACTCAAACCAGGAAAGTTTGAACTTGCTGTATTCAACGTTCTTCGTAGGAAAGCAAGCGATTCCTAGAACCGAACTAGCTCATTTCACATAGTATAGTGTTCGGTAATGAAGATGTTTGTTTTGGAAAGCAACTACTTTAGAAATGAGGCCAATCTACTAAGTTGTGCAACTTTTCAGATTACATTAACAAGGAAAGTTTGAACTTGCTGCACTCAACCTTCTTCGTAGGAAAGCAAGTGATTCCTAGAACCGAACTAGCTGATTTCACATAGTACAGTGTTCGGTAATGAAGTGTTTGTTTTCTAAACAAACTACTTTAGAAATGAGGCCAATCTACTAAGTTGTGCATCTTTTCCGATTACAGTAACAAGGAAAGTTTGAACTTGCTTCACTCAACCTTCTTTGTAGGAAAGCAACTGATTCCTAAAACCGAATGAGCTTATTTCACACAGTACAATGTTCGGCAATGAAGATTTTTGTTTTTCCTCAACAAAGTACTTTACAAATGAGGCGAATCTACTAACTTGGCCAACATTTTAGATTACATTAAAAAGGAAAGTTTGAACTTGCTGCACTCAACCATCTTCTTAGAAATTAAACTGATTCCTAGAACCGATTTACCTCATTTCACACAGTACAGTGTTCAGTACTGAAGATGTTTCTCTTCTAAAGAAACTAGTTTAGAAATGAGGCGTATGCACTAACTTGTACATATTGTTAGATTTCACAAACTAGGAAAGTTTGAATTTGCTGTACTCAACCTTCTTCATAGGAAAGCAATTGATTCCTAGAACCGAATTAGCTCATTTCACATAGTATAGCGTTCGGTAATGAAGATGTTTGTTTTGGAAACAAACTACTTTAGAAATGAGGCCAATGTACTAAGTTGTGCATCTTTTCAGATTACATTAACAAGGAATGTTTGAGCTTGATGCACTCAACCTTCTTTATAGGAAAGCAACTGATTCCTAAACCTGAATGAGCTTATTTCACAAAGTACAATGTTTGGCAATGAAGATGTTTGTTTTCTCAACAAACTACTTTTGCAAATGAGGCGAATCTACTAACTTGGCCATCTTTTTAGATTACATTAACAAGGAAAGTTTGAACTTGCTGCACTCAACCATCTTTGTAGAAATTAAACTGATTCCTAGAACCTAATTAACTTAATTCACACAGTACAGTGTTCGGTACTGAAGATGTTTGTTTTCTAAAGAAACTACTTTAGAAATGAGGTGAATCCAACTAACTTGTACATCTTGTTAGATTACACAAACTAGGAAAGTTTGAACTTGCTGCACTCAACCTTCTTCGTAGGAAAGCAAGTGATTCCTAGAATGGAACTAGCTTATTTCACATAGTACAGTGTTCGGTAATGAAGATGATTGTTTACTAAACAAACTACTTTAGAAATGAGGCCAATCTACTATGTTGTGCATCTTTTTAGATTACATTAACAAGGAAAGTTTGAACTTGCTGCACTCAACCTTCTTTGTAGGAAAGGAACTGATTCCTAAAACCGAATGAGCTTATTTCACACAGTACAATGTTCGCAATGAAGATGTTTGTTTTCTCAACAAAGTACTTTACAAATGAGGCGAATCTTCTAACTTGGCCATCTTTTTAGATTCCATTAACAAGGAAAGTTTGAACTTGCTGCACTCAACCTTCTTCATAGAAATTAAACTGATTCCTAGAACCGAATTGACTTATTTCACACAGTAAAGTGTTCGGTACTGAAGATGTTACTTTTCTAAAGAAACTCCCATAGAAATGAGGCCAATCTACTAAGTTGTGCATCTTTTTAGAGTACATTAACAAGGAAAGTTTGAACTGGCTGCAGTCAACCTTCTTTGTAGGAAAGCAACTGAATTCTAGAACTAAATTAGCTTTTTCACACAGTAAAATGTTTTGCAATGAAGATGTTTGTTTTCTCAACAAACTACTTTACCAATGAGGCAAATCTACTAACTTGGACATCTTTTTAGAGCACATTAACAAGAAAAACTTGTATGACCTTTGTAGAAATTAAACTGATTCCTTGAAGTGAATTAACTTATTTTACACAGTACAAAGTGTTTGGTACTGAAGATGTTTGTTTTCTAAACAAAGTACTTTAGAAATGATGCGAATCTTCTAACTTGGCCATCTTTTTAGATTACATTAACAAGGAAAGTTTGAACTTGCTGCACTCAACCTTCTTCGTAGAATTTTAACTGATTCCTAGAACCGAATTAACTTATTTCACACAGTACAGTGTTCGGTACTGAAGATGTTTCTTTTCTAAAGAAACTACTTTAGAAATGAGGCCAATCTACTAACTTGTGCATCTTTTTAAGATTACATTAACAAGGAAAGTTTGAACTTGCTGCACTCAACCTTCTTTGTAGGAAAGCAAGTGATTCCTAGAACCGAATGAGCTTATTTCAAACAGTACAATGTTCGGCAATAAAGATGTTAATTTTCTTAACAAACTACTTTACAAATGAGGTGACTCTACTAACTTGGCCATCTTTTTTTAGATTACATTAACAAGGAAAGTTTGAACTTGCTGCACTCAACCATCTTTGTAGAAAGGAAACTGATTCCTAGAACCGAATTAAATTATTTCACACAGTACAGTGTTCCCTACTGAAGATGTTTGTTTTATAAAGAAACCACTTTAGAAATGACGCCAATCCACTAACTTGTAAATCTTTTTAGATTATTACATTAACGAGGAAAGTTTGAACTTGCTGCACTCAACCTTCTCCGTAGGAAAGCAAGTGATTCCTAGAACCGAATTAGCTTATTTCACATAGTATAGTGTTCGGTAATGAAGATGTTTGTTTTGTAAACAAACTACTTTATAAATGAGGCCAGTCTACTACGTTGTGCATTTTTTTAGATTTCATTAACAAGGGAAGTTTGAACTTGCTGCACTCAACCTCCTTTGTAGGAAAGGAAGTGATTCCCAGAACCGAATGAGCTTATTTCACACAGTACAATGTTCAGCTATAAAGATGTTAATTTTCTCAACAAACTATTTTACAAATGAGGTGACTCTGCTAACATGGCCATCTTTTTAGATTACATTAACAAGGAAAGTTTGAACTTGCTGCACTCAACCTTCTTCATAGAAATTAAACTGATTCCTGGAACCGAATTAACTTATTTCACACAGTACAGTGTTCGATACTGAAGATGTTTCTTTTCTAAAGAAACGACTTTAGAAATGAGGCCAATCTACTAAGTTGTGCATCTTTTTAGATTACATTAACAAGGAAAGTTTGAACTTGCTGCACTCAACCTTCTTTGTAGGAAAGCAAGTGATTCCTAAAACAGAATGAGCTTATTTCACACAGTACAATGTTCGGTAATGAAGATGTTTGTTATCTCAACAAAGTACTTTACAAATCAGGCGAATCTTCTAACTTGGCCATCTTTTTAGATTACATTAACAAGGAAAGTTTGAACTTGCTGCACTCAACCTTCTTTGTAGAAATTAAACTGATTTCTGTAACTGAATTAACTTATTTCACACAGGACAGTGTTCGGTACTGAAGATGTTTCTTTTCTAAAGAAACTACTTTAGAAATCAGGCCAATCTACTAACTTGTGCATCTTTTAAGATTACATCAACAAGGAAAGTTTGAACTTGCTGCACTCAACCTTCTTTGTAGGAAAGCAAGTGATTCCTAGAACCGAATGAGCTTATTTCACACAGCACAATGTTCGGCAATAAAGATGTTAATTTTCTCAACAAACTACTTTACAAATGATGTGACTCTGCTAAATTGGCCATCTTTTTAGATTACATTAACAAGGAAAGTTTGAACTTGCTGCACTCAACCATCTTTGTAGAAAGGAAACTGATTCCTAGAACCGAATTAACTTATTTCACACAGTACAGTGTTTCAGTACTGAAGATGTTTGTTTTATAAACAAACCACTTTAGAAATGAGGTGAATCCACTAACTTGTTAATCTTGTTAGATTACATTAAACGAGGAAAGTTTGAACTTGCTGCACTCAACCTTCTTCCTTAGAAAGCAAGTGATTCCTAGAACCGAAGTAGCTCATTTCACACAGTATAGTGTTCACTAATGAAGATGTTTGTTTTGGAAACAAACTACTTTAGAAATGATACCAATCTACTAACTTGTGCAACTTTTCAGATTACATTAACAAGGAAAGTTTGAACTTGCTGCACTCAACCTTCTTTATAGGAAAGCAAGTGATTCCTAAAACCGAATGAGGTTATTTCACACAGTACAATGTTCGTCAATGAAGATTTTTGTTTCCTCAACAAACTACTTTACAAATGAGGCAAATCTACTAACTTGGCCATCATTTCAGATTACATTAACAAGGAAAGTTTGAACTTGCTGCACTCAACCTTCTTTGTAGAAATTAAACTGATGCCTAGAACCGAATTAACTTATTTCACACAGTACAATGTTTAACAATGAAGATGTTTCTTTTCTAAAGAAACTACTTTAGAAATGAGGCCAATCTACTAACTTGTGCATCTTTTAGATTACATTAACAAGGAAAGTTTGAACTTGCTGCACTCAACCTTCTATGTAGAAAAGCAACTGATTCCTAGAACTAAATTAGCTTTTTCACACAGTACAATGTTCAGTACTGAAGATGTTTGTTTTCTAAACAAACTTCTTTAGAAATGAGGCGAATGCACTAACTTGTACATCTTGTTAGATTACACAAACTAGGAAAGTTTGAACTTGCTGCACTCAACCTTCTTCGTGGGAAAGCAAGTGATTCCTAGAAAGGAACTAGCTTATTTCACATAGTACAGTGTTCGGTCATGAAGATGTTTGTTTTCTAAACAAACTACTTTAGAAATGAGGCAAATCTACTAAGTTGTGCATCTTTTCAGATTACATTAACAAGGAAAGTTTGAACTTGCTGCACTCAACCTTCTTTGTAGGAAAGCAACTGATTCCTAGAACCAAATGATCTTATTTCACACAGTACAATGTTCAGCAATGAAGATGTTTGTTTTCTAAACAAACTACTTTACAAATGAGTCAATCTACTAACTTGGCCATCTTTTTAGATTACATTAACAAGGAAAGTTTGAACTTGCTGCACTCAACCTTCTTTGTAGGAAAGCAACTGATTCCTAGGACCGAATTAGCTTATTTCACACAGTACAATGTTCGGCAATGAAGATGTTTGTTTCTCAACAAACTACTTTACAAATGAGGCGAATCTACTAACTTGGCCATCTTTTTAGATTACATTAACAAGGAAAGTTTGAACTTGCTGCACTCAACCATCTTCGTAGAAATTAAACTGATTCCCAGAACCGAATTAACTTATTTCACACAGTACAGTGTTCAGTACTGAAGATGTTTCTTTTCTAAAGAAACTACTTTAGAAATGAGGCCAATCTACTAACTTGTGCATCTTTTTAGATTACATTAACGAGGTAAGTTTGAACTTGCTGCACTCAACCTTCTTTTTTAGAAAGCAAGTGATTTCCAGAACCGAATGAGCTTATTTCACACAGTACAGTGTTCGGTAATGAAGATGTTTGTTTTCTCAACAAACTATTTTAGAAATGAGGTGAATCTACTAAGTTGTGCATCTTTTTTAGATTACATTAACAAGGAAAGTTTGAACTTGCTGCACTCAACCTTCTTTATAGAAAAGCCACTGATTCCTAGAACCGAATGAGCTTATTTCACACAGTACAATGTTCGGCAATGAAGATTTTTTTTCTCAACAAACCACTTTACAAATGAGGCGAAATCTACTAACTTGGCCATCATTTTAGATTACATTAACAAGGAAAGTTTGAACTTGCTGCACTCAACCTTCTTCGTAGAAATTAAACTGATGCCTAGAAGCGAATTAACTTATTTCACACAGTACAGTGTTCGGTACTGAAGATGTTTCTTTTCTAAAGAAACTACTTTAGAAATGAGGCCAATCTACTAAGTTGTGCATCTTTTTAGATTACATTAACAAGGAAAGTTTGAACTGGCTGCACTCAACCTCTTTGTAGGAAAGCAACTGAATTCTAGAACTAAATTAGCTTTTTCACACAGTACAATGTTCGGCAATGAAGATGTTTGTTTTCTAAACAAACTTCTTTACAAATGAGGCGAATGCACTCACTTGTACATCTTGTTAGATTACACAAACTAGGAAAGTTTGAACTTTCTGCACTCAACATTCTTCGTAGGAAAGCAAGTGATTCCTAGAAAGGAACTAGCTTATTTCACATAGTACAGTGTTCGGTCATGAAGATGTTTGTTTTCTAAACAAACTACTTTAGAAATGAGGCAAATCTACTAAGTTGTGCATCTTTTCAGATTACATTAACAAGGAAAGTTGAACTTGCTGCATTCAACCTTCTTTGAAGGAAAGCAACTGATTCCTAGAACCAAATGATCTTATTTCACACAGTACAATGTTCGGCATTGAAGATGTTTGTTTTCTAAACAAACTTCTTTACAAATGAGTCGAATCTACTAACTTGGCCATCATTTTAGATTGCATTAACAAGGGAAGTTTGAACTTGCTGCACTCAACCTTCTTTGTAGGAAAGCAACTGATTCCTAGGACCGAATGAGCTTATTTCACACATTACAATGTTCGGCAATGAAGATGTTAGTTTCCTCAACAAACTACTTTAAAAATGAGGCGAATCTACTAACTTGGCCATCTTTTTAGATTACATTAACAAGGAAAGTTTGAACTTGCTGCACTCAGGCTTCTTCGTAGAAATTAAACTGATTCCCAGAAGGAATTAACTTATTTCACACAGTACAGTGTTCGGTATTGAAGATATTTCTTTTCTAAAGAAACTACTTTAGAAATGAGGCCAATCTACTAAGTTGTGCATCTTTTTAGATTACATTAAAAAGGTAAGTTTGAACTTGCTGCACTCAACCTTCTTTTTAGGAAAGCAAGTGATTCCCAGAACCGAATGAGCTTATTTCACACAGTACAATGTTCGGCAATGAAGATGTTTGTTTTCTCAACACACTATTTTACAAATGAGGTGACTCTGCTAACTTGGCCATCTTTTTAGATTACATTAACAAGGAAAGTTTGAACTTGCTGCACTCAACCATCTTTATAGAAAGGAAACTGATTCCTAGAACCGAATTAAGTTATTTCACACAGTACAGTGTTCAGGACTGAAGATGTTTGTTTTCTAAAGAAACCACTTTAGAAACGACACGAATCCACTAACTTGTACATCTTGTTAGATTACACAAACGAGGAAAGTTTGAACTTGCTGCACTCATCATTCTTCGTAGGAAAGCAAGTGATTCCTAGAACCGAACTAGCTCATTTCACATAGTATAGTGTTCGGTAATGAAGATGTTTGTTTTGCAAACAAACTACTTTAGAAATGAGGCCAATCTACTAAGTTGTGCATCTTTTTAGATTACATTAACAAGGGAAGTTTGAACTTGCTGCACTCAACCATCTTCTTAGAAATTAATCTGATTCCTAAAACCGATTTACCTTATTTCACACAGTACAATGTTCAGTACTGAAGATGTTTCTTTTCTAAAGAAACTACTTTAGAAATGAGGCGAATGCACTAACTTGTATATCTTGTTAGATTACACAAACTAGGAAAGTTTAAACTTGCTGCACTCAACCTTCTTCGTAGGAAAGCAAGTGATTCCAAGAAGTGAACTAGCTCATTTCACATAGTATAGTGTTCGGTAATGAAGATGTTTGTTTTGTAAACAAACTACTTTAGAAGTGAGGCCAATCTACTAAGTTGTGCATCTTTTTAGATTACATTAACAAGGAAAGTTTGAACTTGCTGCACTCAACCTTCTTTATAGGAAAACAACAGATAAAAACCAAATGAGCTTATTTCACACAGTACAATGTTTGGCAATGAAGATGTTTGTTTTCTCAACAAACTACTTTACAAATGAGGCGAATCTACTAACTTGGCCATCTTTTTTAGATTACATTAACAAGGAAAGTTTGAACTTGCTGCACTCAACCATCTTCGTAGAAATTGAACTGATTCCTAGAAGCTTAATTCACTTATTTCACACAGTACAGTGTTCGGTACTGAAGATGTTTCTTTTCTAAAGAAACTACATTAGAAAGGAGGCCAATCCACTAACTTGTACATATTGTTAGATTACACAAACTATGAAAGTTGAACTTGCTGGACTCAACCTTCTTCATAGGAAAGCAAGTGATTTCTAGAACAGAACTAGCTTATTTCACATAATACAGTGTTCGGTAATGAAGATGTTTGTTTTCTAAACAAAGTACTTTAGAAATGAGGCCAATCTACTAAGTTGTGCATCTTTTTAGATTACATTAACAAGGAAAGTTTAAACTTGCTGCACTAAACCTTCTTTGTAGGAAAGCAACTGATTCCTAGAACCGAAAGAGCTTATTTCTCACAGTACAGTGTTCGGCAATTAAGATGTTTTTTTTTTTCAACAAAGTACTTTACAAATGAGGCAAATCTTCTAATTTGGCCATCTTGTTAGATTACATTAACAAGGAAAGTTTGAACTTGCTGCACTCAACCTTCTTTGTAGGAAAGCAACTGATTCCTAGAACCGAATGAGCTTATTTCACACAGTAAAATGTTCGGCAATGAAGATGTTTGTTTTCTCAACAATGTACTTTTACAAATGAGTCCAATCTTCAAACTTGGCCATCTTTTTAGATTACATTAACAAGGAAAGTTTGAACTTGCTGCACTCAACCTTCTTCAGTAGAAATTAAACTGATTCCTAGAAGGAACTAACTTATTTCACAATGTACAGTGTTCGTACTGAAGATGTTTCTTTTCTAAAGACACTACTTTAGAAATGAGGCCAATCTACTAAGTTGTGCATCTTTTTAGATTACATTAACAAGGAAAGTTTGAACTTGCTGCACTCAACCATCTTCGTAGAAATTAAACTGATTCCTAGAACCAAATTACCTTATTTCACACAGTACAGTGTTCTACTGAAGATGTTTCTTTTCTAAAGAAACTACTTTAGAAATGAGGCAAATGCACTAACTTGTACATCTTGTTAGATTACACAAACTAGAGATTTTGAACTTGCTGCACTCAACCTTCTTCGTAGAAAATTAAACTGATTCCTAGAAGAATTAACTTATTTCACACAGTACAGTGTTCGGTAATGAAGATGTGTCTTTTCTAAAGAAACTACTTTAGAAATGAGGCCAATCTACTAACTTGGACATCTTTTTAGAATACATTAACAAGGAAAGTTTGAACTTACTAAACTCAACCACCTTCGTAGAAAGGAAACTGATTCCTAGAACCGAATTAACTTATTTCACACAGTACAGTGTTCGGTACTGAAGATGTTTGTTTTCTAAAGAAACTAATTTAGAAATGACACGAATCCAGTAACTTGTACATCTTGTGAGATTACACAAACTAGGAAACTTTGAACTTGCTGCACTCAACCATCTTCGTAGAAATTAAACTGATTCCTAGAACCGAAATTAACTCATTTCACACAGTACAGTGTTCGGTATTGAAGATGTTTCTTTTCTAAAGAAACTACTTTAGAAATGAGGCCAATCTACTAAGTTGTGCATCTTTTTAAATTACATTAACAAGGAAAGTTTGAACTTGCTGCACTCAACCTTCTTTGTAGGAAAGCAAGTGATTCCTAGAACCGAATGAGCTTATTTCACACAGTACAATGTTCGGCAATAAAGATGTTAATTTTCTCAACAAACTACTTTACAAATGAGCCGAATCTACTAACTTGGCCATCTTTTTAGATTACATTAACAAGGAAAGTTTGAAATTGCTGTACTCAACCATCTTCCTAGAAATTAAAGTGATTCCTAGAAGCGAATTCACTCATTTCACACAGCACAGTGTTCGGTAGTGAAGATGTTTCTTTTCTAAAGAAACTACTTTAGAAATGAGGCCAATCTGCTAAGTTGTGCATCTTTTTCGATTACATTAACAAAGTAAGTTTGAACTTGCTGCAATCAACCTTCTTTGTAGGAAAGCAAGTGATTCCTAGAACCGAATGAGCTTATTTCACACAGTCCAATGTTCGGCAATAAAGGTGTTAATTTTCTCAACAAACTACTTTACAAATGAGGTGACTCTGCTGACTTGGCCATCTTTTTAGATTACATTAACAAGGAAAGTTTGAACTTGCTGCACTCAACCATCTTCGTAGAAAGGAAACTGATTCCTAGAACCAAATTAACTTATTTCACACAGTACAATGTTCACTACTGAAGATGTTTGTTTTATAAGGAAACCACTTCAGAAACGATGCGAATCCACTAACTTGTAAATCTTGTAAGATTACACAAACGAGGAAAGTTTGAACTTGCTACACTCAACCTTCTTCGTAGAATTTAAACTGATTCCTAGAAGCGAATTCACTTATTTCAAACAGTACAGTGTTCGGTACTGAAGATGTTTCTTTTCTAAAGAAACTACTTTACAAATGAGGCGAATCCACTCACTTGTACATCTTGTTAGATTACACAAACAAGGAAAGTTTGAACTTGCTGCACTCAACCTTCTTCGTAGGAAAGCAAGTGATTCCTAGAACGGAACTACCTTATTTCAGATAGTACAGTGTTCGGTAATGAAGATGTTTGTTTTCTAAACAAACTACTTTAGAAATGAGGCCAATCTACTAAGTTGTGTATCTTTTCAGATTACATTAACAAGGAAAGTTTGAATATGCTGCACTCAACCTTCTTTGTAGGAAAGCAAGTGATTCCTAGAACCGAATAAGCTTATTTCACACAGTACAATGATCGGCAACAAAGTAAAATGTTAATTTTCTCAACAAACTATTTTACAAATGAGGTGACTCTGCTAACTTGGCCATCTTTTTAGATTACATTAACAAGGAAAGTTTGAACTTGCTGCA
This sequence comes from Orientallactaga sibirica, assembly GCA_036365145.1. Classification (NCBI taxonomy): domain Eukaryota; kingdom Metazoa; phylum Chordata; class Mammalia; order Rodentia; family Dipodidae; genus Orientallactaga; species Orientallactaga sibirica. The sequence continues at coordinate 169,285 of JAEOAD010000559.1, read as the reverse complement.
CTCAACCATCTTCGTAGAAAGGAAAGTGATTCCTAGAACCGAATTAATATATTTCACACAGTACAGTGTTCAGAACTGAAGATGATTGTTTTCTAAAGAAACCACTTTAGAAACAACAAGAATCCACCAACTTGTACATGTTGTTAGATTACACAATCGAGGAAAGTTTGAACTTGCTGCACTCAACCTTCTTCATAGGAAAGCAAGTGATTCCTAGAACCGAATTAGCTCATTTCACATAGTATAGTGTTCGGTAATGAAGATGTTTGTTTAGTAAACAAACTACTTTAGAAATGAGGCCAATCTACTAAGTTGTGCATCTTTTTAGATTACATTAACAAGGGAAGTTTGAACTTCCTGCACCCAACCATCTTCGTAGAAATTAAACTGATTCCTAGAACCGAATTACCTTATTTCACACAGTACAGTGTTCGGTACTGAAGATGTTTCTTTTCTAAAGAAACTACTTTAGAAATGAGGCTAATGCACTAACTTGTACATCTTGTTAGATTACAGAAACTAGGAAAGTTTGAACTTGCTGCACTCAACCTTCTTCGTAGAAATTAAACTGATTCCTAGAAGCGAATTACCTTAATTAACACAGTACAGTGTACGGTTCTGAAGATGTTTCTTTTCTAAAGAAACTACTTTAGAAATGAGGCCAATCTACTACGTTGTGCATCTTTTTTATATTACATTAACAAGGTAAGTTTTAACTGGCTGCACTCAACCTTCTTTGTAGGAAAGGAACTGAATTCTAGAACCGAAGTAGCTTTTTACACACAGTACAATGTTCGGCAATGAAGATGTTTGTTTTCTCAACAGACTTCTTTACCAATGAGGCAAATCTACTAACTTGGATATCTTTTTAGAGCACATTAACAAGGAAAGTTTGAACTTGCTAAACTCAACCATCTTCGTAGAAGGTAAACTGTTTCCTAGAACCGAATTAGCTCATTTCACACAGTACAAAGTTTGGCAATTTAGGTTTGTTTTCTAAAGAAACTACTTTAGAAATGAGGCGAATCTACTAACTTGGACATCTTTTTAGATTACATTAACAAGGAAAGTTTGAACTTGCTAAACTCAACCATCTTCGTAGAAAGGAAACTGATTCCTAGAACCGAATTAACTTATTTCACACAGTACACTGTTCGGAACTGAAGATGTTTGTTTTCTAAAGAAACTAATTTAGAAATGACGAGAATCCAGTAACTTGTACATCTTGTTAGATTACACAAAGTAGGAAAGTTTGATCTTGCTGCACTCAACAATCTTCGTAGAAATTTAACTGATTCCTAGAAGCGAATTAACTCATTTCACACAGTACAGTATAGTGTTCGGTACTGAAGATGTTTCTTTTCTAAAGAAATTACTTTAGAAATGAGGCCAATCTACTAAGTTGTGCATCTCTTTATATTCCATTAACAAGGAAAGTTTGAACTTGCTGCACTCAACCTTCTTTCTAGGAAAGCAAGTGATTCCTAGAACCGAATGAGCTTATTTCACACAGTACAATGTTCGGAAATAAAGATGTTAATTTTCTCAACAAACTATTTTACAAATGAGGTGACTCTGCTAACTTGGCCATCTTTTTAGATTACATTAACAAGGAAAGTTTGAACTTGCTGCAAACAAGCATCTTCGTAGAAAGGAAACTGATTCCTAGATCCGAATTAACTTATTTCACACAGTACAGTGTTCAGTACTGAAGATGTTTGTTTTCTAAACAAACCACTTTAGAAACAACACGAATCCACTAACTTGTATATCTTGTTAGATTACACAAACGAGGAAAGTTTGAACTTGCTGCACTCAACCTTCTTCATAGGAAAGCAAGTGATTCCTAGAACCGAATTAGCTCATTTCACATAGTATAGTGTTCGGTAATGAATATGTTTGTTTTGTAAACAAACTACTTTAAGAATGAGGCCAATCTCCTAAGTTGTGCATCTTTTTAGATTACATTAACCAGGGAAGTTTCAACTTGCTGGACTCAACCATCTTCTAAGAAATTGAACTGATTCCTAGAACCGATTTACCTTATTTCACACAGTACAGTGTTCGGTACTGAAGATGTTTCTTTTCTAAAGAAACTACTTTAGAAATGAGGCGAATGCACTAACTTGTACATCTTGTTAGATTACACAAACTAGGAAAGTTTGAACTTGCTGCACTCAACCTTCTTCGTAGGAAAGCAAGTGATTCCTAGAACCGAACTAGCTTATTTCACACTGTACAGTGTTTGGCAATGAAGATGTTTGTTTTCTCAACAAACTACTTTACAAATGAGGTGACTTTGCTTACTTGGCCATCTTTTTAGATTACATTAACAAGGAAAGTTTGAACTTGCTGCACTCAACCATCTTCGTAGAAAAATTAAACTGATTCCTAGAACCAAATTAACTTATTTCACACAGTACAGTGTTCAGTACTGAAGATGTTTGCTTTATAAAGAAACCACTTTAGAAATGACGCTGAATCCACTAACTTGTAAATCTTGTTAGATTACACAAACGAGGAAAGTTTGAACTTGCTTTCACTCAACTTTATTCGTAGGAAAGCAAGTGATTCCTAGAACCGAAGTAGCTCATTTCACATAGTATAGTGTTCGGTAATGAAGATGTTTGTTTTGTAAACAAACTACTTTAGAAATTAGGCCAATCTACTAAGTTGTGCAACTTTTTAGATTACATTGACAAGGAAAGTTTAAACTTGCTGCACTCAACCTTCTTTGTAGGATAGCAACTGATTCCTACATCCAAATGAGCTTATTTCACACAGTACAATGTTCGGCAATGAAGATGTTTGTTTTCTCAACAAAGTACTTTACAAATGAGGCGAATCTTCTAACTTGGCCATCTTTTTAGATTCCATTAACAAGGAAAGTTTGAACTTCGTGCACTCAACCTTCTTCGTAGAAATTAAACTGATTCCTAGAAGCGAATTAACTTATTTCACACAGTACAGTGTTTGGTACTGAAGATGTTTCTTTTCTAAAGAAACTACTTTAGAAATGAGGCCAATCTACTAAGTTGTGTATCTTTTAAGATTACATTACCAAGGAAGTTTGAACTTGCCGCACTCAACCTTCTTTGTAGGAAAGCAAGTGATTCCTAGAACCGAATGAGCTTATTTCACACAGTACAATGTTCGGCAATAAAGATGTTAATTTTCTCAACAAACTAGTTTACAAATGAGGCGAATCTACTAACTTGGCCATCTTTTTAGATTACATTAACAAGGACAGTTTGAACTTGCTGCACTCAACCTTCTTCGTAGAAATTAAACTCATTCCTACAAGCGAATTCACTTATTTCACACAGTAGAGTGTTCGGTACTGAAGATGTTTCTTTTCTAAAGAAACTACTTTAGAAATCAGGCGAATCCACTAACTTGTACATCTTGTTAGATTACACAAACTAGGAAAGTTTGAACTTGCTGCACTCAACCTTTTTCGTAGGAAAGCAAGTGATTCCTAGAACGGAACTAGCTTATTTCACATAGTACAGTGTTCGGTCATGAAGATGTTTGTTTTCTAAACAAACTACTTTAGAAATGGGGCCAATCTACTAAGTTGTGCATTTTTAGATTACATTAACAAGGAAAGTTTGAACTTGCTGCACTCAACCTTCTTTGTAGGAAAGCAACTGATTCCTAGAACCGATTGAGCTTATTTCACACAGTACAATGCTCGGCAATGAAGATGTTTGTTTTCTCAACAAAGTACTTTACAAATGAGTCGAACCTTCTAACTTTGCCATCTTTTTAGATTACATTAACAAGGAAAGTTTGAACTTGCTGCACTCAACATTCTTCATAGAAATTAAACTGATTCCTAGAAGCGAATTAACATATTTCACACAGTACAGTGTTCGGTACTGAAGATGCTTCCTTTCTAAAGAAACTACGTTAGAAATGAGGCCAATCTACTAAGTTGTGCATCTTTTTAGATTACATTAACAAGGAAAGTTTGAACTTGCTGCACTAAACCTTCTTTGTAGGAAAGCAACTGATTCCTAGAACCGAATGTGCTTATTTCACACAGTACAAGGTTCGGCAATGAAGATGTTTGTTTTCTCAACAAAGTCCTTTACAAATCAGGCGAATCTTGTAACTTGGCCAACTTTTTAGATTACATTAACAAGGAAAGTTTGAACTTGCTGCACTCAACCTTCTTCGTAGAAATTAAACTGATTCCTAGAACTTAATTAACTTATTTCTCACAGTACAGTGTTTGGTACTGAAGATGTTTCTTTTCTAAAGAAACTACTTTAGAAATGAGGCCAATCTACTAAGTTGTGTATCTTTTAAGATTACATTACCAAGGAAGTTTGAACTTGCTGCACTCAACCTTCTTTGTAGGAAAGCAAGTGATTCCTAGAACCGAATGAGCTTATTTCACACAGTACAATGTTCGCAATAAAGATGTTAATTTTCTCAACAAACTAGTTTACAAATGAGGCGAATCTACTAACTTGGCCATCTTTTTAGATTACATTAACAAGGACAGTTTGAACTTGCTGCACTCAACCTTCTTCGTAGAAATTAAACTCATTCCTAGAAGCGAAATCACTTATTTCACACAGTAGAGTGTTCGGTACTGAAGATGTTTCTTTTCTAAAGAAACTACTTTAGAAATCAGGCGAATCCACTAACTTGTACATCTTGTTAGATTACACAAACTAGGAAAGTTTGAACTTGCTGCACTCAACCTTTTTCGTAGGAAAGCAAGTGATTCCTAGAACGGAACTAGCTTATTTCACATAGTACAGTGTTCGGTCATGAAGATGTTTGTTTTCTAAACAAACTACTTTAGAAATGGGGCCAATCTACTAAGTTGTGCATTTTTAGATTACATTAACAAGGAATGTTTGAACTTGCTGCACTCAACCTTCTTTGTAGGAAAGCAACTGATTCCTAGAACCGATTGAGCTTATTTCACACAGTACAATGCTCGGCAATGAAGATGTTTGTTTTCTCAACAAAGTACTTTACAAATGAGTCGAACCTTCTAACTTTGCCATCTTTTTAGATTACATTAACAAGGAAAGTTTGAACTTGCTGCACTCAACATTCTTCATAGAAATTAAACTGATTCCTAGAAGCGAATTAACATATTTCACACAGTACAGTGTTCGGTACTGAAGATGCTTCCTTTCTAAAGAAACTACGTTAGAAATGAGGCCAATCTACTAAGTTGTGCATCTTTTTAGATTACATTAACAAGGAAAGTTTGAACTTGCTGCACTAAACCTTCTTTGTAGGAAAGCAACTGATTCCTAGAACCGAATGTGCTTATTTCACACAGTACAAGGTTTGGCAATGAAGATGTTTGTTTTCTCAACAAAGTCCTTTACAAATCAGGCGAATCTTGTAACTTGGCCAACTTTTTAGATTACATTAACAAGGAAAGTTTGAACTTGCTGCACTCAACCTTCTTCGTAGAAATTAAACTGATTCCTAGAAGCGAATTAACTTATTTCTCACAGTACAGTGTTTGGTACTGAAGATGTTTCTTTTCTAAAGAAACTACTTTAGAAATGAGGCCAATCTACTAAGTTGTGCATCTTTTTAGATTACATTAACAAGGAAAGTTTGAACTTGCTGCACTCAACCATCTTTATAGAAAGGGAACTGATTCCTAGAACCGAATTCACTTAATTCACATAGTACAATTTTCAATACTGAAGATGTTTGTTTTCTAAAGAAACTACTTTAGAAATGATGCGAATCCACTAACTTGTACATCTTGTTAGATTACACAAACGAAGAAAGTTTCAACTTGCTGCACTCAACCTTCTTTGTAGGAAAGCAAGTGATTCCTAGAATCAAACTAGCTCATTTCACATAGTATAGTGTTTGGCAATGAAGATGTTTGTTTTCTCAACAAACTACTTTACAAATGAGGTGACTCTGCTAACTTGGCCATCTTTTTAGATTACTTTCACACGGAAAGTTTGAACTTGCTGCACTCAACCATCTTCGTAGAAAGGAAACTGATTCCTAGAACCGAATTAACTTATTTCACACAGTACAGTGTTCAGTACTGAAGATGTTTGCTTTAAAAGGAAACCACTTTAGAAATGACGCGAATCCACTAACTTGTAAATCTTGTTAGATTACACAAACGAGGAAAGTTTGAACTTGCTGCAGTCAACGTTATTCGTAGGAAAGCAAGTAATTCCTAGAACCGAACTAGCTCATTTCACATAGTATAGTGTTCGGTAATGAAGATATTTGTTTTGTAAACAAACTACTTTAGAAATTAGGCCAATCTACTAAGTTTTGCAACTTTTCAGATTACATTAACAAGGAAAGTTTGAACTTGCTGCACTCAACCTTCTTTGTAGGAAAGCAACTGATTCCTAGAAACGAATGAGCTTATTTCACACAGTACAATGTTTGGCAATGAAGATGTTTGTTTTCTCAATAAACTATTTTACAAATGAGGCGAATCTACTTACTTGGCCATCTTTTTAGATTACATTAACAAGGAAAGTTTGAACTTGCTGCACTCAACCATCTTCGTAGAAATTAAACTGATTCCTAGAAGCGAATTCACTTATTTCACACAGTACCGTGTTCGGTACTGAAGATGTTTCTTTTCTAAAGAAACTACTTTAGAAATGAGGCGAATACACTAACTTGTACATCTTGTTAGATTACACAAACCAGCAAAGTTTGAACTTGCTGCACTCAACCTTCTTCGAAGGAAAGCAAGTGATTCCTAGAACGGAACTAGCTTATTTCACACAGTACAATGTTTGGCTATAAAGATGTTAATTTTCTCAACAAACTATTTTACAAATGAGGCGAATCTACTAACTTGCCCATCTTTTTAGATTACATTAACAAGGAAAGTTTGAACTTGCTGCACTCAACCTTCTTTATAGGAAAGCAACTGATTCCTAGAACTGAATGAGCTTATTTCACACAGTACAATGATTGGCAATGAAGATGTTTGTTTTTTCAACAAACTACTTTACAAATGAGGTGAATCTACTAACTTGCCCATCTTTTTAGATTACATTAACAAGGAAAGTTTGAACTTGCTGCACTGAACCATATTCGTAGAAATTAAACTTATTCCTAGAAGTGAATTCATTATTTCACACAGTACAGTGTTCGGTACTGAAGATGTTTCTTTTCTAAAGAAACTACTTTAGAAATGAGGCCAATCCACTAACTTGTACATCTTGTTAGATTACACAAACAAGGAAAGTTTGAACTTGCTGCACTCAACCTTCTTTGTAGGAAAGCAAGTGATTCCTAGAACGGAATGAGCTTATTTCACATAGTACAGTGTTTGGCAATGAAGATGTTTTTTTTCTCAACAAACTACTTTAGAAATGAGACCAATCTACTAACTTGTGCATCTTTTTAGATTACATTAACAAGAAAAGTTTGAACTTGCTGCACTCAACCTTCTTTGTAGGAAAGCAACTGATTCCTACATCCGAATGAGCTTATTTCACACAGTACAATGTTTGTTAATGAAGATGTTTGTTTTCTCAACAAAGTACTTTAGAAATGAGGCGAATCTTCTAACTTGGCCATCTTTTTAGATTACATTAACAAGGAAAGTTTGAACTTGCTGCACTCAACCTTCTTCGTAGAAATTAAACTGATTCCTAGAATCGAATTAACTCATTTCACACAGTACAGTGTTCGGTAATGAAGATGTTTGTTTTCTAAACAAACTACTTTAGAAATGAGGCCAATCTACTAAGTTGTGCATCTTTTAAGATTACATTAACAAGGAAGTTTGAACTTGCTGCACTCAACCTTCTTTGTAGGAAAGCAACTGATTCTAGAACCGAATGAGCTTATTTCACACAGTACAATGTTCGGCAATAAAGATGTTTGTTTTCTCAACAAACTAGTTTACAAATGAGACGAATCTACTAACTTGGCCATCTTTTTTAGATTACATTAAAAAGGAAAGTTTGAACTGGCTGCACTCAACCCTCTTCATAGAAATTAAACTGATTCCTAGAACCGAATTCACTTATTTCACACAGTACAGTGTTCGGTATTGAAGATGTTTCTTTTCTAAAGAAACTACTTTAGAAATGAGGCGAATCCACTAACTTGTACATCTTGTTAGATTACATTAACTAGGGAAAGTTTGAACTTGCTGCACTCAACCTTCTTCGTAGGAAATTAAGTGATTCCTAGAACGGAACTAGCTTATTTCACATAGTACAGTGTTGGGTAATGAAGATGTTTGTTTTCTAAACAAACTACTTTAGAAATGAGGCCAATCTACTAAGTTGTGCATTTTTCAGATTACATTAACAAGGAAAGTTTGAACTTGCTGCACTCAACCTTCTTTGTAGGAAAGCAACTGATTCCTAGAACAGAATGAGCTTATTTCACACAGTACAATGTTCGGCAATGAAGATGTTTGTTTTCTCAACAAAGTACTTTACAAATGAGGCAAATCTTCTAACTTGGCCATCTTTTAGATTACATTAACAAGGAAAGTTTGAACTTGCTGCACTCAACCATCTTCTAAGAAATTAAACTGATTCCTAGAAGCGAATTAACATATTTCACACAGTACAGTGTTCGGTACTGAAGATGTTTCTTTCTAAAGAAACTACTTTAGAAATGAGGCCAATCTACTAAGTTGTGCATTTTTTAGATTACATTAACAAGGAAAGTTTGAACTTGCTGCACTCAACCTTCTTTGTAGGAAAGGAACTGATTCCTAGAACCGAATGAGCTTATTTCACACAGTACAATGTTTGGCAATGAAGATGTTTGTTTTCTCAACAAACTACTTTACAAATCAGGCGAATCTTCTAACTTGGCCATCTTTTTAGATTACATTAACAAGGAAAGTTTGAACTTGCTGCACTCAACCTTCTTCGTAGAAATTAAACTGATTCCTAGAAGCGAATTAACTTATTTCTCACAGTACAGTGTTTGGTACTGAAGATGTTTCTTTTCTAAAGAAACTACTTTAGAAATGAGGCCAATCTACTAAGTTGTGCATCTTGTTAGATTACATTAACAAGGAAAGTTTGAACTTGCTGCACTCAACCTTCTTTGTAGGAAAGCAAGTGATTCCTAGAATCAAATTCACTTATTTCACACAGTACAGTGTTCGGTACTGAAGATGTTTCTTTTCTAAAGAAACTACTTTAGAAATGAGGCGAATCTACTAACTTTTTTAGATCTTAACAAGGAAAGTTAGATTACACAAACGAGGAAAGTTTCCTCAACAAACTATTTTACAAATGAGATGTTTGTTTTCTCACTACTTTACAAATCAACTTGGCCATTTTTTTAGATTACATTAACAAGGAAAGTTTGAACTGGCTGCACTCAACCTTCTTCGTAGGAAAGAAAGTGATTCCTAGAATCGAACTTAACTCATTTCACACAGTACAGTGTTTGGTAATGAAGATGTTTGTTTTGTAAAGAAACTACTTTAGAAATGAGGCCAATCTACTAACTTGGACATCTTTTTAGATTACATTAACAAGGAAAGTTTGAACTTGCTGCACTCAACCATCTTTGTAGAAAGGAAACTTATTCCTAGAACCGAATTAACTTATTTCACACAGTACAGTGTTCGGTTCTGAAGATGTTTGTTTTCTAAAGAAACTAATTTAGAAATGAGGCGAATCTACTAACTTGTACATCTTGTTAGATTACACAAACTAGGAAAGTTTGAACTTGCTGCACTCAACCATCTTCGTAGAAATTAAACTGATTCCTAGAAGCGAATAAACTCATTTCACACAGTACAGTGTTCGGTACTGAAGATGTTTCTTTTCTAAAGAAACTACTTTAGAAATGAGGCCAATCTACTAAGTTGTGCATCTTTTAAGATTACATTAACAAGGAAAGTTTGAACTTGCTGCACTCAACCTTCTTTGTAGGAAAGCAATTGATTCCTAGAACAGAATGAGCTTATTTCACACAGTACAATGTTCGGTAATGAAGATGTTTGTTTTCTCAACAAAACTACTTTACAAATGAGGCGCATCTACTAACTTGGCCATCTTTTTAGATTACATTAACAAGGAAAGTTTGAACTTGCTGCACTCAACCTTCTTTGTAGAAATTAAACTGATTCCTAGAACCGAATGAGCTTTATTTCACACAGTACAGTGTTCGGTAATGAAGATGTTTCTTTTCTAAAGAAACTACTTTAGAAATGAGGCCAATCTACTAAGTTGTGCATCTTTTTAGATTACATTAAAAAGGAAAGTTTGAACTTGCTGCACTCAACCTTCTTTGTAGGAAAGCAAGTGATTCCTAGAACCGAATGATCTTATTTCACACAGTACAATGTTTGGCAAGAAAGATGTTAATTTTCTCAACAAACTACTTTACAAATGAGGTGACTCTACTAACTTGGCCATCTTTTTAGATTACATTAACAAGGAAAGTTTGAACTTGGTGCACTCAACCATCTTCTTAGAAAGGAAAGTGATTCCTAGAACCGAATTAACTTATTTCACACAGTACAGTGTTCAGTACTGAAGATGTTTGCTTTATAAAGAAACTACTTTAGAAACAACATGAATCCACAAACTTGTAAATCTTGTTAGATTACACAAACGAGGAAAGTTTGAACTTGCTGCACTCAACCTTCTTCGTAGGAAAGCAAGTGATTCCTAGAACCGAACTAGCTCATTTCACATAGTATAGTGTTCTGTAATGAAGATGTTTGTTTTGTAAACAAACTACTTTTGAAATGAGGCCAATCTACTAAGTTGTGCATCTTTTCAGATTACATTAACAAGGAAATTTTGAACTTGCTGCACCAACCTTCTTTATAGGAAAGCAACTGATTCCTAGAACAGAATGAGCTTATTTCATACAGTACAATGTTGGGCTATGAAGATGTCAATTTTCTCAACAAACTGTTTTACAAATGAGGTGACTCTTCTAACTTGGCCATCTTTTTAGATTACATTAACAAGGAAAGTTTGAACTTGCTGCACTCAACCATCTTCGTAGAAAGGGAACTGATTCCTAGAACCGAATTCACTTATTTCACATAGTACAATTTTCAATACTGAAGATGTTTGTTTTCTAAAGAAACCCCTTTAGAAACGATGCGAATCCACTAACTTGTACATCTTGTTAGATTACACAAACGAGGAAATTTTGAACTTGCTGCACTCGTCCTTCTTCGTAGGAAAGCAAGTGATTCCTGGAACCGAACTAGCTCATTTCACATAGTATAGTGTTCGGTAATGAAGATGTTTGTTTTGTAAACAAACTACTTTAGAAATGACGCAAATCTACTAAGTTGTGCATCTTTTCAGATTACATTAACAAGGAAAGTTTGAACTTGCTGCACTCACCCTTCTTTGTAGGAAAGGAACTGATTCCTAGAACCGAATGAGCTTATTTCACACAGTACAATATTCGGCAATGAAGATGTTTGTTTTCTCAACAAAGTACTTTACTGCAGGGAGCAAAATCAAACGCCATTACAAGATGGCGCTGGCTTCCTGCCGGTGTTGAGGAAAACGTCTCCATATTAGGCAGTGCCTTGGCGCCAACCTTACTCAAGGTATGCGCACACGCATGACGCAACCTGTCCCGAGCCTATCCCGTGGTATCTGCTTGTGGCAAGCTTCTCGCAACCAATCAGTAAGCGCCTCGTAGCAGTACGCCCTATAAAAGCAGCTGCAGATTTGCGCCCCTCGCCCCTCGCCATCAGCTTTCCTGTTAACCAAGGGCTCTCCAATAAAGTGTGATACAAGAAGAATCCTCGTTTGTGGTCGTTCCTTTCCTGCTGGTCGGGAGGTTCGCTGCAAAGTGGTGCCGAAAACCCGGGACGCCGGGTGTCTTGCGGTCGCCAGGCGGGGGGCCGAAGAGGATCCAGAACTTGACACATGGAGAGGAAGGCGCCAGTAAGTCATCTCCGGGCTTGTTTTCTGTTGGGTCTGATGGAAGTCCGTTTGGTCCTTGCTGTCCTCGCCTGTTGTTGTTTGTATTGTTTGGGCCTTTATCTTTGCTACCAGTTATTCTTGCTTTTCTTATAAAGGGAAGAGATATTTACCTCTCTGGCACGATATCGAAAGTAAAACCCTGGTAGATAACAGGGTATTTCTGATTTTGTGTCTCTTCCTGTTGGTAAGTTCGCTGGTAGATAAAAGCGCACAACATGGGTAACACTCAGAGTGCCCCAGCGGCAATAGATCATTTTTCCGGGTTGATAAAGGCGCTTCTCAAGCAGCGTGATATTCAGATTTCCACTGTCACGATTAGGAGGATTGTTAGAGATATGGATTTGGCCGCCCCTTGGTTCACAGTTTCAGGGGCTCTTACTATCTCCTCCTGGGAGAAGTTGGGCCATGATCTGCGGGAGGCGGAAAAGGAAGGAAGTCTGGGAAAGGGCACGTTGCCATTTTGGCGGCTAGTCCACTCTTGCTTGAGCAGTGGAAGACATGCAGACATTATTGGAGAGGGCCAAAGGGCTTTAGCACAACATCAGGACAGCCTTTCAGAATCAGATACAAGTGGGGAATCACATAATAGGCCTAAAAAGAAACAGTTAGAAAAAATAGAACAAAAGAGACAAAAAAAGGAAAAAAGTCTAAAGGAAGAATTTGAGGAGATAGGCGAGGCTCATTCATGCCCGCCCCTCGGAGGGGCAGAGAGGCCCCGGAGGATTGTATCCTCCATTAGAGGAGTTTGCAAGTTTACATGTGCTGGAGGCAGATGATGAGAGTAGTTCAGAATCTGAATCACAACAGGAGGAGGAGATATTTAAAAAGAGGAAGAGGAAGTTCAACCAGAGGTGGTCCGCAGGGGCGGGGCTGGCAGGCACATTTGTTGTCACCGCAGCGCCCTCTGCTGGGGATGAGTAAAGTTATAGGAGGGTGTGGCCCCGTGCAGCCCTCGGCCCCTCCACCATATGCTCCCACAAAAAATAAATGCCACTTTATAAAAGGTAAAACGTGGTCAAAACTGGCTTCAGCTTTTCCCGTTTTTGAAGATCCTGTTACCCAACAGAGAAGGTATGAGCCAGTCCCTTACGAACAACTGAAGGACCTTGTGCAGGCAGTTAAAGATTTTGGCCCAGGAGCGGATTATTCTAACGCCCTCTTGCGTAGAATCATTGTGGCCCCTGACGACGCCTACCGATTGGATGGAGTTAGCCAGAGCCTGTCTTTCAAAGGGTCAGTTTTTGGAATTTAGAGCTTTAGTTACAGATTATGCCTATACCCAGGCTAGAAAAAATTTTGAGCAGGGCCAGCCAGCTTGGACTGCTGACATGCTCTTAGGGCTGGGGCCATATATGGCTAACCAGACTGAGTTCCCTCTGGAGGTTTATCAACAGGTTAATGACATTCATTATAAGGCTTGGAAGGCTCTCCCTAATAAGGGAGAAGTCACTGGACATTTGACAAAAATCATCCAACGTCCCGCTGAGCCTTTTGCGGATTTTGCCGCGCGGATGATGGAGGCTGCAGAAAAGACCATTGGTACAGCTGATCATACGATGCCTTTTGTTTTGCAGTTGATTTATGAACAGAGTACTACAGACTGTCAGAAGGCTATAAATCCAGTCAGAAAGAAGGGACTAGATGCATGGATTAAGGCATGCCGTGAGATCGGCGGCCCATTGTCTAATGCCGGCTTGGCGGCGGCTGTTCTTGCTGCCACCAAGTCCCGACAATCTAATAATTCAAAGGGCTGCTTTAAGTGTGGACAACTTGGTCATTTTAGACGCCAGTGCCCCCAAGCTAGTGAGCCTAAAATTGTAGGGAAAGAGGAACAAAAGCAAAGAGCCCCAGGAACTTGCCCAAGATGTAAAAAGGGAAAGCATTGGGCTAATGAATGTAGGTCAACGAGAGACGTCAATGGAATGCCCATACCACCTCTTCAACAAAGGCAGGATTCAAAAAACGGGATGAGGGGCCCCCGTCCCCAGGGCCCACAAATATATGGGGCCTTCCAGGCGCCAGCCCCGGCGATGGGCCCGCCACCGTCCTCTCAGTCCAAAGAGCCACTTCAGGCTCCGCAGGGCTGGACCTCTGTGCCGCCGCCGGACTGGTCCTAACCCTGACATGGGAGTACAAGCCCTAGAGACGGATGTCTGTGGGCCCTTAAGTTCAGACACCGTGGGCCTTCTTTTAGGGCGCTCCTCGTCAACTTTAAAAGGATTGATTGTTTTCCCGGGGGTCATTGATCCGGATTACAAGGGCATCATCAAGGTCCTATGTCACTCCCCTTATGGGGTTGTGTCTATTGCCCCGGGGATCATATTGCCCAGCTGTTGCTTTTACCTTCCCTCCATTCTTCATTCCCTGCAAAAAATAAAGAAAGGGGAAATGAAGGTTTTGGGTCCACTGGTGTGGACCTAGCATGCCTGTCCTTAGAATTAGACCAGAGACCACTTTTGCAGTTAACCATAGAGGGAAAAATATTTTCAGGTTTAGTTGATACTGGGGCAGATAGAAGTATTATTCAGATGAATTCTTGGCCAAAATCTTGGCCTCTTCAGAGATCTTCCCAAACTCTGCAAGGTCTGGGATATGCTGAGACACCACAGATGAGTGCAAAAGAATTGACTTGGCATACTGAGGAAGGACAGAAGGGAAAAGTACAGCCTTTTGTGCTAGCTGTCCCAATTAATTTATGGGGCAGGGACGTTCAGTCCCAGATGCGTCTCCATTTGACTAATGATTATTCAGAGGCTAGTAAAAATACGATGAAAATACAGGGTTATGTCCCTGAGCGGGGACTGGGAAGATGCCTTCAGGGGCGTTCAGAACCAATTATCCCAAAAGAAAAGTTGGATCGCCGTGGATTGGGTTTTTCCTAGGGGCCGTTGGAAATGTTGCTTCCAAAAGAATGCAGGTACCCATACCTTGGTTATCCCAGAAGGCTGTGTGGGTTCCTCAATGGCCCCTGTCACAGGAAAAGTTGGAAGCCGCTCAAAAATTAGTCCAGGAGCAATTAGATCTTGGTCATTTGGAGCCCTCTGTCTCCCCCTGGAACACCCCAATATTTGTAATCAGGAAACAGTCAGGCAAATGGAGATTGCTTCATGACCTAAGAGCAGTTAATGCTCAAATGCAGGTCTTAGGGCCTGTCCAGAGGGGCCTACCTGCGCTCTCTGCCTTGCCCAAAGGCTGGCCAGTGATAGTTCTAGATATTAAAGATTGTTTCTTTTCCATACCTCTTTGTCCCCAAGATAGGGAACGTTTTGCTTTTACTCTCCCATCAACTAATCATGAGAAACCGGATGCCCGCTTTCAATGGCGTGTGTTGCCCCAGGGAATGGCTAATAGTCCCACTATATGTCAGCTATTTGTGGACTCTGCGCTGATTTCTGTACGACGAGAGTTTCCTTCTCTTCGCATGATTCATTATATGGATGATATTTTACTGACTGCCCCTACGTTGCCTGTTCTGCATGCTTCTTTTGAGAAGGTTATTAAGGCTTTGGAGGATACTGGGTTAACAATAGCCCCAGAAAAGATTCAACAGACGGACTCAGTTACATTTTTGGGTTCTGTCATCAGTCCACATTCAGTCAGGCCACAAAAAATGTGCATCCGCACTTCACATTTATATACTCTAAATGACTTTCAAAAATTATTGGGGGACATTAATTGGTTGCGAGGGTTTCTTCATGTGCCCCGATCAGAATTGTTGCCACTCTTTTCTATACTTGAAGGCAACCCTGATGTCACATCCCCTCGTGAGCTCACACAGCCTGCCCGTGAGGCCCTTAAGAAGATTGAAGAGGCGCTTGTGAGAGCGCAACTTGATCGATATGAGCCTTCAAAGCCGCTTCTCCTGTGCATTCTTAAGACTAGAGATGTTCCCACGGGAGTACTTTGGCAGGAAGGGCCCCTGCTGTGGCTCCATGGACATTCCTTGGGAGCCCGCACCCTTCAATACTTCCCACAATTGGTAGCTCAACAGGCCTGCTTAGGGCTCAAATATTGCTTGATGCACTTTGCAAAGCTCCCTGACAAGCTTATAATCCCCTATACTAAAGAGCAGGTAGAGGTTTTAGCTGGTACTGTGGATGATTGGGCCATTCTCATGTGTGCCTTCCCAAATGTCATAGACAATCATTATCCAAAGAGTCCTATTCTCTCTTTTGTTGAACACAACTTAGTTTATTTCCCAAGAATTACTGCTCAGGATCCTATCGCATCAGCCCCGACCATCTTCACTGATGGGTCAAAATCTGGCCGAGGAGCGTATTTGGTGCAAGGGTCAAGACCTGTGGTGAGAATGTTTAGACCTGAGTCCCCCAAATTGTGGAATGTATGATTGTTTTAGAGGTTTTTCAGACCTTTTCCACTCCTTTTAATCTGTTCACTGACTCTCAATATGTGGCCAATGCAGTTGCTGGCCTGGAAATTGCTGCTTCTGTTAAATCTGCTAGCACAATCTCTAATATTCTTCTACAGCTTCAGTCTTTGATTTTGCAACGAGACTGTCCCTTTTATGTCACCCATATCCATGCACACTCATTGTTGCCTGGTCCTTTGTCACAAGCTAATGATTTGGTGGACAAGGCCACGAGGCTGGCCATGCTTTCCTTAGATGATTCCAAGGCCTTAGCCACTGAATTTCATAGATTATATCATGTCCCTGCAAATACCTTGAGGAAAAGATTCTCTATCTCAAGAAATGAGGCGCGAGACATCGTAAAATCTTGTCAGTCTTGTGTTACTTTTCTGCCCTCCCCTCATGTAGGTGTTAATCCCCGAGGCCTCCGTCCTGGTGATCTTTGGCAAATGGATGTAACTCATCTCCCTGAGTTTGGAAGGTTGAAATATTTACATGTCTCAGTGGATACTTGCTCGGGAGTTATCTTCGCCTCGCCGTTGGCGGGTGAGAAGGCTTCTCATGTAAAAACCCACTGCCTGGAAGCCTGGGCAGCGTGGGGAAAGCCGCGCCGTCTAAAAACTGATAATGGCCCGGCATATACATCTACTGGTTTTCGGGCCTTTTGTGCGCAGATGCAAGTTGCCCACACCACTGGCCTGCCTTATAACCCACAAGGCCAAGGCATTGTGGAGAGAGCCAATAAGAGTATCAAAGCCATTTTATTTAAACAAAAGAGGGGATAGCAGAAGATGCAACCCCTAGGGAGAGGGTTTCCTTAGCCCTCTTCACCCTTAATTTTTAATTTTGGACAATAATGATAAGTCTGCAGCTGACAGGCACAGTCAAGATGTGGCCCAGGCACCCAGAGAAGTAGTGATGTGGAAAGATGTCCTAGATAACAAATGGAAAGGACCGGATCTTGTTATAATAAGATCCAGGGGAGCTGTTTGTGTTTTTCCACAGGACCAGGAGTCGCCCCACTGGGTTCCAAGCCGGTTGGTGAGAACAGTCCATCCTTCCTCAGGAGAAAGTTTGGAGATTCATAATGATTCGTGGAAACCGGATGTGGAGGAGCCTGGGGATGATGGTCATCCAGATCTTGACACTCAGTAAAGCAGAGCAACGTTGGGGAATTTTGTCAGCCTTCCCGAAGCCGATGCCAGTTCCTCATCAAGCGTCTGTGTTTCCACGTTTCTTCACCACGAATAAGGAACTGGGCCTCCTTTCCCTTCAGGAGGACCAACAGGTGGTCCCCATGGGGAGTCCCGCTCCTTTGTTGAAAAAGGAACTCTTTGTTTTACTTTGCAGTGGAATCAGACTGATGACTCTTGTATAAGACTTCGTCAGCAGAGTTTTGCCTGGTTTGAAGGGGAACTCTGGCCATGGTCAGAGTGCCAGAGCACTTCGGTCGCCTGGGCTGATGCAAATCATCTCTTCACCATATCACCAGCTATGAGGGGTCCCCCGCCTAGGTCAGGGGCATGGTCGGAGGGACTCTTTCTTCAGGATTCCAGAATGAATCCTTTTTCAAAATGGATGGTGTGTGGGGTCAATGGTTCCTGTACGGATGTGTCTCCATTGGTTTTGCTGTTGGGGGGACAAATTGCTTGCAACAATGTGTCAGGGCATGAGACCTCAACGTCAAAAAAGAAGGAGGAAGCGGAGGGGGATTTCTCGGCGGACTGGAGCCTCCTGAATATCTCGGGGGGAGTTTTCACTCTGGGTCATCCTTGTGAACATTATGCTCGTAATCAGACATTCCCCCCTGCCCCGGTTTGTGTGCACCCCCCTTTTCTTTATCTGCTTATTGCTATTAATTCCACGAGAGTGGATCTTAGTCTTGCACAGGGCCTTACTTCCTGGATCTCCTCTGCTTTTAATTTTTTTAAGGAATGGGTTGGAGTGGGACTGTTTGCTGCCTGCTGTATAGGAGGATGTCTGCTCTGCCTATGGTTGATTTGCAAAATGCGAGCCCAAGCTAGGAGGGACAATGTATCTCTCAGGCACTAGCTGCATTGGAGTGTGGATCCTCCCCCCAAATTTGGCTATCAGCCCTGAAAGGCAACTAGTTCCCCTGGCCTTTGCACCCTCAGGGTTTAGAGTACCCATTGCACGAGGATGGGCAGGAGATGGTAACTTCTGTTTGACCACTGCCTTTGCACTCTCGAGGGATTTCTCCCATTGCACTGAGTAAGGAGAGGTCGAATTGCCTCCCTTGATCGGTCAACACATCATGAGGTGGGGACCTGATCGGGAGGGCGGTTACTCTGGAGCTTGGCCTGTCTATAATAAAGAAGGGGAACTGCAGGGAGCTAGAGCAAACGCCATTACAAGATGGCGCTGGCTTCCTGCCGGTGTTGAGGAAAACGTCTCCATATTAGGCAGTGCCTTGGCGCCAACCTTACTCAAGGTATGCGCACACATGACGCAACCTGTCCCGAGCCTATCCCGTGGTATCTGCTTGTGGCAAGCTTCGCAAACCAATCAGTAAGCGCCTCGTAGCAGTACGCCCTATAAAAGCAGCTGCAGATTTGCGCCCTCGCCATCAGCTTTCCTGTTAACCAAGGGCTCTCCAATAAAGTGTGATACAAGAAGAATCCTCGTTTGTGGTCGTTCCTTTCCTGCTGGTCGGGAGGTTCGCTGCACTTTACAAATGAGGCGAATCTACTAACTTGGCCATCTTTTTAGATTACATTAACAAGGAAAGTTTGAACTTGCTGCAATCAACCATATTTGTAGAAATTAAACTGATTCTTAGAAGCGAATTCACTTATTTCACACAGTACAGTGTTCGATACTAAAGATGTTTCTTTTCTAAAGAAACTACTTTAGAAATGAGACGAATACACTAACTTGTATATCTTCAAGGAAAGTTTGAACTTGCTGCACTCAACCTTCTTTGTAGGAAAGCAACTGATTCCTTGAACCGAATGAGCTTATTTCACACAGTGCAATGTTCGGCAATGAAGATGTTTGTTTCCTCAACAAACTACTTTACAAATGAGGCGAATCTTCTAACTTGGCCATCTTTTTAGATTACATTAACAAGGAAAGTTTGAACTTGCTGCACTCAACCTTCTTTGTAGAAATTAAACTGATTCCTAGAACTAAATAACTTACTTCACACAGTACAGTGTTCGCAATGAAGATGTTTCTTTTCTAAAGGAACTACTTTAGAAATGAAGCCAATCTACTAAGTTGTGCATCTTTTTAGATTACATTAACAAGGTAAGTTTGAACTTGCTGCACTCAACCATTTGTAGGAAAGGAAGTGATTCCTAGAACCGAATGAGCTTATTTCACACAGTACAATGTTTGGCTATAAAGATGTTAATTTTCTCAAGAAACTATTTTACAAATGAGGTGACTTTGCTAACTTGGCCATCTTCTTAGATTACATTAACAAGGAAAGTTTGAACTTGCTGCACTCAAACATCTTCGTAGAAAGGAAACTGATTCCTAGAACAGAATTAACTTATTTCACACAGTACAGTGTTCAGTACTGAAGATGTTTGTTTTCTAAAGAAACCACTTTAGAAACGATGCAAATCCACTAACTTGTACATCTTGTTAGATTACACAAACGAGGAAAGTTTGTACTTGCTGCACTCAACCTTCTTCGAGAAAAGCAAGTGATTCCTAGAACCGAACTAGCTCATTTCACATAGTATAGTGTTCGGTAATGAAGATGTTTGTTTTGTAAACAAACTACTTTAAAAATGAGGCCAATCTACTAAGTTGTGCATCTTTTTAGATTACATTAACAAGGAAAGTTTGAACTTGCTGCACTCAACCTTCTTTGTAGGAAAGCAACTGATTCCTAGAACCGAATGAGCTTATTTCACACAGTACAATGTTCGGCAATGAAGATGTTTATTTTCTCAACAAACTACTTTACAAATGAGATGAATCTTCTAACTTGGCCATCTTTTTAGATTACATTAACAAGGAAAGTTTGAACTTGCTGCACTCAACCTTCTTTGTAGAAAATTAAACTGATTCTTAGAACCGAATTAACTTATTTCACACAGCACAGTGTTCACTACTGAAGATGTTTGTTTTCTAAAGAAACTACTTTAGAAATCCGGCCAATCTACTAACTTGTGAATCTTTTTAGATTACATTAACAAGGAAAGTTTGAACTTGCTGCACTCAACCTTCTTTGTAGGAAAGCAAGTGATTCCTAGAACCGAATGAGCTTATTTCACACAGTACAATGTTCGGCAATGAAGATGTTTGTTTTCTCAACAAACTACTTTAGAAATGAGGCCAATCTTCTAACTTGTGCATCTTTTTAGATTACATTAACAAGGAAAGTTTGAACTTGCTGCACTCAAACATCTTTGTAGGAAAGCAAAGTGATTTAGAACTAAATAACTTATTTCACACAGTACAGTGTTCGGTAATGAAGATGTTTGTTTTCTCAAGAAACTACTTTAGAAATGAGGCCAATCTACTAAGTTGTGCATCTTTTTAGATTACATTGAGAAGGAAAGTTTGAACATGCTGCACTCAACCTTCTTTGTAGGAAAGCAAGTGATTCCTAGAACCGAATTAGCTTATTTCACACAGTACAATGTTCTCAATGAAGATGTTAATTTTTTCAAGAAACTACTTTACAAATGAGGTGACTCTGCTAACTTGTGCATCTTTTTAGATTACATTAACTAGGAAAGTTTGAACTTGCTGCACTCAACCATGTTCGTAGAAAAACAAGTGATTCCTAGAACCGAATTAGCTTATTTCACACAGTACAGTGTTCACTATGAAGATGTTTGTTTTCTAAAGAAACCACTTTAGAAATGAGGCCAATCCACTAACTTGTAAATCTTGTTAGATTACACAAACAAGGAAAGTTTGAACTTGCTGCACTCAACCTTCTTTGTAGGAAAGCAAGTGATTCCTAGAACCGAATGAGCTTATTTCACACAGTACAATGTTCCGCAATGAAGATGTTTGTTTTCTCAACAAACTACTTTAGAAATGAGGCGAATCTACTAACTTGTGCATCTTTTTAGATTACATTAACAAGGAAAGTTTGAACTTGCTGCACTCAACCTTCTTTGTAGGAAATCAACTGATTCCTAGAACCGAATGAGCTTATTTCACACAGTACAATGTTTGGCAATGAAGATGTTTGTTTTCTCAAGAAACTACTTTAGAAATGAGGCGAATCAACTAACTTGTACATCTTGTTAGATTACACAAACTAGGAAAGTTTGAACTTGCTGCACTCAACCTTCTTCATAGAAATTAAACTGATTCCTAGAACCGAATTAGCTTATTTCACACAGTACAGTGTTCGGTAATGAAGATGTTTGTTTTCTAAAGAAACTACTTTAGAAATGAGGCCAATCTTAAGTTAACTTGTACATCTTTTTAGATTACATTAACAAGAAAAGTTTGACTTGCTGCACTCAACCTTCTTTGTAGGAAAGCAACTGATTCCTAGAACCGAATTAGCTTTTTTCACACAGTACAATGTTCGGCAATGAAGATGTTTGTTTTCTCAAGAAACTACTTTAGAAATGAGGCGAATCTTCTAACTTGTACATCTTGTTAGATTACACAAACTAGGAAAGTTTGAACTTGCTGCACTCAACCATCTTTGTAGGAAAGCAAACTGATTCCTAGAACCGAATTAGCTTATTTCACACAGTACAATGTTCGATAATGAAGATGTTTGTTTTCTCAAAGAAACTACTTTAGAAATGAGGCCAATCTACTAACTTGTGCATCTTTTTAGATTACATTAACAAGGAAAGTTTGAACTTGCTGCACTCAACCTTCTTTGTAGGAAAGCAAGTGATTCCTAGAACCGAATTAGCTTATTTCACACAGTACAATGTTCGGTAATGAAGATGTTTGTTTTCTCAACAAACTACTTTAGAAATGAGGTGAATCTACTAACTTGTACATCTTTTTAGATTACATTAACAAGGAAAGTTTGAACTTGCTGCACTCAACCATCTTTGTAGAAAAGCAACTGATTCCTAGAACCGAATTAGCTTATTTCACACAGTACAATGTTCAGGAATGAAGATGTTTGTTTTCTCAAGAAACTACTTTAGAAATGAGGCGAATCTACTAACTTGGTACATCTTGTTAGATTACACAAACTAGGAAAGTTTGAACTTGCTGCACTCAACCTCTTCTTTGTAGGAAAGCAAGTGATTCCTAGAACCGAATTAGCTCATTTCACACAGTACAATGTTTGGCAATGAAGATGTTTGTTTTCTCAAGAAACTACTTTAGAAATGAGGCCAATCTACTAACTTGTGCATCTTTTTAGATTACATTAACAAGGAAAGTTTGAACTTGCTGCACTCAACCTTCTTTGTAGAAAAGCAAACTGATTCCTAGAACCTTATTTCATGAATTAGCTTATTTCCCACAGTACAATGTTCGGTAATGAAGATGTTTGTTTTTCTAAAGAAACTACTTTAGAAATGAGGCCAATCTACTAACTTGTACATCTTTTTAGATTACATTAACACGGAAAGTTTGAACTTTCTGCACTCAACCTGTCTTTGTAGGAAAGCAAGTGATTCTAGAACCGAATTAGCTTTTTTCACACAGTACAATGTTCCGCAATGAAGATGTTTGTTTTCTCAAGAAACTACTTTAGAAATGAGGCAAATCTACTAACTTGTACATCTTTTTAGATTACATTAACTAGGAAAGTTTGAACTTGCTGCACTCAACCTTCTTTGTAGAAAGCAAACTGATTCCTAGAACCGAATTAGCTTATTTCATACAGTATAATGTTTGGCAATGAAGATGTTTGTTTTCTCAAGAAACTACTTTAGAAATGAGGCGAATCTACTAACTTGTACATCTTTTTAGATTACATTAACAAGGAAAGTTTGAACTTGCTGCACTCAACCATCTTTGTAGAAAAGCAAGTGATTCCTGGAACCGAATTAGCTTATTTAACACAGTACAATGTTCGGCAATGAAGATGTTTGTTTTCTAAAGAAACTACTTTAGAAATGAGGCGAATCTACTAACTTGTACATCTTGTTAGATTACACAAACTAGGAAAGTTTGAACTTGCTGCACTCAACCTTCTTTGTAGGAAAGCAAGTGATTCCTAGAACCAAATTAGCTTATTTCACACAGTACAATGTTCGGCAATGAAGATGTTTGTTTTCTAAAGAAACTACTTTAGAAATGAGGCCAATCTACTAACTTGTACATCTTTTTAGATTACATTAACAAGGAATGTTTGAACTTGCTGCACTAACCTTCTTTGTAGGAAAGCAAGTGATTCCTAGAACCGAATTAGCTTATTTCACACAGTACAATGTTTGGCAATGAAGATGTTTGTTTTCTCAAGAAACTACTTTAGAAATGAGGCGAATCTACTAACTTGTACATCTTTTTAGATTACATTAACTAGGAAAGTTTGAACTTGCTGCACTCAACCTTCTTTGTAGGAAATTAAAGTGATTCCTAGAACCGAATTAGCTTATTTCACACAGTACAATGTTCGCAATGAAGATGTTTGTTTTCTCAAGAAACTACTTTAGAAATGAGGCGAATCTACTAACTTGTACATCTTGTTAGATTACATTAAAAAGGAAAGTTTGAACTTGCTGCACTCAACCTTCTTTGTAGAAAGCAAGTGATTCCTAGAACCGAATTAGCTTATTTCACACAGTACAATGTTTGGTATGAAGATGTTTGTTTTCTAAAGAAACTACTTTAGAAATGAGGCGAATCTACTAACTTGTACATCTTGTTAGATTACACAAACTAGGAAAGTTTGAACTTGCTGCACTCAACCTTCTTTGTAGGAAATTAAAGTGATTCCTAGAACCGAATTAGCTTATTTCACACAGTACAATGTTCGGCAATGAAGATGTTTGTTTTCTAAAGAAACTACTTTAGAAATGAGGCCAATCTACTAACTTGTACATCTTGTTAGATTACACAAACTAGGAAAGTTTGAACTTGCTGCACTCAACCTTCTTTGTAGGAAAGCAAGTGATTTCTAGAACTAAATTAGCTTATTTCACACAGTACAATGTTCGCAATGAAGATGTTTGTTTTGTCAAGAAACTACTTTAGAAATGAGGCGAATCTACTAACTTGTACATCTTGTTAGATTACACAAACTAGGAAAGTTTGAACTTGCTGCACTCAACCATCTTTGTAGGAAAGCAAACTGATTCCTAGAACCGAATTAGCTTATTTCACACAGTACAATGTTGGCAATGAAGATGTTTGTTTTCTCAAGAAACTACTTTAGAAATGAGGCGAATCTACTAACTTGTACATCTTGTTAGATTACACAAACTAGGAAAGTTTGAACTTGCTGCACTCAACCTTCTTTGTAGGAAAGCAAGTGATTCCTAGAACCGAATTAGCTTATTTCACACAGTACAATGTTCGCAATGAAGATGTTTGTTTTCTCAAGAAACTACTTTAGAAATGAGGCGAATCTACTAACTTGTACATCTTGTTAGATTACACAAACTAGGAAAGTTTGAACTTGCTGCACTCAACCTTCTTTGTAGGAAAGCAAGTGATTCCTAGAACCGAATTAGCTTATTTCACACAGTACAATGTTCGGCAATGAAGATGTTTGTTTTCTCAAGAAACTACTTTAGAAATGAGGCGAATCTACTAACTTGTACATCTTGTTAGATTACACAAACTAGGAAAGTTTGAACTTGCTGCACTCAACCTTCTTTGTAGGAAAGCAAGTGATTCCTAGAACCGAATTAGCTTATTTCACACAGTACAATGTTCGGCAATGAAGATGTTTGTTTTCTCAAGAAACTACTTTAGAAATGAGGCGAATCTACTAACTTGTACATCTTGTTAGATTACACAAACTAGGAAAGTTTGAACTTGCTGCACTCAACCTTCTTTGTAGGAAAGCAAGTGATTCCTAGAACCGAATTAGCTTATTTCACACAGTACAATGTTCGGCAATGAAGATGTTTGTTTTCTCAAGAAACTACTTTAGAAATGAGGCGAATCTACTAACTTGTACATCTTGTTAGATTACACAAACTAGGAAAGTTTGAACTTGCTGCACTCAACCTTCTTTGTAGGAAAGCAAGTGATTCCTAGAACCGAATTAGCTTATTTCACACAGTACAATGTTCGCAATGAAGATGTTTGTTTTCTCAAGAAACTACTTTAGAAATGAGGCGAATCTACTAACTTGTACATCTTGTTAGATTACACAAACTAGGAAAGTTTGAACTTGCTGCACTCAACCTTCTTTGTAGGAAAGCAAGTGATTCCTAGAACCGAATTAGCTTATTTCACACAGTACAATGTTCGCAATGAAGATGTTTGTTTTCTCAAGAAACTACTTTAGAAATGAGGCGAATCTACTAACTTGTACATCTTGTTAGATTACACAAACTAGGAAAGTTTGAACTTGCTGCACTCAACCTTCTTTGTAGGAAAGCAAGTGATTCCTAGAACCGAATTAGCTTATTTCACACAGTACAATGTTCGGCAATGAAGATGTTTGTTTTCTCAAGAAACTACTTTAGAAATGAGGCGAATCTACTAACTTGTACATCTTGTTAGATTACACAAACTAGGAAAGTTTGAACTTGCTGCACTCAACCTTCTTTGTAGGAAAGCAAGTGATTCCTAGAACCGAATTAGCTTATTTCACACAGTACAATGTTCGCAATGAAGATGTTTGTTTTCTCAAGAAACTACTTTTAGAAATGAGGCGAATCTACTAACTTGTACATCTTGTTAGATTACACAAACTAGGAAAGTTTGAACTTGCTGCACTCAACCTTCTTTGTAGGAAAGCAAGTGATTCCTAGAACCGAATTAGCTTATTTCACACAGTACAATGTTCGCAATGAAGATGTTTGTTTTCTCAAGAAACTACTTTAGAAATGAGGCGAATCTACTAACTTGTACATCTTGTTAGATTACACAAACTAGAAAAGTTTGAACTTGCTGCACTCAACCTTCTTTGTAGGAAAGCAAGTGATTCCTAGAACCGAATTAGCTTATTTCACACAGTACAATGTTCGCAATGAAGATGTTTGTTTTCTCAAGAAACTACTTTAGAAATGAGGCGAATCTACTAACTTGTACATCTTGTTAGATTACACAAACTAGGAAAGTTTGAACTTGCTGCACTCAACCTTCTTTGTAGGAAAGCAAGTGATTCCTAGAACCGAATTAGCTTATTTCACACAGTACAATGTTCGCAATGAAGATGTTTGTTTTCTCAAGAAACTACTTTAGAAATGAGGCGAATCTACTAACTTGTACATCTTGTTAGATTACACAAACTAGGAAAGTTTGAACTTGCTGCACTCAACCTTCTTTGTAGGAAAGCAAGTGATTCCTAGAACCGAATTAGCTTATTTCACACAGTACAATGTTCGGCAATGAAGATGTTTGTTTTCTCAAGAAACTACTTTAGAAATGAGGCGAATCTACTAACTTGTACATCTTGTTAGATTACACAAACTAGGAAAGTTTGAACTTGCTGCACTCAACCTTCTTTGTAGGAAAGCAAGTGATTCCTAGAACCGAATTAGCTTATTTCACACAGTACAATGTTCGCAATGAAGATGTTTGTTTTCTCAAGAAACTACTTTAGAAATGAGGCGAATCTACTAACTTGTACATCTTGTTAGATTACACAAACTAGGAAAGTTTGAACTTGCTGCACTCAACCTTCTTTGTAGGAAAGCAAGTGATTCCTAGAACCGAATTAGCTTATTTCACACAGTACAATGTTCGCAAATGAAGATGTTTGTTTTCTCAAGAAACTACTTTTAGAAATGAGGCGAATCTACTAACTTGTACATCTTGTTAGATTACACAAACTAGGAAAGTTTGAACTTGCTGCACTCAACCTTCTTTGTAGGAAAGCAAGTGATTCCTAGAACCGAATTAGCTTATTTCACACAGTACAATGTTCGCAATGAAGATGTTTGTTTTCTCAAGAAACTACTTTAGAAATGAGGCGAATCTACTAACTTGTACATCTTGTTAGATTACACAAACTAGGAAAGTTTGAACTTGCTGCACTCAACCTTCTTTGTAGGAAAGCAAGTGATTCCTAGAACCGAATTAGCTTATTTCACACAGTACAATGTTCGGCAATGAAGATGTTTGTTTTCTCAAGAAACTACTTTAGAAATGAGGCGAATCTACTAACTTGTACATCTTGTTAGATTACACAAACTAGGAAAGTTTGAACTTGCTGCACTCAACCTTCTTTGTAGGAAAGCAAGTGATTCCTAGAACCGAATTAGCTTATTTCACACAGTACAATGTTCGCAATGAAGATGTTTGTTTTCTCAAGAAACTACTTTAGAAATGAGGCGAATCTACTAACTTGTACATCTTGTTAGATTACACAAACTAGGAAAGTTTGAACTTGCTGCACTCAACCTTCTTTGTAGGAAAGCAAGTGATTCCTAGAACCGAATTAGCTTATTTCACACAGTACAATGTTCGGCAATGAAGATGTTTGTTTTCTCAAGAAACTACTTTAGAAATGAGGCGAATCTACTAACTTGTACATCTTGTTAGATTACACAAACTAGGAAAGTTTGAACTTGCTGCACTCAACCTTCTTTGTAGGAAAGCAAGTGATTCCTAGAACCGAATTAGCTTATTTCACACAGTACAATGTTCGCAATGAAGATGTTTGTTTTCTCAAGAAACTACTTTAGAAATGAGGCGAATCTACTAACTTGTACATCTTGTTAGATTACACAAACTAGGAAAGTTTGAACTTGCTGCACTCAACCTTTTTTGTAGGAAAGCAAGTGATTCCTAGAACCGAATTAGCTTATTTCACACAGTACAATGTTCGCAATGAAGATGTTTGTTTTCTCAAGAAACTACTTTAGAAATGAGGCGAATCTACTAACTTGTACATCTTGTTAGATTACACAAACTAGGAAAGTTTGAACTTGCTGCACTCAACCTTCTTTGTAGGAAAGCAAGTGATTCCTAGAACCGAATTAGCTTATTTCACACAGTACAATGTTCGCAATGAAGATGTTTGTTTTCTCAAGAAACTACTTTAGAAATGAGGCGAATCTACTAACTTGTACATCTTGTTAGATTACACAAACTAGGAAAGTTTGAACTTGCTGCACTCAACCTTCTTTGTAGGAAAGCAAGTGATTCCTAGAACCGAATTAGCTTATTTCACACAGTACAATGTTCGGCAATGAAGATGTTTGTTTTCTCAAGAAACTACTTTAGAAATGAGGCGAATCTACTAACTTGTACATCTTGTTAGATTACACAAACTAGGAAAGTTTGAACTTGCTGCACTCAACCTTCTTTGTAGGAAAGCAAGTGATTCCTAGAACCGAATTAGCTTATTTCACACAGAGTACAATGTTCGCAATGAAGATGTTTGTTTTCTCAAGAAACTACTTTAGAAATGAGGCGAATCTACTAACTTGTACATCTTGTTAGATTACACAAACTAGGGAAAGTTTGAACTTGCTGCACTCAACCTTCTTTGTAGGAAAGCAAGTGATTCCTAGAACCGAATTAGCTTATTTCACACAGTACAATGTTCGCAATGAAGATGTTTGTTTTCTCAAGAAACTACTTTAGAAATGAGGCGAATCTACTAACTTGTACATCTTGTTAGATTACACAAACTAGGAAAGTTTGAACTTGCTGCACTCAACCTTCTTTGTAGGAAAGCAAGTGATTCCTAGAACCGAATTAGCTTATTTCACACAGTACAATGTTCGCAATGAAGATGTTTGTTTTCTCAAGAAACTACTTTAGAAATGAGGCGAATCTACTAACTTGTACATCTTGTTAGATTACACAAACTAGGAAAGTTTGAACTTGCTGCACTCAACCTTCTTTGTAGGAAAGCAAGTGATTCCTAGAACCGAATTAGCTTATTTCACACAGTACAATGTTCGCAATGAAGATGTTTGTTTTCTCAAGAAACTACTTTGAAAATGAGGCGAATCTACTAACTTGTACATCTTGTTAGATTACACAAACTAGGAAAGTTTGAACTTGCTGCACTCAACCTTCTTTGTAGGAAAGCAAGTGATTCCTAGAACCGAATTAGCTTATTTCACACAGTACAATGTTCGCAATGAAGATGTTTGTTTTCTCAAGAAACTACTTTAGAAATGAGGCGAATCTACTAACTTGTACATCTTGTTAGATTACACAAACTAGGAAAGTTTGAACTTGCTGCACTCAACCTTCTTTGTAGGAAAGCAAGTGATTCCTAGAACCGAATTAGCTTATTTCACACAGTACAATGTTCGGCAATGAAGATGTTTGTTTTCTCAAGAAACTACTTTAGAAATGAGGCGAATCTACTAACTTGTACATCTTGTTAGATTACACAAACTAGGAAAGTTTGAACTTGCTGCACTCACTCAACCTTCTTTGTAGGAAAGCAAGTGATTCCTAGAACCGAATTAGCTTATTTCACACAGTACAATGTTCGGCAATGAAGATGTTTGTTTTCTCAAGAAACTACTTTAGAAATGAGGCGAATCTACTAACTTGTACATCTTGTTAGATTACACAAACTAGGAAAGTTTGAACTTGCTGCACTCAACCTTCTTTGTAGGAAAGCAAGTGATTCCTAGAACCGAATTAGCTTATTTCACACAGTACAATGTTCGGCAATGAAGATGTTTGTTTTCTCAAGAAACTACTTTAGAAATGAGGCGAATCTACTAACTTGTACATCTTGTTAGATTACACAAACTAGGAAAGTTTGAACTTGCTGCACTCAACCTTCTTTGTAGGAAAGCAAGTGATTCCTAGAACCGAATTAGCTTATTTCACACAGTACAATGTTCGCAATGAAGATGTTTGTTTTCTCAAGAAACTACTTTAGAAATGAGGCGAATCTACTAACTTGTACATCTTGTTAGATTACACAAACTAGGAAAGTTTGAACTTGCTGCACTCAACCTTCTTTGTAGGAAAGCAAGTGATTCCTAGAACCGAATTAGCTTATTTCACACAGTACAATGTTCGCAATGAAGATGTTTGTTTTCTCAAGAAACTACTTTAGAAATGAGGCGAATCTACTAACTTGTACATCTTGTTAGATTACACAAACTAGGAAAGTTTGAACTTGCTGCACTCAACCTTCTTTGTAGGAAAGCAAGTGATTCCTAGAACCGAATTAGCTTATTTCACACAGTACAATGTTCGCAATGAAGATGTTTGTTTTCTCAAGAAACTACTTTAGAAATGAGGCGAATCTACTAACTTGTACATCTTGTTAGATTACACAAACTAGGAAAGTTTGAACTTGCTGCACTCAACCTTCTTTGTAGGAAAGCAAGTGATTCCTAGAACCGAATTAGCTTATTTCACACAGTACAATGTTCGCAATGAAGATGTTTGTTTTCTCAAGAAACTACTTTAGAAATGAGGCGAATCTACTAACTTGTACATCTTGTTAGATTACACAAACTAGGAAAGTTTGAACTTGCTGCACTCAACCTTCTTTGTAGGAAAGCAAGTGATTCCTAGAACCGAATTAGCTTATTTCACACAGTACAATGTTCGCAAATGAAGATGTTTGTTTTCTCAAGAAACTACTTTAGAAATGAGGCGAATCTACTAACTTGTACATCTTGTTAGATTACACAAACTAGGAAAGTTTGAACTTGCTGCACTCAACCTTCTTTGTAGGAAAGCAAGTGATTCCTAGAACCGAATTAGCTTATTTCACACAGTACAATGTTCGCAAATGAAGATGTTTGTTTTCTCAAGAAACTACTTTAGAAATGAGGCGAATCTACTAACTTGTACATCTTGTTAGATTACACAAACTAGGAAAGTTTGAACTTGCTGCACTCAACCTTCTTTGTAGGAAAGCAAGTGATTCCTAGAACCGAATTAGCTTATTTCACACAGTACAATGTTCGCAATGAAGATGTTTGTTTTCAAGAAACTACTTTAGAAATGAGGCGAATCTACTAACTTGTACATCTTGTTAGATTACACAAACTAGGAAAGTTTGAACTTGCTGCACTAACCTTCTTTGTAGGAAAGCAAGTGATTCCTAGAACCGAATTAGCTTATTTCACACAGTACAATGTTCGGCAATGAAGATGTTTGTTTTCTCAAGAAACTACTTTAGAAATGAGGCGAATCTACTAACTTGTACATCTTGTTAGATTACACAAACTAGGAAAGTTTGAACTTGCTGCACTCAACCTTCTTTGTAGGAAAGCAAGTGATTCCTAGAACCGAATTAGCTTATTTCACACAGTACAATGTTCGCAATGAAGATGTTTGTTTTCAAGAAACTACTTTAGAAATGAGGCGAATCTACTAACTTGTACATCTTGTTAGATTACACAAACTAGGAAAGTTTGAACTTGCTGCACTCAACCTTCTTTGTAGGAAAGCAAGTGATTCCTAGAACCGAATTAGCTTATTTCACACAGTACAATGTTCGGCAATGAAGATGTTTGTTTTCTCAAGAAACTACTTTAGAAATGAGGCGAATCTACTAACTTGTACATCTTGTTAGATTACACAAACTAGGAAAGTTTGAACTTGCTGCACTCAACCTTCTTTGTAGGAAAGCAAGTGATTCCTAGAACCGAATTAGCTTATTTCACACAGTACAGTGAAGATGTTTGTTTTCTCAAGAAACTGTTCTACTAACTTGTAATGAAGATGTTTGTTTTCTCAAGAAACTACTACAATTTAGAAATGAAGATGTTTGTTTTCTCAAGAAACTACTAACTAACTTGTACATCTTGTTAGATTACACAAACTAGGAAAGTTTGAACTTGCTGCACTCAACCTTCTTTGTAGGAAAGCAAGTGATTCCTAGAACCGAATTAGCTTATTTCACACAGTACAATGTTCGCAAATGAAGATGTTTGTTTTCTCAAGAAACTACTTTAGAAATGAGGCGAATCTACTAACTTGTACATCTTGTTAGATTACACAAACTAGGAAAGTTTGAACTTGCTGCACTCAACCTTCTTTGTAGGAAAGCAAGTGATTCCTAGAACCGAATTAGCTTATTTCACACAGTACAATGTTCGCAATGAAGATGTTTG
Source organism: Orientallactaga sibirica (assembly GCA_036365145.1). Lineage (NCBI taxonomy): Eukaryota > Metazoa > Chordata > Mammalia > Rodentia > Dipodidae > Orientallactaga > Orientallactaga sibirica. The sequence goes on along the minus strand of JAEOAD010000559.1, from coordinate 136,895 downwards.
TTTTCTCAAGAAACTACTTTAGAAATGAGGCGAATCTACTAACTTGTACATCTTGTTAGATTACACAAACTAGGAAAGTTTGAACTTGCTGCACTCAACCTTCTTTGTAGGAAAGCAAGTGATTCCTAGAACCGAATTAGCTTATTTCACACAGTACAATGTTCGGCAATGAAGATGTTTGTTTTCTCAAGAAACTACTTTAGAAATGAGGCGAATCTACTAACTTGTACATCTTGTTAGATTACACAAACTAGGAAAGTTTGAACTTGCTGCACTCAACCTTCTTTGTAGGAAAGCAAGTGATTCCTAGAACCGAATTAGCTTATTTCACACAGTACAATGTTCGCAATGAAGATGTTTGTTTTCTCAAGAAACTACTTTAGAAATGAGGCGAATCTACTAACTTGTACATCTTGTTAGATTACACAAACTAGGAAAGTTTGAACTTGCTGCACTCAACCTTCTTTGTAGGAAAGCAAGTGATTCCTAGAACCGAATTAGCTTATTTCACACAGTACAATGTTCGCAATGAAGATGTTTGTTTTCTCAAGAAACTACTTTAGAAATGAGGCGAATCTACTAACTTGTACATCTTGTTAGATTACACAAACTAGGAAAGTTTGAACTTGCTGCACTCAACCTTCTTTGTAGGAAAGCAAGTGATTCCTAGAACCGAATTAGCTTATTTCACACAGTACAATGTTCGCAATGAAGATGTTTGTTTTCTCAAGAAACTACTTTAGAAATGAGGCGAATCTACTAACTTGTACATCTTGTTAGATTACACAAACTAGGAAAGTTTGAACTTGCTGCACTCAACCTTCTTTTGTAGGAAAGCAAGTGATTCCTAGAACCGAATTAGCTTATTTCACACAGTACAATGTTCGGCAATGAAGATGTTTGTTTTCTCAAGAAACTACTTTAGAAATGAGGCGAATCTACTAACTTGTACATCTTGTTAGATTACACAAACTAGGAAAGTTTGAACTTGCTGCACTCAACCTTCTTTGTAGGAAAGCAAGTGATTCCTAGAACCGAATTAGCTTATTTCACACAGTACAATGTTCGCAATGAAGATGTTTGTTTTCTCAAGAAACTACTTTAGAAATGAGGCGAATCTACTAACTTGTACATCTTGTTAGATTACACAAACTAGGAAAGTTTGAACTTGCTGCACTCAACCTTCTTTGTAGGAAAGCAAGTGATTCCTAGAACCGAATTAGCTTATTTCACACAGTACAATGTTCGCAATGAAGATGTTTGTTTTCTCAAGAAACTACTTTAGAAATGAGGCGAATCTACTAACTTGTACATCTTGTTAGATTACACAAACTAGGAAAGTTTGAACTTGCTGCACTCAACCTTCTTTGTAGGAAAGCAAGTGATTCCTAGAACCGAATTAGCTTATTTCACACAGTACAATGTTCGCAATGAAGATGTTTGTTTTCTCAAGAAACTACTTTAGAAATGAGGCGAATCTACTAACTTGTACATCTTGTTAGATTACACAAACTAGGAAAGTTTGAACTTGCTGCACTCAACCTTCTTTGTAGGAAAGCAAGTGATTCCTAGAACCGAATTAGCTTATTTCACACAGTACAATGTTCGGCAATGAAGATGTTTGTTTTCTCAAGAAACTACTTTAGAAATGAGGCGAATCTACTAACTTGTACATCTTGTTAGATTACACAAACTAGGAAAGTTTGAACTTGCTGCACTCAACCTTCTTTGTAGGAAAGCAAGTGATTCCTAGAACCGAATTAGCTTATTTCACACAGTACAATGTTCGCAATGAAGATGTTTGTTTTCTCAAGAAACTACTTTAGAAATGAGGCGAATCTACTAACTTGTACATCTTGTTAGATTACACAAACTAGGAAAGTTTGAACTTGCTGCACTCAACCTTCTTTGTAGGAAAGCAAGTGATTCCTAGAACCGAATTAGCTTATTTCACACAGTACAATGTTCGCAATGAAGATGTTTGTTTTCTCAAGAAACTACTTTAGAAATGAGGCGAATCTACTAACTTGTACATCTTGTTAGATTACACAAACTAGGAAAGTTTGAACTTGCTGCACTCAACCTTCTTTGTAGGAAAGCAAGTGATTCCTAGAACCGACTAGCTTATTTCACACAGTACAATGTTCGGCAATGAAGATGTTTGTTTTCAAAGAAACTACTTTAGAAATGAGGCGAATCTACTAACTTGTACATCTTGTTAGATTACACAAACTAGGAAAGTTTGAACTTGCTGCACTAACCTTCTTTGTAGGAAAGCAAGTGATTCCTAGAACCGAATTAGCTTATTTCACACAGTACAATGTTCGGCAATGAAGATGTTTGTTTTCTCAAGAAACTACTTTAGAAATGAGGCGAATCTACTAACTTGTACATCTTGTTAGATTACACAAACTAGGAAAGTTTGAACTTGCTGCACTCAACCTTCTTTGTAGGAAAGCAAGTGATTCCTAGAACCGAATTAGCTTATTTACTTGCTGCACTCAACCTTCTTTGTAGGAAAGCAAGTGATTCCTAGAACCGAATTAGCTTATTTCACACAGTACAATGTTCGGCAATGAAGATGTTTGTTTTCTCAAGAAACTACTTTAGAAATGAGGCGAATCTACTAACTTGTACATCTTGTTAGATTACACAAACTAGGAAAGTTTGAACTTGCTGCACTCAACCTTCTTTGTAGGAAAGCAAGTGATTCCTAGAACCGAATTAGCTTATTTCACACAGTACAATGTTCGGCAATGAAGATGTTTGTTTTCTCAAGAAACTACTTTAGAAATGAGGCGAATCTACTAACTTGTACATCTTGTTAGATTACACAAACTAGGAAAGTTTGAACTTGCTGCACTCAACCTTCTTTGTAGGAAAGCAAGTGATTCCTAGAACCGAATTAGCTTATTTCACACAGTACAATGTTCGCAATGAAGATGTTTGTTTTCTCAAGAAACTACTTTAGAAATGAGGCGAATCTACTAACTTGTACATCTTGTTAGATTACACAAACTAGGAAAGTTTGAACTTGCTGCACTCAACCTTCTTTGTAGGAAAGCAAGTGATTCCTAGAACCGAATTAGCTTATTTCACACAGTACAATGTTCGCAATGAAGATGTTTGTTTTCTCAAGAAACTACTTTAGAAATGAGGCGAATCTACTAACTTGTACATCTTGTTAGATTACACAAACTAGGAAAGTTTGAACTTGCTGCACTCAACCTTCTTTGTAGGAAAGCAAGTGATTCCTAGAACCGAATTAGCTTATTTCACACAGTACAATGTTCGCAATGAAGATGTTTGTTTTCTCAAGAAACTACTTTAGAAATGAGGCGAATCTACTAACTTGTACATCTTGTTAGATTACACAAACTAGGAAAGTTTGAACTTGCTGCACTCAACCTTCTTTGTAGGAAAGCAAGTGATTCCTAGAACCGAATTAGCTTATTTCACACAGTACAATGTTCGGCAATGAAGATGTTTGTTTTCTCAAGAAACTACTTTAGAAATGAGGCCAATCTACTAACTTGTACATCTTGTTAGATTACACAAACTAGGAAAGTTTGAACTTGCTGCACTCAACCTTCTTTGTAGGAAAGCAAGTGATTCCTAGAACCGAATTAGCTTATTTCACACAGTACAATGTTCGCAATGAAGATGTTTGTTTTCTCAAGAAACTACTTTAGAAATGAGGCGAATCTACTAACTTGTACATCTTGTTAGATTACACAAACTAGGAAAGTTTGAACTTGCTGCACTCAACCTTCTTTGTAGAAAAGCAAGTGATTCCTAGAACCGAATTAGCTTATTTCACACAGTACAATGTTCGCAATGAAGATGTTTGTTTTCTCAAGAAACTACTTTAGAAATGAGGCGAATCTACTAACTTGTACATCTTGTTAGATTACACAAACTAGGAAAGTTTGAACTTGCTGCACTCAACCTTCTTTGTAGGAAAGCAAGTGATTCCTAGAACCGAATTAGCTTATTTCACACAGTACAATGTTCGCAATGAAGATGTTTGTTTTCTCAAGAAACTACTTTAGAAATGAGGCGAATCTACTAACTTGTACATCTTGTTAGATTACACAAACTAGGAAAGTTTGAACTTGCTGCACTCAACCTTCTTTGTAGGAAAGCAAGTGATTCCTAGAACCGAATTAGCTTATTTCACACAGTACAATGTTCGGCAATGAAGATGTTTGTTTTCTCAAGAAACTACTTTAGAAATGAGGCGAATCTACTAACTTGTACATCTTGTTAGATTACACAAACTAGGAAAGTTTGAACTTGCTGCACTCAACCTTCTTTGTAGGAAAGCAAGTGATTCCTAGAACCGAATTAGCTTATTTCACACAGTACAATGTTCGCAATGAAGATGTTTGTTTTCTCAAGAAACTACTTTTAGAAATGAGGCGAATCTACTAACTTGTACATCTTGTTAGATTACATTAAACTAGGAAAGTTTGAACTTGCTGCACTCAACCTTCTTTGTAGGAAAGCAAGTGATTCCTAGAACCGAATTAGCTTATTTCACACAGTACAATGTTCAGTAATGAAGATGTTTGTTTTCTCAAGAAACTACTTTAGAAATGAGGCGAATCTACTAACTTGTACATCTTGTTAGATTACACAAATTAGGAAAGTTTGAACTTGCTGCACTCAACCTTCTTTGTAGGAAAGCAAGTGATTCCTAGAACCGAATTAGCTTATTTCACACAGTACAATGTTCGGCAATGAAGATGTTTGTTTTCTCAAGAAACTACTTTAGAAATGAGGCCAATCTACTAACTTGTACATCTTGTTAGATTACACAAACAAGGAAAGTTTGAACTTGCTGCACTCAACCTTCTTTATAGGAAAGCAACTGATTCCTAGAACCGAATAGCTTATTTCACACAGTACAATGTTTGGCAATGAAGATGTTTGTTTTCTCAAGAAACTACTTTTAAAATGAGGCGAATCTACTAACTTGTACATCTTTTTAGATTACATTAACAAGGAAAGTTTGAACTTGCTGCACTCAACCATCTTTGTAGAAATTAAACTGATTCCTAGAACCGAATTCACTTATTTCACACAGTACAGTGTTCGGCAATGAAGATGTTTGTTTTCTAAAGAAACTACTTTAGAAATGAGGCGAATCCACTAATTTGTACATCTTGTTAGATTACACAAACTAGGAAAGTTTGAACTTGCTGCACTCAACCTTCTTTGTAGGAAAGCAAGTTATTCCTAGAACCGACCTAGCTTATTTCACACAGTACAATGTTCGGTAATGAAGATGTTTGTTTTCTAAACAAACTACTTTAGAAATGAGGCCAATCTACTAACTTGTACATCTTTTTAGATTACATTAACAAGGAAAGTTTGAACTTGCTGCACTCAACCTTCTTTGTAGGAAAGCAACTGATTCCTAGAACAGAATGAGCTTATTTCACACAGTACATTGTTCGGCAATGAAGATGTTAATTTTCTCAACAAACTACTTTAGAAATGAGGTGACTCTACTAACTTGGCCATCTTTTTAGATTACATTAACAAGGAAAGTTTGAACTTGCTGCACTCAACCATCTTATAGAAAGGAACCTGATTCCCAGAACCAAATTAACTTATTTCACACAGTACAGTGTTCACGAATGAAGATGTTTGTTTTATAAGAAACCACTTTAGAAATGAGGCGCGAATCAACTAACTTGTAAATCTTGTTAGATTACACAAACGAGAAAGTTTGAACTTGCTGCACTCAACCTTCTTTGTAGGAAAGCAAGTGATTCATAGAACCAAACTAGCTCATTTCACATACTATAGTGTTCAGTAATGAAGATGTTTGTTTTCTAAAAACTACTTTAGAAATGAGGCCAATCTACTAAGTTGTGAAACTTTTAGATTACATTAACAAGGAAAGTTTGAACTTGCTGCACTCAACCTTCTTTGTAGGAAAACAACTGATTCCTAGAACCGAATGAGCTTATTTCACTCAGTACAATGTTCGCAATGAAGATGTTTGTTTTCTCAACAAAGTACTTTACAAATGAGGCGAATCTTCTAACTGGGCCATCTTTTGAGATTACATTAAAAAAAAGTTTGAACTTGCTGCACTCAACATTCCTCGTAGAAATTAAACTGCTTCCTAGAACCGAATTAGCTTATTTCACACAGTACACTGTTCGGTAATGAAGATGTTTCTTTTCTAAAGAAACTACTTTAGAAAATGAGGCCAATCTACTAAGTTGTGCATCTTTTTAGATTACATTAACAAGGAAATTTGAACTTGCTGCACTCAACCTTCTTTGTAGGAAAGCAAGTGATTCCTAGAACCGAATGAGCTTATTTCACACAGTATAATATTCGCATAAAGATGTTAATTTTCTCAACAAACTCTTTTACAAATGAGGTGACTCTGCTAACTTGGCCAGCTTTTTAGATTACATTAACAAGGAAAGTTTGAACTTGCTGCACTCAACCATCTTCGTAGAAAGGAAACTGATTCCTAAAACCGAATTAACTTATTTTACACAGTACAGTGTTCAGTACTGAACATGTTTGTTTTCTACAGAAACCACTTTAGAAACGACATGAATCCACTAACTTGTACATCTTGTTAGATTACACAAACGAGGAAAGTTTGAACTTGCTGCACTCATCCTTCTTCGTAGGAAAGCAAGTGATTCCTAGAACCGAACTAGCTCATTTCACATAGTATAGTGTTCGGTAATGAAGATGTTTGTTTTGTAAACAAACTACTTTAGAAATGAGGCCAATCTACTAAGTTGTACATCTTTTTAGATTACATTAACAAGGGAAGTTTGAACTTGAGGCACTCAACCGTATTCTGAGGAATTAAACTGATTCCTAGAACCGATTTACGTTATTTCACACAGTACAGTGTTCAGTACTGAAGATGTTTCTTTTCTAAAGAAACTACTTTAGAAATGAGGCGAATGCACTAACTTGTACATCTTGTGAGATTACACAAACTAGGAAAGTTTGAACTTGCTGCACTCAACCTTCTTCGTAGGAAAGCAAATGGTTCCTAGAACCGAACTAGCTCATTTCACATAGTATAGTGTTCGGTAATGAAGATGTTTGTTTTGTAAACAAACTACTTTAGAAATGAGGCCAATCTAATAAGTTGTGAATCTTTTTAGATTACATTAACAAAGAAAATTTGAACTTGCTGCACTCAACCTTCTTTGTGGGAAAGCAAGTGATTCCTAGAACCGAATGAGCTTATTTCACACAGTACAATGTTCGGCAATAAATATGGTTGTTTTCTCAACAAACTACTTTACAAATGAGGTGACTCTGCTAACTTGGCCATCTTTTTAGATTACATTAACAAGGAAAGTTTGAACTTGCTGCACTCAACCATCTTCGTAGAAAGGAAACTGAATCCTAAAATCGAATTAACTTATTTCACCCAGTACAGTGTTCACTACTGAAGATGTTTGTTTTGTAAACAAACTACTTTAGAAATGAGGCCAATCTACTAAGTTGTGCATCTTTATAGATTACATGAAGAAGGAAAGTTTGAACTTGCTGCACTCAACCTTCTTTGGAGAAATTAAACTGATTCCTAGAACCGAATTAACTTATTTCACACAGTACAGTGTTTGGTACTGAAGATGTTTATTTGCTAAAGAAAATACTTTAGAAATGAGGCCAATCTACTATGTTGTGCATCTTTTTAGATTATATAAACAAGGATAGTTTGAACTGGCTGCACTCAACCTTCTTTGTAGGAAAGCAACTGTATTCTAGAACAAAATTAGCTTTTTCACACAGTACAATGTTCGGCAATGAAGATGTTTGTTTTCTCAACAAAATACTTTACCAATGAGGCAAATCTACTGACTTGGACATCTTTTTAGAGCACATTAACAAGGAAAGTTTTAACTTGCTAAATTCAACCATCTTCGTAGAAAGGAAACTGATTCCTAGAACCGAATTAGCTCATTTCACACAGTACAAAGTTTCTCAATTTAGGTTTGTTTTCTAAAGAAACTACTTTAGAAATGAGCCGAATCTACTAACTTGGACATCTTTTAGATTACATTAACAAGGCAAGTTTTAATTTGCTAAACTCAACCATCTTCATAGAAAGGAAACTGATTCCTAGAACCGAACTAACTTATTTCACAGAGTACAGTGTTCGGTACTGAAGATGTTTGTATTCTAAAGAAACTAATTTAGAAATGACGTGAATCCACTTTCTTGTACATCTTGTTAGATTACAAAAACTAGGAAAGTTTGAACTTACTGCACTCAACCATCTTCATAGAAATGAAACTGATTCCTAGAACGGAATTTCCTTATTTCACACAGTACAGTGTTCGGTACTAAAGATGTTTCTTTTCTAAAGAATTAATTTTAGAAATGAGGCGAATGCACTAACTTGTACATCTTGTTAGATTACACAAACTAGGAAAGTTTGAACTTGCTACACTCAACCTTCTTCGTAGGAAAGCAAGTGATTCCTAGAACGGAACTAGCCTATTTCACATAGTACAGTGTTCAGTAATGAAGATGTTTGTTTTCTAAACAAACTACTTTAGAAATGAGGCCAATCTGCTAAGTTGTGCATCTTTTTAGATTACATTAACAAGGAAAGTTTGTACTTGCTGCACTCAACTTTCTTTGTAGGAAAGCAACTGATTCCTAGAACCTAATGAGCTTATTTCACACAGTACAATGTTCGGCAATAAAGATGTTAATTTTCTCAACAAACTATTTTACAAATGAGGTGACTCTGCTAACGTGGCCAGCTTTTTTAGATTACATTAACAAAGAAAGTTTGAACTTGCTGCACTCAACGATCTTCGTATAAAGGAAACTGATTCCTAGAAAAGAATTAACTTATTTCACACAGTACAGTGCTCAGTACTGAAGATATTTGTTTTCTAAACAAACCACTTTAGAAATGACGCGATCCCACTAACTGGCATATCTTGTTAGATTACACAAACTAGGAAAGTTTGAACTTGCTGCACTCAACCTTCTTCATACGAAAGCAAGTGATTCCTAGAACCGAACTAGCTCATTTCACATAGTATAGTGTTCGGTAATGAAGATGTTCGTTTTGTAAACAAACTACTTTAGAAATGAGGCCAATCTACTAAGTTGTGCATCTTTTCAGATTACAATAACAAGGAAAGTTTGAACTTGCTGCACTCAACCTTCTTTATAGGAAAGCAACTGATTCCTAGAACCGAATGAGCTTACTTCACACAGTACAATGTTTGGCAATGAAGATGTTTGTTTTCTCAACAAACTACTTTTCAAATGAGGCGAATCTACTAACTTGGCCATCATTTTAGATTACATTAACAAGGAATGTTTGAACTTGCTACACTCAACCATCTTCTTAGAAATTAAACTGTTTCCTAGAACTGATTTACATTATTTCAAACAGTACAGTGTTCAGTACTGAAGATGTTTCCTTTCTAAAGAAACTAATTTAGAAATGAGGCGAATGCACTAACTTGTACATCTTGTTAGATTACACAAACTAGGAAAGTTTGAACTTGCTGCACTCAACCTTCTTCGTAGGAAAGCAAGTGATTCCTAGAACCGAAATGGCTCATTTCACATAGTATAGTGTTCGAAATGAAGATGTTTGTTTTGTAAACAAACTACATTAGAAATGAGGCAAATCTACTAAGTTGTGCCTCTTTTCAGATTACATTAACAAGGAAAGTTTGAACTTGCTGCACTGAACCTTCTTTATAGGAAAGCAACTGATTCCTAGAACCGAATGAGCTTATTTCACACAGTACAATGTTCGCCAATAAAGATGTTAATTTTCCCAATAAACTACTTTACAAATGAGGCGAATCTACTAACTTGGCCATCTTTTTAGATTACATTAACAAGGAAAGTTTCAACTTGCTTCACTCAACCATCTTCGTAGAAATTAAACTGATTCCTAGAACTGAATTACCTTACTTCACACAGTACAGTGTTCGGTACTGACGATGTTTTTTTTCTAAAGAAACTACTTTAGAAATGATGCAATGCACTAACCTGTACATGTTGTTAGATTACACAAACTAGGAAAGTTTGAACTTGCTGCACTCAACCATCTTCGTAGAAATTAAACTAATTCCTAGAAGCGAATTATCTTATTTCACACAGTACAGTGTTTGGTACTGAAGATGTTTCTTTTATAAAGAAACTACGTTAGAAATGAGGCGATTCCACTAACTTGTACATATTGTTAGATTACACAAACTAGGAAAGTTTGAACTTGCTGCACTCAACCTTCTTTGTAGGAAAGCAACTGATTCCTAGAACTGAATGAGCTTATTTCACACAGTACAATGTTCGGCAATGAAGATGTTTGTTTTCAACAAAGTACTTTACAAATGAGGCGAATTTTCTAACTTGGCCACCTTTTTAGAATATATTAACAAGGAATGTTTTAACTTGCTGCACTCAACCTTCTTCGTAGAAATTAAACTTATTCCTCGAAGGGAATTAACTTATTTCACACAGTGCAGTGTTCGGTACTGAAGATGTTTCTTTTCTAAAGAAACTACTTTAGAAATGAGGGCAATCTACTACGTTGTGCATCTTTTAGATTACATTAATAAGGAAAGTTTGAACTGGCTGCACTCAACCTTCTTTGTAGGAAAGCAACTGAATTCTACAACCGAATTAGCTTTTTACACACAGAAAAATGTTCGGCAATGAAGATGTTTGTTTTCTCAACAAACTACTTTAACAATGAGGCAAATCTACTAACTTGGACATCTTTTAGAGCACATTAACAAGGAAAGTTTGAACTTGCTAAACTCAAAGATCTTCGTCGAAAGTAAACCGATTCCTTTAACGAATTAGCTGATTTCAAACATTACAAAGTTTGGAAATTTAGGTTTGTTTTCTAAAGAAACTACTTTAGAAATGAGGCAAATCTACTAACTTGGACATCTTTTTAGATTACATTAACAAGGAAAGGTTGAGCTTGCTAAACTCAACCATCTTCAAGAAAGGAAACTGATTCCTAGAACTGAATTAACTTATTTAACACAGTACACTGTTCGGTAATTAAGATGTTTGTTTTAAAAAGAAACTAATATAGAAATGACGAGAATCCTGTAACTTGTACATCTTGTTAGATTACACAAACTAGGAAAGTTTGAACTTGCTGCACTCAACCATCTTCGTAGAAATTAAACTGATTCCTAGAAGCGAATTAACTCATTTCACACAGCACAGTGTTCGGTACTGATGATGTTTCTTTTCTAAAGAAAGTACTTTAGAAATGAGGCCAATCTACTAAGTTGTGCATCTTTTTAGATTCCATTAACAAGGAAAGTTTGAACTTGCTGCACTCAACCTTCTTTGTAGGAAAGCAAGTGATACCTAGAACCGAAAGAGAGCTTATTTCACACAGTACAATGTTTGGCAATAAAGATGTTAATTTCTCAACAAACTATTTTACCAATGAGGTGACTCTGCTAACTTGGCCATCTTTTTTAGATTACATTAACAAGGAAAGTTTGAACTTGCTGCACTCAACCATCTTCGGAGAAAGGAAACTGATTCCTAGATCCGAATTAACTTATTTCACACAGTACATTGTTCAGTACTGAAGATGTTTGTTTTCTAAAGAAACCACAATAGAAACAACGCGAATCCACTAACTTGTACATCTTGTTAAACTACACAAGCGAGGAAAGTTTGAACTTGCTGCACTCAACCTTCTTCATAGGAAAGCAAGTGATTCCTAAAACCAAATTAGCTCATTTCACTTAGTATAGCGTTCGGGTAATGAAGATGTTTGTTTTGTAAAGAAACTACTTTAGAAATGATGCCAATCTACTAAGTTGTGCATCTTTTTAGATTACATTAACAAGGAAAGCTTGAACTTGCTGGACTCAACCATCTTCGTAGAAATTAAACTGAATCCTAGAACCGAATTACCTTATTTCACACAGTACAGTGTTTGGTACTGAAGATGTTTCTTTTCTAAAGAAACTACTTTTGAAATGAGGCGAATGCACTAACTGGTACATCTTGTTAGATTACACAAACTAGGAAAGTTTGAACTTGCTGCACTCAACCTTCTTCAGTATAAATTAAACTGCTTCCTAGAAGCGAATTAACTTATTTCACACAGTACAGTGTTAGGTACTGAAGATGTTTCTTTTCTAAAGAAACTACTTTAGAAATGAGGCCTATCTACTACGTTGTGCTTCATTTTAGATTACGTTAACAAGGTTAGTTTGAACTGGCTGCACTCAACCTTCTTTGTTGGAAAGCAACTGAATTCTAGAACCGCATTAGCTTTTTTCACACAGTACAATGTTCGGCAATGAAGACGTTTGTTTTCTTAACAAACTACTTTACCAATGAGGCAAATCTACTAACTTGAAATCTTTATAGATTACATTAACAAGGAAAGTTTGAACTTGCTGCACTCAACCTTATTTGTAGGAAAGCAAGTGATTCCTAAAACCAAATGAGCTTATTTCACACAGTACAATGTTCGCAATGAAGATGTTTGTTATCTCAACAAAGTACTTTACAAATGAGGCGAATCTTCTAATTTGGCCATCTTTTTAGATTACATTAACAAGGAAAGTTTGAACTTGCTGCACTCAACCATCTTCGTAGAAATTAAAGTGATTCCTAGAACCAAAATACCTTATTTCACACAGTACAGTGTTCGGTACTGAAGATGTTTCTTTTCTAAAGAAACTACTTTAGAAATGAGGCCAATCTACTAAGTTGTGTATCTTTTAAGATTACATTAACAGGGAAAGTTTGAACTTGCTGCACTCAACCTTCTTTGTAGGAAAGCAAGTGATTCCTAGAACCGAATGAGCTTATTTCACACAGTACAATGTTCGGCAATAAAGATGTTAATTTTCTCAACAAAGTACTTTACAAATGAGGTGACTCTGCTAACTTGGCCATATTTTTTAGATTACATTAACAAGGAAAGTTTGAACTTGCTGCACTCAAACATCTTCGTAGAAAGGAAACTGATTCCTAGAAACGAATTAACTTATTTCACACAGTACAGTGTTCAGTACTGAAGATGTTTGTTTTATAAGGAAACCACTTTAGAAACGACGCAAATCCACTAACTTGTAAATCTTGTTAGATTACACAAACGAGGAAAGTTTGAACTTGCTGCACTCAACCTTCTTCCTAGGAAAGCAACTGATTCCAAGAACTGAAGTAGATCATTTCACATAGTATAGTGTTCGGTAATGGAGATGTTTGTTTTGTAAACAAACTACTTTGAAATATGAGGCCAATCTGCTAAGTTGTGCAACTTTTCAGATTACATTAACAAGGAAAGTTTGAACTTGCTGCACTCAACCTTCTTTGTAGGAAAGCAACTGATTCCTAGAACCGATTGAGCTTATTTCACACAGTACAATGTTTGGCAATGAAGATGTTTGTTTTCTCAAATAACTATTTTAAAAATGAGGCGAATCTACTAACTTGGCCAACTTTTTAGATTACATTAACAAGGAAAGTTTGAACTTGCTGCACTCAACCATCTTCATAGAAATTAAACTGAATCCTAGAAGCGAATGCACTTATTTCACATAGTACAGTGTTCACTACTGAAGATGTTTGTTTCATAAGGAAACCACCTTAGAAATGAGGCGAATCCACTAACTTGTACATCTTGTTAGATTACTCAAAGCAGGAAAGTTTGAACTTGCTGCATTCAACGTTCTTCAGGGAAAGCAAGCGATTCCTAGAACCGAACTAGCTCGTTTCACATAGTATAGTGTTGGGTAATGAAGATGTTTGTTTTGGAAAGCAACTACTTTAGAAATGAGGCCAATCTACTAAGTTGTGCAACTTTTCAGATTACATTAACAAGGAAAGTTTGAACTTGCTGCACTCAACCTTCTTTGTAGGAAAGCAACTGATTCCTAGAACCGAATGAGCATATTTCACACAGTACAATGTTTGGCAATGAAGATGTTTGTTTTCTCAACATACTACTTTACAAATGAGGTGAATCTACTAACTTGGCCATCTTTTTAGATTAGATTAACAAGGAAAGGTTGAACTTGCTGCAATCAACCATCTTCAGAAAGTAAACTGATTCCTAGAAGCGAAATCACTTATTTCACACAGTACAGTGTTCGGTACTGAAGATGTTTCTTTTCAAAGAACCTACTTTAGAAATGAGGCGAATCCACTAACTTGTACATCTTGTTAGATTACAAAAACTAGGAAAGTTTGAACTTGCTGCACTCAACCATCTTCGTAGGAAAGCAAGTGATTCTGAGAATCGAACTAGCTCATTTCACATAGTACAGTGTTCGGTAATGAAGTGTTTGTTTTCTAAACAAACTACTTTAGAAATGAGGCCAATCTACTAAGTTGTGCATCTTTTCCGATTACAGTAACAAGGAAAGTTTGAACTTGCTGCACTCAACCTTCTTTTAGGAAAGCAACTGATTCCTAGAACCGAATGAGCTTATTTCACACAGTACAATGTTCGGCAATGAAGATTTTTGTTTCCTCAACAAAGTACTTTACAAATGAGGCGAATCTACTAACTTGGCCAACATTTTAGATTACATTAACAAGGAAAGTTTGAACTTGCTGCACTCAACCATCTTCTTAGAAATTAAACTGTTTCCTAGAAGCGATTTACCTCATTTCACACAGTACAGTGTTCAGTACTGAAGATGTTTCTTTTCTAAAGAAACTACTTTAGAAATGAGGCGAATGCACTAACTTGTACATATTGTTTGATTTCACAAACTAGGAAAGTTTGAATTTGCTGTACTCAACCTTCTTCATAGGAAAGCAATTGTTTCCTAGAACCAAGTAGCTCATTTCACATAGTACAGCGTTCGGGAATGAAGATGTTTTTTTCTAAACAAACTACTTTAGAAATGAGGCCAATGTACTAAGTTGTGCATCTTTTCAGATTACATTAACAAGGAAAGTTTGAGCTTGATGCACTCAACCTTCTTTATAGGAAAGCAACTGATTCCTAGACCCGAATGAGCTTATTTCACAAAGTACAATGTTTGGCAATGAAGATGTTTGTTTTCTCAACAAACTACTTTTCAAATGAGGCGAATCTACTAACTTGGCCATCTTTTTAGATTACATTAACAAGGAAAGTTTGAACTTGCTGCACTCCACCATCTTCGTAGAAATTAAACTGATTCCTAGAAGCGAATTCACTTATTTCACACAGTACAGTGTTCGGTACTGAAGATGTTTGTTTTCTAAAGAAACTACTTTAGAAATGATGCTAATCCGGTAACTTGTACATCGTGTTAGATTACACAAACTAGGAAAGTTTGAACTTGCTGCACTCAACCTTCTTCGTAGGAGAAAGCAAGATTCCTAGAACGGAACTAGCTTATTTCACATAGTACAGTGTTTGGTAATGAAGATGATTGTTTTCTAAACAAAGTACTTTAGAAATAAGGCCAATCTACTAAGTTGTGCATCTTTTTAGATTACATTAACAAGGAAAGTTTGAACTTGCTGCACTCAACCTTCTTTGTAGGAAAGCAACTGATTCCTAAAACCGAATGAGCTTATTTCACACAGTACAATGTTCGGCAATGAAGATGTTTGTTTTCTCAACAAAGTACTTTTACAAATGAGGCGAATCTTCTAACTTGGCCATCTTTTTAGATTACATTAACAAGGAAAGTTTTAACTTGCTGCACTCAACCTTCTTCGTAGAAATTAAACTGATTCCTAGAAGCGAATTGACTTATTTCACACGGTAAAGTGTTCGGTACTGAAGATGTTACTTTTCTAAAGAAACTCCTATAGAAATGAGGCCAATCTACTAAGTTGTGCATCTTTTTAGATTACATTAACAAGGAAAGTTTGAACTGGCTGCAGTCAACCTTCTTTGTAGGAATGCAACTGAATTCTAGAACTAAATTAGCTTTTTTCACACAGTAAAATGTTCGGCAATGAAGATGTTTGTTTTCTCAACAAACTACTTTACCAATGAGGTAAATCTACTAACTTGGACATCTTTTTAGAGCACATTAACAAGAAAAGTATGACCTTGCTAAACTCAACCATCTTCGTAGAAATTAAACTGATTCCTTGAAGTGAATTAACTTATTTCACACAGTACAGTGTTTGGTACTGAAGATGTTTGTTTTCAACAAAGTACTTTACAAACGATGCGAATCTTCTAACTTGGCCATCTTTTTAGATTACATTAACAAGGAAAGTTTGAACTTGCTGCACTCAACCTTCTTCGTAGAATTTTAACTGATTCCTAGAAGCGAATTAAATTATTTCACACAGTACAGTGTTCGGTACTGAAGATGTTTCTTTTCTAAAGAAACTACTTTAGAAATGAGGCCAATCTACTAAGTTGTGCATCTTTTAAGATTACATTAACAAGGAAAGTTTGAACTTGCTGCACTCAACCTTCTTTGTAGGAAAGCAAGTGATTCCTAGAACCGAATGAGCTTATTTCAAACAGTACAATGTTCTGCAATAAAGATGTTAATTTTCTCAACAAACTACTTTACAAATGAGGTGACTCTGCTAACTTGGCCATCTTTTTAAATTACATTAACAAGGAAAGTTTGAACTTGCTGCACTCAACCATCTTCGTAGAAAGGAATCTGATTCCTAGAACCGAATTAACTTCTTTCACACAGTACAGTGTTTCCTACTGAAGATATTTGTTTTATAAGGAAACCACTTTAGAAACGACGTGAATCCACTAACTTGTAAATCTTGTTAGATTACACAAACGAGGAAAGTTTGAACTTGCTGCACTCAACCTTCTCCGTAGGAAAGCAAGTGATTCCTAGAACCGAAGTAGCTCATTTCACATAGTATAGTGTTCGGTAATGAAGATGTTTGTTTTGTAAACAAACTACTTTAGAAATGAGGCCAGTCTACTACGTTGTGCATTTTTTTAGATTTCATTAACAAGGGAAGTTTGAACTTGCTGCACTCAACCTCCTTTGTAGGAAAGCAAGTGATTCCCAGAACCGAATGAGCTTATTTCAAACAGTACAATGTTCAGCTATAAAGATGTTAATTTTCTCAACAAACTATTTTACAAATGAGGTGACTCTGCTAACATGGCCATCTTTTCAGATTACATTAACAAGGAAGGTTTGAACTTGCTGTACTCAACCTTCTTCGTAGAAATTAAACTGATTCCTGGAAGCGAATTAACTTATTTCACACAGTACAGTGTTCGATACTGAAGACGTTTCTTTTCTAAAGAAACGACTTTAGAAATGAGGCCAATCTACTAAGTTGTGCATCTTTTTAGATTACATTAACAAGGAAAGTTTGAACTTGCTGCACTCAACCTTCTTTGTAGGAAAGCAAGTGATTCCTAGAACCGAATGAGCTTATTTCACACAGCACAATGTTCGGCAATAAACATGTTAATTTTCTCAACAAAATACTTTACAAATGAGGTGACTCTGCTAAATTGGCCATCTTTTTAGATTACATTAACAAGGAAAGTTTGAACTTGCTGCACTCAACCATGTTCGTAGAAAGGAAACTGATTCCTAGAACCGAATTAACTTATTTCACACAGTACGGTATTCAGTACTGAAGATGTTTGTTTTATAAGGAAACCACTTTAGAAACGACGCGAATCCACTAACTTGTAAATCTTGTTAGATTACACAAACGAGGAAAGTTTGAACTTGCTGCACTCAACCTTCTTCCTTAGAAAGCAAGTGATTCCTAGAACCGAAGTAGCTCATTTCACATAGTATAGTGTTCGGTAATGAAGATGTTTGTTTTGGAAACAAACTACTTTAGAAATGATACCAATCTACTAAGTTCTGCAACTTTTCAGATTACATTAACAAGGAAAGTTTGAACTTGCTGCACTCAACCTTCTTTATAGGAAAGCCACTGATTCCTAAAACCGAATGAGCTTATTTCACACAGTACAATGTTCGGCAATGAAGATTTTTGTTTCCTCAACAAAGTACTTTACAAATGAGGCGAATCTACTAACTTGGCCATCATTTTAGATTACATTAACAAGGAAAGTTTGAACTTGCTGCACTCAACCTTCTTCGTAGAAATTAAACTGATGCCTAGAAGCGAATTAACTTATTTCACACAGAACAGTGTTCGGTACTGAAGATGTTTCTTTTCTAAAGAAACTACTTTAGAAATGAGGCCAATCTACTAAGTTGTGCATCTTTTTAGATTACATTAACAAGGAAAGTTTGAACTGGCTGCACTCAACCTTCTTTGTAGGAAAGCAACTGAATTCTAGAACTAAATAAGCTTTTTTCACACAGTACAATGTTCGGCAATGAAGATGTTTGTTTTATAAACAAACTTCTTTACAAATGAGGCGAATGCACTCACTTGTACATCTTGTTAGATTACACAAACTAGGAAAGTTTGAACTTTCTGCACTCAACATTCTTCGTAGGAAAGCAAGTGATTCCTAGAAAGGAACTAGCTTATTCCACATAGTACAGTGTTCGGTCATGAAGATGTTTGTTTTCTAAACAAACTACTTTAGAAATGAGGCAAATCTACTAAGTTGTGCATCTTTTCAGATTACATTAACAAGGAAAGTTGAACTTGCTGCATACAACCTTCTTTGTAGGAAAGCAACTGATTCCTAGAACCAAATGATCTTATTTCACACAGTACAATGTTCGGCAATGAAGATGTTTGTTTTCTAAACAAACTTCTTTACAAATGAGTCGAATCTACTAACTTGGCCATCTTTTTAGATTACATTAACAAGGGGAGTTTGAACTTGCTGCACTCAACCTTCTTTGCAGGAAAGCAACTGATTCCTAGGACCGAATGAGCTTATTTCACACAGTAGAATGTTCGGCAATGAAGATGTTAGTTTCCTCAACAAACTACTTTACAAATGAGGCGAATCTAGTAACTTGGCCATCTTTTTAGATTACATTAACAAGGAAAGTTTGAACTTGCTGCACTCAACCATCTTTATAGAAAGGAAACTGATTCCTAGAACCGAATTAAGTTATTTCACACAGTACAGTGTTCAGGACTGAAGATGTTTGTTTTCTAAAGAAACCACTTTAGAAACGACACGAATCCACTAACTTGTACATCTTGTTAGATTACACAAACGAGGAAAGTTTGAACTTGCTGCACTCATCATTCTTCGTAGGAAAGCAAGTGATTCCTAGAACCGAACTAGCTCATTTCACACATAGTATAGTGTTCGGTAATGAAGATGTTTGTTTTGCAAACAAACTACTTTAGAAATGAGGCCAATCTACTAAGTTGTGCACCTTTTTAGATTACATTAACAAGGGAAGTTTGAACTTGCTGCACTCAACCATCTTCTTAGAAATTAATCTGATTCCTAAAACCGATTTACCTTATTTCACACAGTACAGTGTTCAGTACTGAAGATGTTTCTTTTCTAAAGAAACTACTTTAGAAATGAGGCGAATGCACTAACTTGTATATCTTGTTAGATTACACAAACTAGGAAAGTTTAAACTTGCTGCACTCAACCTTCTTCGTAGGAAAGCAAGTGATTCCAAGAAGCGAACTAGCTCATTTCACATAGTATAGTGTTCGGTAATGAAGATGTTTGTTTTGTAAACAAACTACTTTAGAAAGTGAGGCCAATCTACTAAGTTGTGCATCTTTTCAGATTACATTAACAAAGAAAGTTTGAACTTGCTGCACTCAACCTTCTTTATAGGAAAACAACAGATAAAAACCGAATGAGCTTATTTCACACAGTACAATGTTTGGCAATGAAGATGTTAGTTTTCTCAACAAACTACTTTACAAATGAGGCGAATCTACTAACTTCGCCATCTTTTTAGATTACATTAACAAGGAAAGTTTGAACTTGCTGCACTCAACCATCTTCGTAGAAATTGAACTGTTTCCTAGAAGCGAATTCACTTATTTCACACAGTACAGTGTTCGGTACTGATTATGTTTCTTTTCTAAAGAAACTACATTAGAAAGGAGGCCAATCCACTAACTTGTACATATTGTTAGATTACACAAACTAGGAAAGTTGAACTTGCTGGACTCAACCTTCTTCATAGGAAAGCAAGTGATTTCTAGAACGGAACTAGCTTATTTCACATAATACAGTGTTCGTAATGAAGATGTTTGTTTTCTAAACAAAGTACTTTAGAAATGAGGCCAATCTACTAAGTTGTGCATCTCTTTAGATTACATTAACAAGGAAAGTTTAAACTTGCTGCACTAAACCTTCTTTGTAGGAAAGCAACTGATTCCTAGAACCGAAAGAGCTTATTTCTCACAGTACAGTGTTCGGCAATTAAGATGTTTTTTTTTTTAACAAAAAGTACTTTACAAATGAGGCGAATCTTCTAATTTGGCCATCTTGTTAGATTACATTAACAAGGAAAGTTTGGACTTGCTGCACTCAACCTTCTTTGTAGGAAAGCAACTGATTCCTAGAACCGAATGAGCTTATTTCACACAGTAAAATGTTCGCAATGAAGATGTTTGTTTTCTCAACAAAGTACTTTACAAATGAGTCCAATCTTCTAACTTGGCCATCTTTTTAGATTACATTAACAAGGAAAGTTTGAACTTGCTGCACTCAACCTTCTTCGTAGAAATTAAACTGATTCCTAGAAGGGAACTAACTTATTTCACACTGTACAGTGTTCGGTACTGAAGATGTTTCTTTTCTAAAGACACTACTTTAGGAATGAGGCCAATCTACTAAGTTGTGCATCTTTTTAGATTACATTAACAAGGAAAGTTTGAACTTCCTGCACTCAACCATCTTTATAGAAATTAAACTGATTCCTAGAACCAAATTACCTTATTTCACACAGTACAGTGTTCGGTACTGAAGATGTTTCTTTTCTAAAGAAACTACTTTAGAAATGAGGCAAATGCACTAACTTGTACATCTTGTTAGATTACACAAACTAGGAGATTTTGAACTTGCTGCACTCAACCTTCTTCGTAGAAATTAAACTGATTCCTAGAAGCGAATTAACTTATTTCACACAGTACAGTGTTCGGTACTGAAGATGTGTCTTTTCTAAAGAAACTACTTTAGAAATGAGGCCAATCTACTAACTTGGACATCTTTTTAGAATATATTAACAAGGAAAGTTTGAACTTACTAAACTCAACCACCTTCGTAGAAAGGACACTGATTCCTGGAACCGAATTAACTTATTTAACACAGTACAATGTTCAGTACTGAAGATGTGTGTTTTCTCAACAAACTACTTTACCAATGAGGCAAATCTACTAACTTGGACATCTTTTTAGAGCACATTAACAAGGAAATGTTTGAACTTGCTAAACTCAACCATCTTCGTAGAATGTAAACTGATTCCTAGAACCGAATAAGCTTATTTCATACAGTACAATGTTTGGCAATGAAGGTTTTTTTCTAAATAAACTACTTCAGAAATGACTCGAATCCACTAACTTGTGCATCTTGTTAGATTACACAAAATAGGAAAGTTTGAACTTGCTGCACTCAACCTTCTTTGTAGGAAACCAAGTTATTACTAGAACCAAACTAGCTTATTTCACATAGTACAGTGTTCGGTAATGAAGATGTTTGTTTTCTAAACAAACTACTTTCGAAATGAGGCCAATCTACTACGTTGTGCATGTTTTTATGTTACATTAACAAGGAATGTTTGAACTTGCTACACTACACGTTCTTTGTAGGAAAACAAGCGATTCCTAGAATCGAATGAGCTTAATTCACACAGTACAATGTTTGGCAATGAAGATGTTTGTTTTCTGAACAAACTACTTTACAAATGAGGCGAATCTAGTAACTTTGCGATCTTTTTAGATTATATTAACAAGAAAAGTTTGAACTTGCTGGACTCAACCATCTTCGTAGAAATTAAACTGATTCCTAGAAGCGAATTAACATTACACACAGTACAGTGTTCCGTACTGAAGATGTTTCTTTTCTAAAGGAATTACTTTAGAACTGAGGCGAATGCACTACGTTGTGCATCTTTTTAGAATACATTAAAAAGGAATGTTTGAACTTGTTGCACTCAACCGTCTTTGAAGGAAAGCAACTGAATTCTAGATCCGAATTACCTTTTATCACACTGTACAATGTTCGGCAATGAAGATGTTTGTTTTCTCAACAAACTACTTTACAAATGAGGTGAATCTACTAACTTGGCCATCTTTGCAGATTACATTAACAAGGATAGTTTGAACTGGCTGCACTCAACCATCTTCGTAGAAATTAAACTGATTCCTAGAAGCTTAATTAACTTATTTCACGCAGTACAGTGTTCGGTACTGAAGATGTTTCTTTTCTAAAGAAATTACTTTAGAAATGAGGCGAATCCACTAAGTTGTGCATCTTTTGAGATTACATTAACAAGGAATGTTTGAACTTGCTGCACTACACGTTCTTTGTAGGAAAACAAGTGATTCCTAGAACTGAATGAGCTTAATTCACAGAGTACAATGTTCGGCAATGAAGATGTTTGTTTTCTGAACAAACTACTTTACAAATGAGGCGAATCTAGTCAATTGGCCATCTTTTTAGATTATATTAACAAGAAAAGTTTGAACTTGCTGGACTCAACCATCTTCATAGAAATTAAACTGATTCCTAGAAGCGAATTAACATTACACACAGTACAGTGTTCCGTACTGAAGATGTTTCTTTTCTAAAGGAATTACTTTAGAAATGAGGCGAATGCACTACATTGTGCATCTTTTAGAATACATTAAAAGGAATGTTTGAACTTGCTGCACTCAACCGTCTTTGTAGGAAAGCAACTGAATTCTAGAT
Source organism: Orientallactaga sibirica (assembly GCA_036365145.1). Taxonomy (NCBI): domain Eukaryota; kingdom Metazoa; phylum Chordata; class Mammalia; order Rodentia; family Dipodidae; genus Orientallactaga; species Orientallactaga sibirica. The sequence continues at coordinate 114,127 of JAEOAD010000559.1, read as the reverse complement.
CCGAATTACCTTTTTCACACTGTACAATGTTCGGCAATGAAGATGTTTGTTTTCTCAACAAACTACTTTACAAATGAGCTGAATCTACTAAGTTGGCCATCTTTGCAGATTACATTAACAAGGAAAGTTTGAACTGGCTGCACTCAACCATCTTCTTAGAAATTAAACTGATTCCTAGAAGCGAATTAACTTATTTCACACAGTACAGTGTTAGGTACTGAAGATGTTTCTTTTCTAAAGAAATTACTTTAGAAATGAGGCGAATCCACTAAGTTGTGCATCTTTTGATATTACATTAACAAGGAATGTTTGAACTTGCTGCACTCAACCTTCTTTGTAGGAAAGCAAGTGATTCCTAGAACCGACTGAGCTTATTTCACACAGTACAATGTTCGGCAATAAAGATGTTAATTTTCTCAACAAACTACTTTACAAATGAGGCAAATCTACTAACTTGGATATCTTGTTAGATTACATTAACAAGGAAAGTTTGAACTTGCTGCACTCAACATTCTTTGTAGGAAAGCAACTGATTCCTAGAAACGAATGAGCTTATTTCACACAGTACAATGTTCGCAATGAAGATGTTTGTTTTCTCAACAAAGTACTTTACAAATGAGGCGAATCTTCTAACTTGGTCATCTTTTTAGATTACATTAACAAGGAGAGTTTGAACTTGCTGCCCTCAACCTTCTTCATAGAAATTAAACTGATTCCTAGAAGCTTAATTAACTTATTTCACACAGTACAGTGTTTGGTACTGAAGATGTTTCTTTTCTAAAGGAACTACATTAGAAATGAGGCGAATCCACTAACTTGTACATCATGTTATATTACACAAACTAGGAAAATTTGAACTTGCTGCACTCACCCTTCTTCATAGAAATTAAACTGGTTCCTAGAGTTTAATTAACTTATTTCACACTGTACAGTGTTCGGTACTGAAGATGTTTCTTTTCTGAAGAAACTACTTTAGAAATGAGGCAAGTCCACTATCTTGTACATCTTGTTAGATTACACAAACTAGGAAAGTTTGAACTTGCTGCACTCAACCTTCTTCGTAGAAATTAAACTGATTCCTAGAAGTGAATTAACTTATTTCACACAGTACAGTGCTCAGTACTGAAGATGTTTCTTTTCTAAAGAAACTACTTTAGAAATGAGGCCAATCTATTACGTTGTTCATCTTTTTAGATTACATTAACAAGGAAGTTTGAACTTTCTGCACTCAACCGTCTTTGTAGGAAAGCAACTGAATTCTAGAACCGAATTAGCTTTTTACACAAAGTACAATGTTTCGGCAATGAAGATGTTTGTTTTCTCTACAAGCTACTTTACCAATGAGGCCAATCTACTAACTTGGACATGTTTTTAGATTACATTTACAAGGAAAGTTTGAACTTGCTAAACTCAACCATATTCATAGAAAGTAAACTGATTCCTAGAACCGAATAAGCTTATTTCACACAGTACAATGTTAGGCAATGAAGGTTTGTTTTCTAAAGAAACTACTTTAGAAATGAGGCGTATCTACTAACTTGGATATCTTTTTAGATTACATTAACAAGGAAAGTTTGAACTTGCTGCACTCAACCATCTTCGTAGCAAGGAAACTGATTCCTAGAACCGAATTAACTTATTTCACACAGTACAGTGTTCGGTACTGAAGATGTTTTGTTCTAAAGAAACCACTTTAGAAACGACACGAATCCCCTAACTTGTACATCTTGTTAGATGACACAAACTAGGAAAGGTTGAACTTGCTGCACTCAACCTTCTTCGTAGAAATTAAACTGATTCCTAGAAGCCAATTAACTTATTTCACACACTACAGTGTTCGGTACTGAAGATGTTTCTTTTCTAAAGAAACTACTTTAGAAATGAGGCCAATCTACTAAGTTGTGCATCTTTTTAGATTACATTAACATGGAAAGTTTTAACTTGCTGCACTCAACCTTCTGTGTAGGAAAGCAAGTGATTACTAGAACCGAATGAACGTATTTCACACAGTAAAATGTTGGGCAATAAATATGTTAATTTTATCAACAAACTACTTTACAAATGAGGTGACTCTGCTAACTTGGCCATCTTTTTAGATTACATTAACAAGGAAAGTTTGAACTTGCTGCACTCAACCATCTTATTAGAAAGGAAACTGATTCCTAGAACCGAATTAACTTATTTCACACAGTACAGTGTTCAGTACTGAAGATGTTTGTTTTCTAAAGAAACCACTTTAGAAATGACGCGAATCCAGTAACTTGTACATCTTGTTAGATTACACAAACTAGGACAGTTTGAACTTGCTACACTCAACCTTCTTCGTAGGAAAGCAAGTGATTCCTAGGACTGAACTAGCTCATTTCACATAGTACAGTGTTCAGTAATTAAGATGTTTGTTTTCTCAACAAACTACTGTAGAAATGAGTCCAATCTACTAAGTTGTGCATCTTTTTAGATTACATTAACAAGGAATCTTTGAACTTGCTGCACTCAACCTTCTTTGTGTGAAAGCAACTGATTCCTAGAACCGAATGAGCTTATTTCACACAGTACAATGTTAGGCAATGAAGATGTTTGTTTTCTCAACAAACTACTTTACAAATGAGGCGAATCTACTAACTTGGCCATCGTTTTAGATTACATTAACAAGGAATGTTTGAACTTGCTAAACTCAACCATCTTCTTAGAAAGTAAACAGATTCCTAAAACCGAATTAGCTCATTTCACACAGTACAATGTTTGTTCATGAAGGTTTGTTTTCTAAAGAAACTACTTTAGAAATGAGTCGATTCTACTAACTTGGATATCTTTTTAGATTACATTAACAAGGAATGTTTGAACTTGCTAAACTCAACCATCTTCTTAGAAAGTAAACTGATTCCTAGAACCGAATTAGCTAATTTCACACGGTAGAATGTTTGGCAATGAAGGATTGTATTCTAAAGAAACTACTTTAGAAATGAGGCGAATCTACTAACTTGGACATCTTTTTAGATTACATTAACAAGGAGAGTTTGAACTTGCTGCACTCAACCATTTTCGTAGAAATTAAACTGATTCCAAGAAGCGAATTCACTTATTTCACACAGTACAGTGTTCGAACTGAAGATGTTTGTTTTCTAAAGAAACTAATTTAGAAATGACGCGAATCCACTAACTTGTACATCTTGTTAGATTACACAAACTAGGAAAGTTTGAACTTGCTTCACTCAACCTTCTTCGTAGAAATTAAACTGATTCCTAGAAGCGAATTCACTTATTTCAAACAGTACAGTGTTCGGTACTGAAGATGTTTGTTTTCTAAAGAAACTACTTTAGAAATGGGGCAAATCCACTAACTTTTACATCTTATTAGAATACAGAAACTAGGAAAGTTTGAACTTGCTGCACTCAACCTCCTTCGTAGGAAAGCAAGTGATTCCTAGAATCGAACTAGCTCATTTCACATAGTACAGTGTTCGGCAATGAAGATGTTTGTTTTCTAAACAAACTACTTTAGAAATGAGGCCAATCTACTAAGTTGTGCATCTTTTCAGATTACATTAACAAGGAAAGTTTGAACTTGCTGCACTCAACCTTCTTTGTAGGAAAGCAACTGATTCCTAGAACCGAACGAGCTTATTTCACACAGTACAATATTCGGCAATGAAGATGTTTGTTTTCTCAACAAAGTACTTTACAAATGAGGCGAATATTCTTACTTGGCCATCTTTTTAGATTACATTAACAAGGAAAGTTTGAACTTGCTGCATTCAACCTTCTTCGTAGAAATTAAACTGATTCCTAGAAGCGAATTAACTTATTTCACACAGTACAGTGTTCGGTACTGAAGATGTTCCTTTTCTAAAGAAAATACCTTAGAAATGAGGCCAATCGACTAAGTTGTGCATCTTTTTCGATTACATTTACAAGGAAAGTTTGAACTTGCCGCACTCAACCGTCTTTGTAGGAAAGCAACTGAATTCTAGAACCTAATGAGCTTTTTTCACACAGTACAATGTTCGGCAATTAAGATGTTTGTTTTCTCAAGGAAGTAATTTACCAGTGAGGCAAATCTACTAACTTGGACATATTTTAGATTACATTAACAAGGAAAGTTTGAACTTGCTAAACTCAACCATCTTCGTAGAAATTAAACTGATTCCTAGAAGCGAATTAACTTATTTCACACAGTACAGTGTTTGGTACTGAAGATGTTTCTTTTCTGAAGGAACTCGTTAGAAATGAGGCGAATCCACTAACTTGTACATCTTGTTAGATTACACAAACTAGGAAATTTTGAACTTGCTGCACTCAACCTTCTTCTTAGGAAAGCAAGTGATTCCTAGAACGTAACTAGCTTATTTCACATAGTACCGTGTTCGGTAATGAAGATGTTTGTTTTCTAAACTAACTACTTTAGAAATGAGACCAATCTACTAAGTTGTGCATCTTTTCAGATAACATTAACGAGGAAAGTTTGAAATTGCTACACTCAACCTTCTTTGTAGAAAAGCAACTGATTCCTAGAACCGAATTAGCTTATTTCATACAGTACAATGTTCGGCAATGAAGATGTTTGTTTTCTCAATAAAGTACTTTACAAATGAGGCGAATCTTCTAACTTGGACATCTTTTTAGAGCACATTAACAAGGAAAGTTTGAACTTGCTAAACTCAACCATCTTCGTAGAAAGTAAACTGATTCCTAGAACCGAATTAGCTCATTTCACACAGTACAATGTTTGGCAATGAAGATGTTTGTTTTTCAACAAACTACTTTACTGCAGGGAGCTAGTGCAAACGCCATTACAAGATGGCGCTGGCTTCCTGTCGGTGTTGAGGTAAACATCTCCATATTAGGCAGTGTCTTGGCGCTAACCTTACTCAAGGTATGCGCACGCACGTGACGCAACCTGTCCCTAGCCTATCCCGTGGCATCTGCTTGTGGCAAGTTTCTTGCAACCAATCAGTAAGCACCTCTTAGCAGTACGCCCTATAAAAGCAGCTGCAGATCTGTGCCCCTCGCCCCTCGCCATCAGCTTTCCTGTTAACCAAGAGGCTCTCCAATAAAGTGTGATCAAGAAGAATCCTCGTCTTGTCGTTCCTTTCCCGCAGGTCGGGAGGTTCGCTGCAAAGTGGTGCCGAAGCCGGGATGCCAGGTGCCTTGCGGTCGCCAGGCGGGGTGCCGAAGAGGATCCAGAACTTGACACACGGAGAGGAAGACGTCGGTAAGTCATCCCCAGGTATGCTGTTTTTGACTTAGAGATTTTTTGGTCCTTGCTGTTGCCCTTCCCCTGTGGGTACTGCTTTTCATCGTGTACTCCTGTTTGAGTAAGGGCAGTCACACGGACATCATCAGAGAGGGACGGAGGGCGCTAGCAAGACACCAGGATAGCCTTTCTGAGTCAGACACAAATGGGGAAATACAAGCTAGGCCTAGGAAAAAGGGAAAATTAAAAAAAGGAGAACAAAAATAAGAAAAAGATAAAAGTTTACAAGAAGAGCTCAAAGAAATAGGTGAAACTTACTCTTGCCCGCCCTTTGAGGGGGTCAGAGGAGCCTCTGTTAGGAAGTATCCTATTCTAGAGGAGTTTGCACATTTAAATGTGCTGGAGGCAGATGATGAGACTAGCTCAGATTCTGAAAAGGAGGAAGAAGATAAACTAACTGAAGAGGAAGAGGTGGGACTGGAGGAGGCTGCTGCCCATTATGATAGGGAGCAATATAGGCCTCCGCCCAGGCGCCCTCTATTGATGGGGAGGTCAGAAGATAGGGGGTATGGCCTTGTACAGAAGGTGGAGCCTTCGGCACCGCCACCCTATATCCCCCCAGAGGACAGGTGCCGCTTCATTAGGGCAAAAACCTGGTCACGGCTGGCCTCCGCCTTCCCAGTCTTTGAAGACCCGGCAACCAATCAAAGAAGGCATGAACCGGTCTCCTATAAACAAGTGAAGGATTTGGTTCAGGCAGTGAAAGATTTTGGACCAGGCGCAGATTACTCAATTGCGCTATTGCGCAGGATTATTGCAGTGCCCTTAACTCCTACGGATTGGATGGAGCTGGCAAAGGCTTGCCTTTCAAAAGGCCAGTATCTTGAGTTCAAATCCTTGGCTAGCATTGTAAAAATGTGGCCTTTTCCTTTACCGCTTTCAAATTCAACCTAAGATAGACAGGGTTTTCAATTGGGGCCACTGAGCCAATTGGAATAACCTGGAAGCAGCCCATCAACTAGTTAGGAACAGCTGGAAGCCAATCATATTCGACCAATGCTAAATTGTAGTAAGACCATCGACTGTAGATCCACACCTATATGTGTAAGACCTCCTTTTATGTTTCTAGTGAGCAATCAAACTGTTATTAATAACACTCTTGCTTGTCAAGCGAGTTCTTGTTTTCTTTCAGAATGCTGGAATGCCACTCAATTTCCATTGGGCATGCTGACCTGCCTGTTCCTGTGGTCATTCGAGAGTAAGAACTGTCGGTGTTGCTACGGCCTAAGAGAGACTTTAGAATTACTGCAGCTATCGTGGCTGCTCTTGCAGCTTCTGCTGCTGCTGCTGCGTAGCTGCTGCAGCCCTAGCTAAAAGGCCATCCCAGCGGCCCAAGCAATAAACAGCTTATCCGAGAGGACTGCTTTGGCCCTGATACCCAAACAGAAATCAACCAACAGTTTCATGCAGACATTCTGCTAGTAAACCAACGAGTTGATCTCTTACAAGAACAGATGGACATTGTTGTATCTCAATGGGACTTGGAACCACAAATTTGATAATCTTACTAGGACGTTAAGGGGTCAAATAATTGCTATTAATAATACCTGTGTAGAGGTTGCTTCTGTAATGCAAATTGCCTCTTTCTTTCAATCTGTGATTAATTGGGGAAATGTTGTTGACTTGAGCAGCCAATTTGTCTCGCAAATTGTCTTTGTATCTTTCAGGAATTGGTCCGAGGAGTTTGATGTGAACCTAGATGAGTTAAGAAGAGCTATTGTTGCCATCAATTCCACTCGGGTGGACCTTAGTTTGGCAAAAGGTTTCACCTCCTGGTTTTCATCAGCCTTTTCTTTCTTCAAAGACTGGGTAGGGGTAGGACTGTTTGCAGTCTGCTGTTTTGGAGGATGTCTGTTCTGCCTATGGTTGGTTTGCAAAAATGCGAGCCCAAGCTAGGAGGGACAAGGTGATTATCTCTCAGGCACTAGCTGCATTGGAGTGTGGATCCTCCCCCAAATTTGGCTGTCAGCCCTAAAAGGCAATTAGTTCCCCTGGGTTTGCACCCTCAGGGTTTAGAGTACCCATTGCACGAGGATGGGCAGGAGATGGAAACTTCTGTTTGACCACTGCCTTTGCATGCTCGAGGGATTTCTCCCATTGCACTGAGTAAGGAGAGGTCGAATTGCCTCCCTGATCGGTCAACACATCATGAGGTGGGGACCTGATCGGGAGGGCGGTTACTCTGGAGCTTGGCCTGTCTATAATAAAGAAGGGGAACTGCAGGGAGCTAGAGCAAACGCCATTACAAGATGGCGCTGGCTTCCTGCCGGTGTTGAGGAAAAACGCTCCATATTAGGCAGTGCCTTGGCGCCAACCTTACTCAAGGTATGCGCACACATGACGCAACCTGTCCCGAGCCTATCCCGTGGTATCTGCTTGCATCTTTTTCATCGTAGAAATTATACTGATTTCAATATTCATCAATGAAGATGTTCACTTATTTCACACAGTACTTTGAAGTCAATACTACAGATGTTTCTTTTCTAAAAACTAGATGATTAAACTATCAGATTCTGAAAAGGAACTGATTCTAGAACCGAATCTTGCTTATTTCACACAGTACTAGGTTCGTTTGAACTTGTTTGTTTCTCAACCTTCTTTACAAATGAGGCAAAATACTTCCTAGAACGAATTTGCTTATTTCACATAATTTTACAGTGTTGTCTTGTGAATGAAGATGTTTGTTTCTAAACAAACTACTTTAGAAATGACAGTGTTCAATCTACTAAGTTGTTTTCTTTTTTAACTACATTAACAAGAAGTTTGAACTTGCTGCACTCAACAAACTAGGTAGGAAAGCAACTGATTACCTTCTTCAAATATAGCTTATTTCACACAGTACAATGTTTGGCAATAAGATGTTTGTTTTCTCAACAAGTACCTTCTCCACAAATGAAATTGAATCTGCAGATCTTGGCCATCGTTTAGTTACATTAACAAGAAAAGTTGAACTTGCTGCACTCAACCATCTTCGTAGAAATTAAACTGATTCCTACAACCGAATTAGCTCATTTCACACAGTACAATGTTCAGCAATGAAGATGTTTGTTTTCTAAAGAAACTACTTTAGAAATGAGACGAATCCACTAACTTGTACATCTTGTTAGATTACACAAACTGGAAAGTTTCAACTTGCTGCCTCAACCTTCTTTGTAGGAAGCAAAGTGATTCCTAGAAACAGAATGAGCTTATTTCACATAGTAAGACCTCCTAATGAAGATGTTTATTTTTAAACAAACTGTTTATTAATAACACCAATCTAATAAGTTGTGCATTTTTTGTTTACATTCAGAAAAGTTTGAATGCCACTCAATTTTCTTTGAAGCAAATGCCCCACCTACCTCCCTAGAACCTGTGCTTATTTCACACAGTACAATGTTGTAATGTTGATGTTTGTTTTCTCAAAGACTTTAGGAATAAAGTGCTATCCTGGCTGACTCTTGCCATCTTTTTAGATTACATTAACTGGAAGGTTTGAACTTGCTGCACTCCAACCATCTTCCATAGAAGAAACTGATTCCTAGAAACAGCTTAACTTATTTCAGACAGTACAGTGTTGGCCTGATAGATGTTTTGAAATCTAAAGAACAGTTTAGAAATGACACATTCCAATAACTTGTACATCTTGTTAGATTACACACAAAGGATTGACATTGTTGAACTTGCTGCACTCATTCCTTCTTCACTTAGGAAAGCAAATAATTGATTTCTAGAACCTGTATAACTAGCTCTAATTCAACTTGGACTTTCTTTAGTGTACATTAATGGGGAAATGTTTGTTTTGCTCAACCAATCATGTTTACCAATAAAACTGTCTTTAGAATCTTTCATCTTTTTTCACAAAGTACACTTTGAGTTTGAAGATGTTGGTTTCAAAAGAACTGCTTTAGATATTAAACTGATTCAGGTGGACATCTTTTTACCTTATTTCAAGGTTTGACCTTGTACAGTGTTTCTTTAAAAGAACTGATTCCTAGGACTGTTTAAGTTTTCACAAAGGAACTCTAGTTCTTTTAGTTTTCTAAATGGGGCCCAATGATCCTAGGTGATTGTACATCTTGTTATATTAAACAAACTAGGAAAGTTTCAACTTGCTGCACTCAGCCTTCTTCATAGAAATTAAACTGATTCAGAAACAAATTAACTTATTTCACACAGTACAATGTTGATTACTGAAGATGTTTCTTTTCTGAACCAACTGCCTTTGCACATGAGGATCTCCTAACTTGTACACTGAGTTATATGAGACAAACTAGGAAAGTTTCCCTTGATCTCAACCTTCTTCGAGGGGTGGGGACCTGATCGGGAGGGCTATTAACTTATTTCAGTCATTGTACAGTGTTCAGTACTGAAAGGGAAACTGCAGGAAACTAAACAAACGGCCATTACAAGATGGCATCTGGCCTTAACAGTGTTGATCTTTAACTATCTGCAATAAACCTTCATTTGGAAAGCAACTCAATTCTGGAACTGATTAGCTTTTTTTCACACAATACAATGTTCACCAATGAAGGTATTTGTTTTTCCAACAAGTTTTCTTACCAATGAAAAAAATCTATGACTTGGATATCTTTTTAGATTACATTAACTGGAAAGTTTGAACTTGCTAAACTCAACCATCTTAGTAGGAAAGCAAGTAAACTCCCCTAGAACGAATTAAGTTCATTTCACACATTACAATGTTTTGCAATGAGATGTTTGTTTCTCTAAAGCAAACTACTTTAGAAATGGCGAACCTACTAACTTGGACATCTTTTAGATTACATTAACTAGGAAAGTTTGAACTTGCTGCACTCAACCTTCTTATTAGAAAGAAAGTGATTCCCAAGCTTAGCGAATTAAGTTTTTTCACATGTTACGTGTTGGTACTGAAGATGTTTGTTTTACTAAAGCAAACTAATTTAGAAATGAGGAATCCACTAACTTGTACATCTTGTTAGATTACACAAACTAGGAAAGTTTGAACTTGCACTCAACCATCTTTGTAGAAATTAACTGATTCCTAGAACCAGATGCTCATTTCACACAGTACAATGTTCGGTAATGAAGGTGTTTGTTTTCTAAAGAAACTACTTTAAAATGAGGCAAATCTACTAACTTGTGACATCTTTTTGATTACATTAACAAGGAAAGTTTGAACTTGCTGCCCTCAACCTTCTTTGTAGAAAACCAACTGATTAATAGAACGAATTAGCTTATTTCACACAGTACAATGTTCAGCAATGAAGATGTTTGTTTTCTCAAGGAAACTACTTTACAAATGAGGATGAATCTACTAACTTGTACATCTTAAACAGATTACATTAACTAGGAAGTTTGAACTTGCTGCACTCAACCATCTTCATAGAAAGCAAGTTTCCTAGAACCGAATTAACTTATTTCACATAGTACAGTGTTCAGTAATGAAGATGTTTGTTTTCTAAAGAAACTACTTTAGAAATGACCTTGAATCTACTAACTTGTACATCTTTTAGATTACATTAACAGGAATGTTTGAACTTGCTGCACTCAACCTTCTTTTGTAGGAAAGGAAACTGATTCCTAGAACCAATTAGCTCATTTCACACAGTACAATGTTAAGTACTGAAGATGTTTGTTTTCTAAAGAAACTACTTTAGAAATGAGGCCAATATATTAACTTGTGCATCTTTTAGATTATATTAACAAGGAAAGTTTGAACTGGCTGCACTCAACCTTCTTCTTAGGAAAGCAACTGATTCCTAGAACTAAATTACTTATTTCACACAGTACAGTGTTCATAATGAAGATGTTTGTTTTCTCAAAAACTACTTTACAAATGAGGTGAATCTACTGCTAATTTGTGCATCTTTTAGATTACATTAACTAGGAAAGTTTGAACTTGCTGCACTCAACCTTCTTCGTGAAATGCACCTGATTCCTAGAACCTAAATAACTTATTTTACACTGTACAGTGTTAAGTAATGAAGATGTTTGTTTTCTAAACAAACTACTTTAGAAATGAGGCCAATCTACTAAGTTGGACATCTTTTTAGATTACATTAACAAGGAAAGTTTGAACTTGCTCACTCAACCTTCTTCCTAGAAAAGCAACTGATTCCTAGAACCGAATTAACTTATTTCACACAGTACAATGTTTCGCACTGAAGATGTTTCTTTTCTCAACAAACTACTTTAGAAATGAGGTGAATCTACTAAGTTGGCCATCTTTTTAGATTACACAAACAAGGAAAGTTTGAACTTGCTGCACTCAACCATCTTCGTAGAGGAAGCAACTGATTCCTAGAACCGACCTGAGCTTATTTCACACAGTACAATGTTCGGCAATAAAGATGTTTCTTTTCTAAACAAACTACTTTAGAAATGAGGCAATCTACTAACTTGTGCATCTTTTTAGATTACATTAACAAGGGAAAGTTTGAACTTGCTGCACTCAACCTTCTTTGTAGAAAAGCAACTGATTCCTAGAACTAAATTCACTTATTTCACACAGTACAGTGTTTGGCAATGAAGATGTTTGTTTTTCTAAAGGAACTACATTAGAAATGAGGCAAATCTACTAACTTGGACATCTTTTAGATTACATTAACAAGGAAAATTTGAACTTGCTAAACTCAACCATCTTCATAGAAATTAAACTGATTCCTAGAACTTTATTAACTTATTTCACACAGTACAATGTTTGGTAATGAAGATGTTTGTTTTCTGAAGAAACTACTTTAGAAATGAGGGCAATCTACTAATCTTGTACATCTTGTTAGATTACACAAACTAGGAAAGTTTGAACTTGCTGCACTCAACCTTCTTTGTAGAAATTAAACTGATTCCTAGAAGTGAATTAACTGATTTCACACAGTACAGTGTTCAGTAATGAAGATGTTTCTTTTCTAAAGAAACTACTTTAGAAATGAGGCCAATCTACTAAAACTTGTTGTTCATCTTGTTAGATTACATTAACAAGGAAAGTTTGAACTTGCTGCACTCAACCTTCTTTGTAGAAAGCAAACTGATTCCTAGAACCGAATTAGCTTATTTCACAAAGTACAGTGTTTGGCAATGAAGATGTTTGTTTTTCTCAAACTACTTTAGAAAAGAAGGCCAATCTACTAACTTGTACATCTTTTTAGATTACATTAACAAGGAAAGTTTGAACTTGCTAAACTCAACCTTCTTTGTAGAAAGCAAACTGATTCCTAGAAACCGAATTAGCTTATTTCACATAGTACAATGTTAGGCAATGAAGGTGTTTGTTTTCTAAAGAAACTACACATTAGAAATGAGGCGTATCTACTAACTTTGGATATCTTTTTAGATTACATTAATAGGAAAGTTTGAACTTGCTGCACTCAACCATCTTCGTAGAAAGGAAACTGATTCCTAGAACCGAATAACTTATTTCACACAGTACAGTGTTAGGTACAAGAAGATGTTTTTGTTCTAAAGAAACCACTTTAGAAACGACACGAAATCTACTAACTTGTACATCTTGTTAGATGACATTAACTAGAAAGGTTGAACTTGCTGCACTCAACCTTCTTTGAGAAAGGAAACTGATTCCTAGAACCCAATGCTTATTTCACACACTACAATGTTCGGTATGAAGATGTTTGTTTTCTCAAGAAACTACTTTAGAAATGAGGCCAATCTACTAACTTGTACATCTTGTTAGATTACATTAACTAGGAAAGTTTGAACTTGCTGCATTCAACCTTCTTTGTAGGAAAGCAAGTGATTCCTAGAAACGCCAATTAACTTATTTCACACAGTACAATGTTGGGCAATGAAGATGTTTGTTTTCTCAAGAAACTACTTTAGAAATGAGGTGAATCTGCTAAGCTTGGCCATCTTTTTAGATTACATTAACAAGGAAAGTTTGAACTTGCTGCACTCAACCATCTTTGTAGAAAGCAAGTGATTCCTAGAACCAAATTAGCTTATTTCACACAGTACAATGTTCAGTACTGAAGATGTTTGTTTTCTCAAGAAACTACTTTAGAAATGAGGCGAATCTACTAACTTGTACATCTTGTTAGATTACACAAACTAGGAAAGTTTGAACTTGCTGCACTCAACCTTCTTTGTAGGAAAGCAAGTGATTCCTAGAACTGAACTAGCTTATTTCACACAGTACAAGTTCAGTAATGAAGATGTTTGTTTTCTCAAGAAACTACTTTAGAAATGAGGCGAATCTACTAACTTGTACATCTTGTTAGATTACACAAACTAGGAAAGTTTGAACTTGCTGCACTCAACCTTCTTTGTAGGAAAGCAACTGATTCCTAGAACCGAATTAGCTTATTTCACACAGTACAATGTTAGCAATGAAGATGTTTGTTTTCTCAAGAAACTACTTTAGAAATGAGGCGAATCTACTAACTTGTACATCTTGTTAGATTACACAAACTAGGAAAGTTTGAACTTGCTGCACTCAACCTTCTTTGTAGGAAAGCAAGTGATTCCTAGAACCGAATTAGCTTATTTCACACAGTACAATGTTTTTGAAGATGTTTGTTTTCTCAACAAACTACTTTAGAAATGAGGCGAATCTACTAACTTGTACATCTTGTTAGATTACATTAACAAGGAAAGTTTGAACTTGCTGCACTCAACCTTCTTTGTAGGAAAGCAAGTGATTCCTAGAACCGAATAGCTTATTTCACACAGTACAATGTTTGGCAATGAAGATGTTTGTTTTCTCAAGAAACTACTTTAGAAATGAGGCGAATCTACTAACTTGTACATCTTTGTTAGATTACACAAACTAGGAAAGTTTGAACTTGCTGCACTCAACCTTCTTTGTAGGAAAGCAAGTGATTCCTAGAACCGAATTAGCTTATTTCACACAGTACAATGTTAGGCAATGAAGATGTTTGTTTTCTCAAGAAACTACTTTAGAAATGAGGCGATCTACTAACTTGTACATCTTTCCTAGAACCAATTAGCTTATTTCACACAGTACAAAGTCAGGCAATGAAGATGTTTGTTTTCTCAAGAAACTACTTTAGAAATGAGGCGAATCTACTAACTTGTACATCTTGTTAGATTACACAAACTAGGAAAGTTTGAACTTGCTGCACTCAACCTTCTTTGTAGGAAAGCAAGTGATTCCTAGAACCAGTACAATTATTTCACACAGTACAATGTTAGATGTTTTTGTTTTCTCAAGAAACTACTTTAGAAATGAGGCGAATCTACTAACTTGTACATCTTGTTAGATTACACAAACTAGGAAAGTTTGAACTTGCTGCACTCAACCTTCTTTGTAGGAAAGCAAGTGATTCCTAGAACCGAATTAGCTTATTTCACACAGTACAATGTTCGGCAATGAAGATGTTTGTTTTCTCAGAAACTACTTTAGAAATGAGGCGAATCTACTAACTTGTACATCTTGTTAGATTACACAAACTAGGAAAGTTTGAACTTGCTGCACTCAACCTTCTTTGTAGGAAAGCAAGTGATTCCTAGAACCGAATTAGCTTATTTCACACAGTACAATGTTCGGCAATGAAGATGTTTGTTTTCTCAAGAAACTACTTTGAAATGAGGCGAATCTACTAACTTGTACATCTTGTTAGATTACACAAACTAGGAAAGTTTGAACTTGCTGCACTCAACCTTCTTTGTAGGAAAGCAAGTGATTCCTAGAACCGAATTAGCTTATTTCACACAGTACAAGAAACTACTTTAGAAATGAGGCAAATCTACTAACTTGTACATCTTGTTAGATTACACAAACTAGGAAAGTTTGAACTTGCTGCACTCAACCTTCTTTGTAGGAAAGCAAGTGATTCCTAGAACCGAATTAGCTTATTTCACACAGTACAATGTTCGGCAATGAAGATGTTTGTTTTCTCAAGAAACTACTTTAGAAATGAGGCGAATCTACTAACTTGTACATCTTGTTAGATTACACAAACTAGGAAAGTTTGAACTTGCTGCACTCAACCTTCTTTGTAGGAAAGCAAGTGATTCCTAGAACCAGATTAGCTTATTTCACTTAGCTTATTTCATACAGTACAATGTTCGGCAATGAAGATGTTTGTTTTCTCAATAAACATTACTACAAATGAGGCGAATCTTCTAACTTGGACATCTTTTTAGAGCACATTAACAAGGAAAGTTTGAACTTGCTAAACTCAACCATCTTTGTAGAAAGTAAACTGATTCCTAGAACCGATTAGCTCATTTCACACAGTACAATGTTTGGCAATGAAGATGTTTGTTTTCTCAACAAACTACTTTACTGCAGGGAGCTAGAGCAAACGCCATTACAAGATGGCGCTGGCTCCTGTCGGTGTTGAGGTAAACATCTCCATATTAGGCAGCGTCTTGGCGCTAACCTTACTCAAGGTATGCGCCATCGACGTGGCGCAACCTGTCCCTAGCCTATCCGTGGCATCTGCTTGTGGCAAGTTTCTTGCAACCAATCAGTAAGCACCTCTTAGCAGTACGCCCTATAAAGCAGCTGCAGATCTGTGCCCCTCAGCCCCTCGCCATCAGCTTTCCTGTTAACCAAGAGGCTCTCCAATAAAGTGTGATCAAGAAGAATCCTCGTCTTGTTGTGCGTTCCTTTCCACAGGTCGGGAGGTTCGCTGCAAAGTGGTGCGAAGCCCGAGATGCCAGGTGCCTTGCGGTCGCCAGGCGGGTGCCAAGAGGATCAGAACTTGACACACGGAGAGGAAGACGTCGGTAAGTCATCCCCAGGTATGCTGTTTTTGACTTAGAGATTTTTTGGTCCTTGCTGTTGCCCTTCCCCTGTGGGTACTGCTTTTCATCGTGTACTCCTGTTTGAGTAAGGGCAGTCACACGGACATCATCAGAGAGGGACGGAGGGCGCTAGCAAGACACCAGGATAGCCTTTCTGAGTCAGACACAAATGGGGAAATACAAGCTAGGCCTAGGGAAAAAGGGAAAATAAAAAAAAGAACAAAAATAAGAAAAAGATAAAAGTTTACAAGAAGAGCTCAAAGAAATAGGTGAAACTTACTCTTGCCCTCCCTTTGAGGGGACAGAGGAGCCTCTGTTAGGAAGTATCCTATTCTAGAGGAGTTTGCACATTTAAATGTGCTGGAGGCAGATGATGAGACTAGCTCAGATTCTGAAAAGGAGGAAGAAGATAAACTAACTGAAGAGGAAGAGGAGGGACTGGAGGAGGCTGCTGCCCATTATGATAGGGAGCAATATAGGCCTCCGCCCAGGCGCCCTCTATTGATGGGGAGGTCAGAAGATAGGGGTATGGCCTTGTACAGAAGGTGGAGCCTTGGCACCGCCACCCTATATCCCCAGAGGACAGGTGCCGCTTCATTAGGGCAAAAACCTGGTCACGGCTGGCCTCCGCCTTCCCAGTCTTTGAAGACCCGGCAACCAATCAAAGAAGGCATGAACCGGTCTCCTATAAACAAGTGAAGGATTTGGTTCAGGCAGTGAAAGATTTTGGACCAGGCGCAGATTACTCAATTGCGCTGTGCGCAGGGATTATTGCAGTGCCCTTAACTCCTACAGATTGGATGGAGCTGGCAAAGGCTTGCCTTTCAAAAGGCCAGTATCTTGAGTTCAAATCCTTGGCTAGCATTGTAAAAATGTGGCCTTTGCCTTTACAGCTTTCAAATTCAACCTAAGATAGACAGGGTTTTCAATTGGGGCCACTGAGCCAATTGGAATAACCTGGAAGCAGCCCATCAACTAGTTAGGAACAGCTGGAAGCCAATCATATTCGACCAATGCTAAATTGTAGTAAGACCATCGACTGTAGATCCACACCTATATGTGTAAGACCTCCTTTTATGTTTCTAGTGAGCAATCAAACTGTTATTAATAACACTCTTGCTTGTCAAGCGAGTTCTTGTTTTCTTTCAGAATGCTGGAATGCCACTCAATTTCCATTGGGCATGCTGACCTGCCTGTTCCTGTGGTCATTCGAGAGTAAGAACTGTCGGTGTTGCTACGGCCTAAGAGAGACTTTAGAATTACTGCAGCTATCGTGGCTGCTCTTGCAGCTTCTGCTGCTGCTGCTGCGGTAGCTGCTGCAGCCCTAGCTAAGGCCATCCCAGCGGCCCAAGCAATAAACAGCTTATCCGAGAGGACTGCTTTGGCCCTGATACCCAAACAGAAATCAACCAACAGTTTCATGCAGACATTCTGCTAGTAAACCAACGAGTTGATCTCTTACAAGAACAGATGGACATTGTTGTATCTCAATGGGACTTGGAACCACAAATTTGATAATCTTACTAGGATGCTAAGGGGTCAAATAATTGCTATTAATAGTACCTGTGTAGAGGTTGCTTCTGTAATGCAAATTGCCTCTTTCTTTCAATCTGTGATTAATTGGGAAATGTTGCTGACTTGAGCAGCCAATTTGTCTCAAAATTGTCTTTGTATCTTTCAGGAATTGGTCCGAGGAGTTTGATGTGAACCTAGATGAGTTAAGAAGAGCTATTGTTGCCATCAATTCCACTCGGGTGGACCTTAGTTTGGCAAAAGGTTTCACCTCCTGGTTTTCATCAGCCTTTTCTTTCTTCAAAGACTGGGTAGGGGGTAGGACTGTTTGCAGTCTGCTGTTTTGGAGGATGTCTGTTCTGCCTATGGTTGGTTTGCAAAATGCGAGCCCAAGCTAGGAGGGACAAGGTGATTATCTCTCAGGCACTAGCTGCATGGGAGTGTGGATCCTCCCAAATTTGGCTGTCAGCCCTAAAAGGCAATTAGTTCCCCTGGCCTTTGCACCCTCAGGGTTTAGAGTACCCATTGACGAGGATGGGCAGGAGATGGTAACTTCTGTTTGACCACTGCCTTTGCACTCTCGAGGATTTCTCCCATTGCACTGAGTAAGGAGAGGTCAATTGCCTCCCTTGATCGGTCAACACATCATGAGGTGGGGACCTGATCGGGAGGGCGGTTACTCTGGAGCTTGACCTGTCTATAATAAAGAAGGGGGAACTGCAGGGAGCTAGAGCAAACGCCATTACAAGATGGCGCTGGCTTCCTGTCGGTGTTGAGATAAAAATCTCCATATTAGGCAGCGTCTTGGCGCTAACCTTACTCAAGGTATACGCACGCACGTGGCGCAACCTGTCCCTAGCCTATCCCGTGGCATCTGCTTGTGGCAAGATTCTTGCAACCAATCAGTAAGCGCCTCGTAGCAGTACGCCATATAAAAGCAGCTGCAGATCTGTGCCCCTCGCCCCTCGCCATCAGCTTTCCTGTTAACCAAGAGGCTCTCCAATAAAGTGTGATCAAGAAGAATCCTAGTCTTGTTGTCGTTCCTTTCCCGCAGGTCGGGAGGTTCGCTGCACTTTACAAATGAGGCGAATGTACTAACTTGGCGATCTTTTTAGATTACATTAACAAGGAAAGTTTGAACTTGCTGCACTCAACCATCTTCGTAGAAATTATACTGATTCTTAGAAGCGAATTCACTTATTTCACACAGTACAGTGTTCAGTACTGAAGATGTTTCTTTTCTAAAGAAACTACTTTAGAAATGAGGCGAATCCACTAACTTGTACATTCAGTACATCTTGTTAGATTACACAAACTAGGAAAGTTTGAACTTGCTGCACTCAACCTTCTTTGTAGGAAAGCAAGTGATTCCTAGAACCGAATGAGCTTATTTCACATAGTACAGTGTTCGGTAATGAAGATGTTTGTTTTCTAAACAAACTACTTTAGAAATGAGGCCAATCTACTAAGTTGTGCATCTTTTTTAAGTTACATTAACAAGGAAAGTTTGAACTTGCTGCACTCAACCTTCTTTGTAGGAAAGCAACTGATTACTAGCACCGATATAGCTTATTTCACACAGTACAATGTTTGGCAATGAAGATGTTTGTTTTCTCAACAAAGTACCTTACAAATGAGGTGAATCTGCTAACTTGGCCATCGTTTTAGATTACATTAACAAGGGAACTTTGAACTTGCTGCACTCAACCATCTTCGTAGAAATTAAACTGATTCCTAGAAGCCGAATTCACTTATTTCACACAGTACAGTGTTCAGTACTGAAGATGTTTCTTTTCTAAAGAAACTACTTTAGAAATGAGGCGAATCCACTAACTTGTACATCTTGTTAGATTACACAAACTAGGAAAGTTTGAACTTGCTGCACTCAACCTTCTTTGTAGGAAAGCAAGTGATTCCTAGAACCGAATGAGCTTATTTCACATAGTACAGTGTTCGGTAATGAAGATGTTTGTTTTGTAAACAAACTACTTTAGAAATGAGGCCAATCTAATAAGTTGTGCATCTTTTCAGATTACATTAACAAGGAAAGTTTGAACTTGCTGCACTCAACCTTCTTTGAAGGAAAGCAACTGATTACTAGAACCGAATAAGCTTATTTCACACAGTACAATGTTTGGCAATGAAGATGTTTGTTTTCTCAACAAAGTACCTTACAAATGAGGTGAATCTGCGAACTTGGCCATCTTTTTAGATTACATTAACAAGGAAAGTTTGAACTTGCTGCACTCAACCATCTTCGTAGAAAGAAACAGATTCCTAGAACCGAATTAACTTATTTCACACAGTACAGTGTTCAGTACTGAAGATGTTTGTTTTCTAAAGAAACCACTTTAGAAATGACACGAAACCAATAACTTGTACATCTTGTTAGATTACACAAAGGAGGAAAGTTTGAACTTGCTGCAGTCATCCTTCTTCGTAGGAAAGCAAGTGATTCCTAGAACCGAACTAGCTCATTTCACTTAGTACAGTGTTCGGTAATGAAGATGTTTGTTTTCTCAACAAACTACTTTACCAATGAGGCAAATCTCCTAACTTGGACATCTTTTTAGATCACATTAACAAGGAAAGTTTGAACTTGCTGCACTCAACCATCTTCGTAGATATTAAACTGATTCCTAGAACCGAATTACCTTATTTCACACAGTACAGTGTTCGGTACTGAAGATGTTTCCTTTCCTAAGAAACTACTTTAGAAATGAGGCGAATCCCTAACTTGTACATCTTCTTATATTACACAAACTAGGAAAGTTTGAACTTGCTGCACTCAACCTTCTTCATAGAAATTAAACTGATTCCGAGAAACAAATTAACTTATTTCACACAGTACAGTGTTCGGTACTGAAGATGTTTCTTTTCTGAAGAAACTACTTTAGACATGAGGCGAATCCACTAACTTGTACATCTTGTTAGATTACACAAACTAGGAAAGTTTGAACTTGCTGCACTCAACCTTCTTCGTAGAAAAAACTGATTCCGAGAAACAAATTAACTTATTTCACACAGTACAGTGTTCAGTACTGAAGATGTTTCTTTTCTAAAGAAACTACTTTAGAAATGAGGCCAATCTACTACATTGTGCATCTTTTTAGATTACATTAACAAGGAAAGTTTGAACTGGCTGCAATCAACCTTCTTTGTAGGAAAGCAACTCAATTCTGGAACTAAATTAGCTTTTTTCACACAATACAATGTTCGGCAATGAAGACGTTTGTTTTCTCAACAAACTAGTTTACCAATGAGGCAAATCTACTAACTTGGATATCTTTTTAGAGCACATTAACAAGGAAAGTTTGAACTTGCTAAACTCAACCATCTTCGTAGAAATTAAACTGATTCCTAGAACCGAATTAGTTCATTTCACACATTACAAAGTTTGGCAATTTAGGTTTGTTTTCTAAAGAAACTACTTTAGAAATGAGGCGAATCTACAAACTTGGACATCTTTTTAGATTACATTAATAAGGAAAGTATGAACTTGCTAAATTCTACCATCTTCGTAGAAAGGAAACTGATTCCCAGCAACGAATTAACTTATTTCACACAGTACAGTGTTCGGTACTGAAGATGTTTGTTTCCTAAAGAAACTAATTTAGAAATGACGCGAATCCACTAACTTGTACATCTTGTTAGATTACACAAACTAGGAAAGTTTGAACT
Source organism: Orientallactaga sibirica (assembly GCA_036365145.1). Classification (NCBI taxonomy): domain Eukaryota; kingdom Metazoa; phylum Chordata; class Mammalia; order Rodentia; family Dipodidae; genus Orientallactaga; species Orientallactaga sibirica. The sequence goes on along the minus strand of JAEOAD010000559.1, from coordinate 92,994 downwards.
TGCTGCACTCAACCATCTTCGTAGAAATTAAACTGATTCCTAGAAGCGAATTAACTCATTTCACACAGAACAGTGTTCGGTACTGAAGATGTTTCCTTTCTAAACAAAATACTTTAGAAATGAGGCCAATATACAAAGTCGTGCATCTTTTTAGATTACATTAACAAGCAAAGTTTGAACTTGCTGCCCTCAACCTTCTTTGTAAGAAAGCAACTGATTAATAGAACCGAATGAGCTTATTTCACACAGTACAATGTTCGACAATGAAGATGTTTGTTTTCTCAACAAAGTACCTTACAAATGGGATGAATCTGGTAACTTGGCCATCTTTTCAGATTACATTAACAAGGAAAGTTTGAACTTGCTGCACTCAAGCATCTTCGTAGAAAGGAAACTGATTCCTAGAACCGAATTAACTTATTTCACACAGTACAGTGTTCAGTACTGAAGATGTTTGTTTTCTAAAGAAGCCACTTTAGAAATGACGCGAAACCACTAACTTGTACATGTTGTTAGATTACACAAAATAGGAAAGTTTGAACTTGCTGCACTCAACCTTCTTCGTAGGAAAGCAAGAGATTCCTAGAACCGAACTAGTTCATTTCACACAGTACAGTGTTCGGTACTGAAGATGTTTCTTTTCTAAAGAAACTACTTTGGAAATGAGGCCAATATAATACGTTGTGCATCTTTTTAGATTACATTAACAAGGAAAGTTTGAACTGGCTGCACTCAACCTTCTTTGTAGGAAAGCAACTGAATTCTAGAACTAAATTAGCTTTCTTCACACAGTACAATGTTCGGCAATGAAGATGTTTGTTTTCTCAACAAACTACTTTACCAATGAGGGAAATCTACTAACTTGGACATCTTTTTTAGAGCACATTAAGAAGGAAAGTTGGAACTTGCGACACTCACCTTCTTCGTAGAAATTAACCTGATTCCTAGAAGCGAATTCACTTATTTTACACAGTACAGTGTTAGGTACTGAAGATGTTTCTTTTGTAAACAAAGTACTATAGAAATGAGGCCAATCTACTAAGTTGTGCAACTTTTCAGATTACATTAACAAGGAAAGTTTAAACTTGCTCCACTCAACCTTCTTTGTAGGAAAGCAACTGATTTCTAGAACCGAATGAGCTTATTTCACACAGTACAATGTTCGGCAATAAAGATGTTAATTTTCTCAACAAACTACTTTACAAATGAGGCGAATCTACTAACTTGGCCATCTTTTAGATTACATCAACAAGGAAAGTTTGAACTTGCTGCACTCAACCATCTTAGTAGAAATTAAACTGATTCCTAGAAGCGAATTCACTTATTTCACACAGTACAGTGTTAAATTACTGAAGATGTTTCTTTTTCTAAAGAAACTACTTTAGAAATGAGGCCAATCTACTAAGTTGTGCATCTTTTTAGATTACATTAACAAGGAAAGTTTGAACTGGCTGCACTCAACCTTCTTTGTAGGAAAGCAACTGAATTCTAGAACTAAATTAGCATTTTCACACAGTACAGTATTCAGCAATGAAGATGTTTGTTTTCTCAACAAACTGCTTTACCAATGAGGCAAATCTACTAACTTGGACATCTTTTTAGAGCACATTAACAAGCAAAGTTTGAACTTGCTAAACTCAACCATCTTCGTAGAAAGTAAACTGATTCCTAGAACCGAATTAGCTCATTTCACACAGTAAAAGTTTGGCAATTTAGGTTTGTTTTCTAAAGAAACTACTTTAGAAATGAGGTGAATCTACTAACTTGGACATCTTTTTAGATTACATTAACAAGGAAAGTTTGAACTTGCTAAACTCAACCATCTTCGTAGAAAGGAAACTGATTCCTAGAACCAATTAACTTATTTCACACATACAGTGTTCAGTACTGAAGATGTTTGTTTTCTAAAAGAAACCACTTTAGAAACAGCGCGAATCCACTAACTTGTACATCTTGTTAGATTATACAAACTAGGAAAGTTTGAACTTGCTGCACTCAACCATCTTCGTAGAAATTAAACTGATTCCTAGAGGCGAATTAACTCATTTCAAACAGTACAGTGTTAGGTGCTGAAGATGTTTCTTTTTCTAAAGAAAGTACTCTAGAAATGAGGCCAATCTACTAAGTTGTGCAACTTTTCAGATTCCATTAACAAGGAAAGTTTGAACTTGCTGCACTCAACCTTCTTTGTAGGAAAGCAAGTGATTCCTAGAACCGAATGAGCTTATTTCACACAGTACAATGTTCGGCAATGAAGATGTTTGTTTTCTCAACAAAGTACATTACAAATGAGGCGAATCTACTAACTTGGCCATCTTTTTAGATTACATTAATAAGGAATGTTTTAACTCGCTGCACTCAACCTTCTTCGTAGAAATTAAACTGATTCCTAGAAGCGAATTAACTTATTTCACACAGTACAGTGTTAGGTACTGAAGATGTTTCTTTTCTAAAGATACTACTTTAGAAATGAGGCCAATCTACTAAGTTGTGAATCTTTTAGATTACATTAACAAGGAAAGTTTGAACTGGCTGCACTCAACCTTCTTTGTAGGAAAGCAACTGAATTCTAGAACTAAATTAGCATTTTTCACACAGTACAATGTTCATAATGAAGATGTTTGTTTTCTCAACAAACTGCTTTACCAATGAGGCAAATCTACTAACTTGGAAATCTTTTTAGAGCACATTAACAAGCAAAGTTTGAACTTGCTAAATTCAACCATCTTTGTAGAAAGTAAACTGATTCCTAGAACCAAATTAGCTCATTTCACACAGTACAAAGTTTGGCAATTTAGGTTTGTTTTCTAAAGAAACTACTTTAGAAATGAGGCAAATCTACTAACTTGGACATCTTTTTAGATTACATTAACAAGGAAAGTTTGAACTTGCTAAACTCAACCATCTTCGTAGAAATTAAACTGATACCTAGAAGCCGAATTAACTTATTTCACACAGTACAGTGTTTGGTACTGAAGATGTTTCTTTTCTGAAAGCAACTCGTTAGAAATGAGGCGAATCCACTAACTTGTACATCTTGTTAGATTACACAAACTAGGAAATTTTGAACTTGCTGCACTCAACCTTCTTCTTAGGAAAGCAAGTGATTCCTAGAACGTAACTAGCTTATTTCACATAGTACCGTGTTCGGTAATGAAGATGTTTGTTTTCTAAACTAACTACTTTAGAAATGAGACCAATCTACTAAGTTGTGCATCTTTTCAGATAACATTAACGAGGAAAGTTTGAAATTGCTGCACTCAACCTTCTTTGTAGAAAAGCAACTGATTCCTAGAACCGAATTAGCTTATTTCATACAGTACAATGTTCGCAATGAAGATGTTTGTTTTCTCAATAAAGTACTTTACAAATGAGGCGAATCTTCTAACTTGGACATCTTTTTAGAGCACATTAACAAGGAAAGTTTGAACTTGCTAAACTCAACCATCTTAAGTAGAAAGTAAACTGATTCCTAGAACCGAATTAGCTCATTTCACACAGTACAATGTTTGGCAATGAAGATGTTTGTTTTCTCAACAAACTACTTTACTGCAGGGAGCTAGAGCAAACGCCATTACAAGATGGCGCTGGCTTCCTGTCGGTGTTGAGGTAAACATCTCCATATTAGGCAGCGTCTTGGCGCTAACCTTACTCAAGGTATGCGCGACGCACGTGACGCAACCTGTCCCTAGCCTATCCCGTGGCATCTGCTTGTGGCAAGTTTCTTGCAACCAATCAGTAAGCACCTCTTAGCAGTACGCCCTAAAAAGCAGCTGCAGATCTGTGCCCCTCGCCCTCGCCATCAGCTTTCCTGTTAACCAAGAGGCTCTCCAATAAAGTGTGATCAAGAAGAATCCTCGTCTTGTTGTCGTTCCTTTCCGCAGGTCGGGAGGTTCGCTGCAAAGTGGTGCCGGCCCGAGATGCCAGGTGCCTTGCGGTCGCCAGGCGGGGTGCCAAGAGGGATCAGAACTTGACACACGGAGAGGAAGACGTCGGTAAGTCATCCCCAGGTATGCTGTTTTTGACTTAGAGATTTTTTTGGTCCTTGCTGTTGCCCTTCCCCTGTGGGTACTGCTTTTCATCGTGTACTCCTGTTTGAGTAAGGGCAGTCACACGGACATCATCAGAGAGGGACGGGAGGGGCGCTAGCAAGACACCAGGATAGCCTTTCTGAGTCAGACACAAATGGGGAAATACAAGCTAGGCCTAGGGAAAAGGGAAAATAAAAAAAGAACAAAAATAAGAAAAAGATAAAAGTTTACAAGAAGAGCTCAAAGAAATAGTTGAAACTTACTCTTGCCCGCCCTTTGAGGGGACAGAGGAGCCTCTGTTAGGAAGTATCCTATTCTAGAGGAGTTTGCACATTTAAATGTGCTGGAGGCAGATGATGAGACTAGCTCAGATTCTGAAAAGGAGGAAGAAGATAAACTAACTGAAGAGGAAGAGGAGGGACTGGAGGAGGCTGCTGCCCATTATGATAGGGAGCAATATAGGCCTCCGCCCAGGCGCCCTATTGATGGGGAGGTCAGAAGATAGGGGGTATGGCCTTGTACAGAAGGTGGAGCCTTCGGCACCGCCACCCTATATCCCCAGAGGACAGGTGCCGCTTCATTAGGGCAAAAACCTGGTCACGGCTGGCCTCCGCCTTCCCAGTCTTTGAAGACCCGGCAACCAATCAAAGAAGGCATGAACCGGTCTCCTATAAACAAGTGAAGGATTTGGTTCAGGCAGTGAAAGATTTTGGACCAGGCGCAGATTACTCAATTGCGCTATTGCGCAGGATTATTGCAGTGCCCTTAACTCCTACAGATTGGATGGAGCTGGCAAAGGCTTGCCTTTCAAAAGGCCAGTATCTTGAGTTCAAATCCTTGGCTAGCATTGTAAAAATGTGGCCTTTGCCTTTACCGCTTTCAAATTCAACCTAAGATAGACAGGGTTTTCAATTGGGGCCACTGAGCCAATTGGAATAACCTGGAAGCAACCCATCAACTAGTTAGGAACAGCTGGAAGCCAATCATATTCGACCAATGCTAAATTGTAGTAAGACCATCGACTGTAGATCCACACCTATATGTGTAAGACCTCCTTTTATGTTTCTAGTGAGCAATCAAACTGTTATTAATAACACTCTTGCTTGTCAAGCGAGTTCTTGTTTTCTTTCAGAATGCTGGAATGCCACTCAATTTCCATTGGGCATGCTGACCTGCCTGTTCCTGTGGTCATTCGAGTAAGAACTGTCGGTGTTGCTACGGCCTAAGAGAGACTTTAGAATTACTGCAGCTATCGTGGCTGCTCTTGCAGCTTCTGCTGCTGCTGCTCTGCGTAGCTGCTGCAGCCCTAGCTAAGGCCATCCCAGCGGCCCAAGCAATAAACAGCTTATCCGAGAGGACTGCTTTGGCCCTGATACCCAAACAGAAATCAACCAACAGTTTCATGCAGACATTCTGCTAGTAAACCAACGAGTTGATCTCTTACAAGAACAGATGGACATTGTTGTATCTCAATGGGACTTGGAACCACAAATTTGATAATCTTACTAGGATGCTAAGGGGTCAAATAATTGCTATTAATAGTACCTGTGTAGAGGTTGCTTCTGTAATGCAAATTGCCTCTTTCTTTCAATCTGTGATTAATTGGGGAAATGTTGCTGACTTGAGCAGCCAATTTGTCTCATAAATTGTCTTTGTATCTTTCAGGAATTGGTCCGAGGAGTTTGATGTGAACCTAGATGAGTTAAGAAGAGCTATTGTTGCCATCAATTCCACTCGGGTGGACCTTAGTTTGGCAAAAGGTTTCACCTCCTGGTTTTCATCAGCCTTTTCTTTCTTCAAAGACTGGGTAGGGGTAGGACTGTTTGCAGTCTGCTGTTTTGGAGGATGTCTGTTCTGCCTATGGTTGGTTTGCAAAATGCGAGCCCAAGCTAGGAGGGACAAGGTGATTATCTCTCAGGCACTAGCTGCATGGGAGTGTGGATCCTCCCCAAATTTGGCTGTCAGCCCTAAAAGGCAATTAGTTCCCCTGGCCTTTGCACCCTCAGGGTTTAGAGTACCCATTGCACGAGGATGGGCAGGAGATGGTAACTTCTGTTTGACCACTGCCTTTGCACTCTCGAGGGATTTCTCCCATTGCACTGAGTAAGGAGAGGTCGAATTGCCTCCCTTGATCGGTCAACACATCATGAGGTGGGGACCTGATCGGGAGGGCGGTTACTCTGGAGCTTGGCCTGTCTATAATAAAGAAGGGGGAACTGCAGGGAGCTAGAGCAAACGCCATTACAAGATGGCGCTGGCTTCCTGTCGGTGTTGAGATAAAAATCTCCATATTAGGCAGCGTCTTGGCGCTAACCTTACTCAAGGTATACGCACGCGTGGCGCAACCTGTCCCTAGCCTACCCCGTGGCATCTGCTTGTGGCAAGATTCTTGCAACCAATCAGTAAGCGCCTCGTAGCAGTACGCCCTATAAAAGCAGCTGCAGATCTGTGCCCCTAAGCCCTCGCCATCAGCTTTCCTGTTAACCAAGAGGCTCTCCAATAAAGTGTGATCAAGAAGAATCCTAGTCTTGTTGTCGTTCCTTTCCCATGAGTCGGGAGGTTCGCTGCACTTTACAAATGAGGCGAATGTACTAACTTGGCGATCTTTTTAGATTACATTAACAAGGAAAGTTTGAACTTGCTGCACTCAACCATCTTCGTAGAAATTATACTGATTCTTAGAAGCGAATTCACTTATTTCACACAGTACAGTGTTCAGTACTGAAGATGTTTCTTTTCTAAAGAAACTACTTTAGAAATGAGGCGAATCCACTAACTTGTACATCTTGTTAGATTACACAAACTAGGAAAGTTTGAACTTGCTGCACTCAACCTTCTTTGTAGGAAAGCAAGTGATTCCTAGAACCGAATGAGCTTATTTCACATAGTACAGTGTTCGGTAATGAAGATGTTTGTTTTCTAAACAAACTACTTTAGAAATGAGGCCAATCTACTACGTTGTGCATCTTTTTAAGTTACATTAACAAGGAAAGTTTGAACTTGCTGCACTCAACCTTCTTTGTAGGAAAGCCACTGATTACTAGCACCGATATAGCTTATTTCACACAGTACAATGTTTGGCAATGAAGATGTTTGTTTTCTCAACAAAGTACCTTACAAATGAGGTGAATCTGCTAACTTGGCCATCGTTTTAGATTACATTAACAAGGGAACTTTGAACTTGCTGCACTCAACCATCTTCGTAGAAATTAAACTGATTCCTAGAAGCGAATTCACTTATTTCACACAGTACAGTGTTCAGTACTGAAGATGTTTCTTTTCTAAAGAAACTACTTTAGAAATGAGGCGAATCCACTAACTTGTACATCTTGTTAGATTACACAAACTAGGAAAGTTTGAACTTGCTGCACTCAACCTTCTTTGTAGGAAAGCAAGTGATTCCTAGAACCGAATGAGCTTATTTCACATAGTACAGTGTTCGGTAATGAAGATGTTTGTTTTGTAAACAAACTACTTTAGAAATGAGGCCAATCTAATAAGTTGTGCATCTTTTCAGATTACATTAACAAGGAAAGTTTGAACTTGCTGCACTCAACCTTCTTTGAAGGAAAGCAACTGATTACTAGAACCGAATAAGCTTTATTTCACACAGTACAATGTTTGGCAATGAAGATGTTTGTTTTCTCAACAAAGTACCTTACAAATGAGGTGAATCTGCGAACTTGGCCATCTTTTTTTAGATTACATTAACAAGGAAAGTTTGAACTTGCTGCACTCAACCATCTTCGTAGAAAGAAACAGATTCCTAGAACCGAATTAACTTATTTCACACAGTACAGTGTTCAGTACTGAAGATGTTTGTTTTCTAAAGAAACCACTTTAGAAATGACACGAAACCAATAACTTGTACATCTTGTTAGATTACACAAAGGAGGAAAGTTTGAACTTGCTGCAGTCATCCTTCTTCGTAGGAAAGCAAGTGATTCCTAGAACCGAACTAGCTCATTTCACTTAGTACAGTGTTCGGTAATGAAGATGTTTGTTTTCTCAACAAACTACTTTACCAATGAGGCAAATCTCCTAACTTGGACATCTTTTTAGATCACATTAACAAGGAAAGTTTGAACTTGCTGCACTCAACCTTCTTCATAGAAATTAAACTGATTCCTGAAAACAAATTAACTTATTTCACACAGTACAGTGTTAGGTACTGAAGATGTTTCTTTTCTGAAGAAACTACTTTAGACATGAGGCGAATCCACTAACTTGTACATCTTGTTAGATTACACAAACTAGGAAAGTTTGAACTTGCTGCACTCAACCTTCTTTGTAGAAAAAACTGATTCCTAGAAACAAATTAACTTATTTCACACAGTACAGTGTTCAGTACTGAAGATGTTTCTTTTCTAAAGAAACTACTTTAGAAATGAGGCCAATCTACTACATTGTGCATCTTTTAGATTACATTAACAAGGAAAGTTTGAACTGGCTGCAATCAACCTTCTTTGTAGGAAAGCAACTCAATTCTGGAACTAAATTAGCTTTTTCACACAATACAATGTTCGGCAATGAAGACGTTTGTTTTCTCAACAAACTAGTTTACCAATGAGGCAAATCTACTAACTTGGATATCTTTTTAGAGCACATTAACAAGGAAAGTTTGAACTTGCTAAACTCAACCATCTTCGTAGAAATTAAACTGATTCCTAGAACCGAATTAGTTCATTTCACACATTACAAAGTTTGGCAATTTAGGTTTGTTTTCTCAAAGAAACTACTTTAGAAATGAGGCGAATCTACAAACTTGGACATCTTTTTAGATTACATTAATAAGGAAAGTATGAACTTGCTAAATTCTACCATCTTCGTAGAAAGGGAAACTGATTCCCAGCAACGAATTAACTTATTTCACACAGTACAGTGTTCGGTACTGAAGATGTTTGTTTTCTAAAGAAACTAATTTAGAAATGACGCGAATCCACTAACTTGTACATCTTGTTAGATTACACAAACTAGGAAAGTTTGAACTTGCTGCACTCAACCATCTTTGTAGAAATTAAACTGATTCCTAGAACCGAATTAACTCATTTCACACAGAACAGTGTTGGTACTGAAGATGTTTCCTTTCTAAACAAAATACTTTAGAAATGAGGCCAATATACAAAGTCGTGCATCTTTTAGATTACATTAACAAGCAAAGTTTGAACTTGCTGCCTCAACCTTCTTTGTAAGAAAGCAACTGATTAATAGAACCGAATGAGCTTATTTCACACAGTACAATGTTCGACAATGAAGATGTTTGTTTTCTCAACAAACTACCTTACAAATGGGATGAATCTGGTAACTTGGCCATCTTGTTAGATTACATTAACAAGGAAAGTTTGAACTTGCTGCACTCAAGCATCTTTGTAGAAAAGCAAGTGATTCCTAGAACCGAATTAACTTATTTCACACAGTACAATGTTCAGTACTGAAGATGTTTGTTTTCTCAAAGAAACTACTTTAGAAATGAGGCGAAACCACTAACTTGTACATCTTGTTAGATTACACAAAATAGGAAAGTTTGAACTTGCTGCACTCAACCTTCTTTGTAGGAAAGCAAGAGATTCCTAGAACCGAACTAGTTCATTTCACACAGTACAATGTTAGGTAATGAAGATGTTTCTTTTCTCAAGAAACTACTTTAGAAATGAGGCCAATATAATAACTTGTGCATCTTGTTAGATTACATTAACAAGGAAAGTTTGAACTTGCTGCACTCAACCTTCTTTGTAGGAAAGCAAGTGATTCCTAGAACTAAATTAGCTTATTTCACACAGTACAATGTTCGGCAATGAAGATGTTTGTTTTCTCAACAAACTACTTTACCAATGAGGGAAATCTACTAACTTGGACATCTTTTTAGATTACATTAACTAGGAAAGTTTGAACTTGCTGCACAACTTCTTTGTACCTTCTTATTTCACAGTACAATGTTAGGCAAATTAACCTGATTCCTAGAAGGAAGCAAATTCACTTATTTACTTGCTCCACTCAACCTTCTTTGTAGGAAAGCAACTGATTTCTAGAACCGAATGAGCTTATTTCACACAGTACAATGTTAAACAATAAAGATGTTAATTTTCTCAACAAACTACTTTACAAATGAGGCGAATCGACTAACTTGGCCATCTTTTTAGATTACATCAACAAGGAAAGTTTGAACTTGCTGCACTCAACCATCTTCGTAGAAATTAAACTGATTCCTAGAAGCGAATTCACTTATTTCACACAGTACAGTGTTGATTACTGAAGATGTTTCTTTTCTAAAGAAACTACTTTAGAAATGAGGCCAATCTACTAAGTTGTGCATCTTTTTAGATTACATTAACAAGGAAAGTTTGAACTGGCTGCACTCAACCTTCTTTGTAGGAAAGCAACTGAATTCTAGAACTAAATTAGCATTTTTCACACAGTACAGTATTCAGCAATGAAGATGTTTGTTTTCTCAACAAATTGCTTTACCAATGAGGCAAATCTACTAACTTGGACATCTTTTAGAGCACATTAACAAGCAAAGTTTGAACTTGCTAAACTCAACCATCTTCGTAGAAAGTAAACTGATTCCTAGAACCGAATTAGCTCATTTCACACAGTAAAAAGTTTGGCAATTTAGGTTTGTTTTCTAAAGAAACTACTTTAGAAATGAGGTGAATCTACTAACTTGGACATCTTTTTAGATTACATTAACAAGGAAAGTTTGAACTTGCTAAACTCAACCATCTTCGTAGAAAGGAAAGTGATTCCTAGAACCGAATTAACTTATTTCACACATACAGCGTTCAGTACTGAAGATGTTTGTTTTCTAAAGAAACCACTTTAGAAACGACGCTAATCCACTAACTTGTACATCTTGTTAGATTATACAAACTAGGAAAGTTTGAACTTGCTGCACTCAACCATCTTCGTAGAAATTAAACTGATTCCTAGAGGCGAATTAACTCATTTCAAACAGTACAGTGTTAGGGTACTGAAGATGTTTCTTTTCTAAAGAAAGTACTCTAGAAATGAGGCCAATCTACTAAGTTGTGCAACTTTTCAGATTCCATTAACAAGGAAAGTTTGAACTTGCTGCACTCAACCTTCTTTGTAGGAAAGCAAGTGATTCCTAGAACCGAATGAGCTTATTTCACACAGTACAATGTTAAAAAATGAAGATGTTTGTTTTCTCAACAAAGTACATTACAAATGAGGCGAATCTACTAACTTGGCCATCTTTTTAGATTACATTAATAAGGAATGTTTTAACTCGCTGCACTCAACCTTCTTCGTAGAAATTAAACTGATTCCTAGAAGCGAATTAACTTATTTCACACAGTACAGTGTTCGGTACTGAAGATGTTTCTTTTCTAAAGATACTACTTTAGAAATGAGGCCAATCTACTAAGTTGTGAATCTTTTTAGATTACATTAACAAGGAAAGTTTGAACTGGCTGCACTCAACCTTCTTTGTAGGAAAGCAACTGAATTCTAGAACTAAATTAGCATTTTTCACACAGTACAATGTTCCGCAATGAAGATGTTTGTTTTCTCAACAAACTGCTTTACCAATGAGGCAAATCTACTAACTTGGAAATCTTTTTAGAGCACATTAACAAGCAAAGTTTGAACTTGCTAAATTCAACCATCTTCGAAGAAAGTAAACTGATTCCTAGAACCAAATTAGCTCATTTCACACAGTACAAAGTTTGGCAATTTAGGTTTGTTTTCTAAAGAAACTACTTTAGAAATGAGGCAAATCTACTAACTTGGACATCTTTTTAGATTACATTAACAAGGAAAGTTTGAACTTGCTAAACTCAACCATCTTCGTAGAAATTAAACTGATACCTAGAAGCGAATTAACTTATTTCACACAGTACAGTGTTTGGTACTGAAGATGTTTGTTTTCTAAAGAAACTAATTTAGAAATGACGAATCCAGTAACTTGTACATCTTGTTAGATTACACAAACTAGGAAAGTTTGAACTTGCTGCACTCAACCATCTTCGTAGAAATTAAACTGGTTCCTAGAAGCGAATTAACTCGTTTCAAACAGTACAGTATTCGGTACTGAAGATGTTTCTTTTCTAAAGAAAGTACTCTAGAAATGAGGCCAATCTACTAAGTTGTGCAACTTTTCACATCCATTAACAAGGAAAGTTTGAACTTGCTGCACTGAATCTTCTTTGTAGGAAAGCAAGTGATTCCTAGAACCGAACTAGCTCATTTCACATAGTATAGTGTTCGGTAATGAAGATGTTTGTTTTGTAAACAAACTACTTTAGAAAATGAGGCCAATCTACTAAGTTGTGCATCTTTTCAGATTATATTAACAAGGAAAGTTTGAACTTGCTGCACTCAACCTTCTTTATAGGAAAGCAACTGATTCCTAGAACTGAATGAGCTAATTTCACACAGTACAATGTTTGGCAATGAAGATGTTTGTTTGATCAACAAACTCCTTTACAAATGAGGCGAATCTCCTAACTTGGCCATCTTTTTAGATTTCATTAACAAGGAAAGTTTGAACTTGCTGCACTCAACCATCTTCGTAGAAATTAAACTGATTCCTAGAAGCGAATTCACTTATTTCACACAGTACAGTGTTAGGTACTGAAGAGGTTTCTTTTCTAAAGAAACTTCTTTAGAAATGAGGCGAATAAACTAACTTGTACATCTTGTTAGATTACACAAACTAGGAAAGGTTGAACTTGCTGTACTCAACCTTCTTAGTAAGAAAGCAAGTGATTCCTAGAACGAAACTAGCTTATTTCACATAGTACAGTATTCGTAACGAAGATGATTGTTTTCTAAACAAACTACTTTACAAATGAGGTGAATCTACTAACTTGGCCATCTTTTTAGATTACATTAACAAGGAAAGTTTGAACTTGCTGCACTCAAACTTCTTTGTAGGAAAGCAACTGATTCCTAGAACCGAATGAGATTATTTCACACAGTAAAATGTTAGGCAATGAAGATGTTTGTTTTCTCAACAAAGTACTTTACAAATGAGGCGAATCTTCTAACTTGGCCATCTTTTTAGATTACATTAACAAGGAAAGTTTGAACTTGTTGCACTCAACCTTCTTCGTTGAAATTAAACTGATTCCTAGAAGCGAATTAACTTATTTCACACAGTACAGTGTTAGGTACTGAAGATGTTTCTTTTCTAAAGAAACTACTTTAGAAATGAGGCCAATCTACTAAGTTGTGAATCTTTTTTAGATTACATTAACAAGGAAAGTTTGAAATAGCTGCACTCAACCTTCTTTGTAGGAAAGCAACTGAATTCTAGAACTAAATTAGCTTTGTTCACACAGTACAATGTTAGAAGCAATGAAGATGTTTGTTTTCTCAACAAACTACTTTACCAATGAGGCAAATCTACTAACTTGGACATCTTTTTAGAGCACATTAACAAGGAAAGTTTGAACTTGCTGAACTCAACCATCTTCGTAGAAAGGAAACTGATTCCTAGAACCGAATTAACTTATTTCACACAGTACAGTGTTAGGGTATTGAAGATGTATGTTTTCTAAGGAAACTAATTTAGAAATGACGCGAATCCACTCACTTGTACATCTTGTTAGATTACGCAAACTAGGAAAGATTGAACTTGCTGCACTCAACCATCTTCGTAGAAATTAAACTGATTCCTAGAAGCGAGTTAACTCATTTCAAACAGTACAGTGTTAGGTACTGAAGATGTTTCTTTTCTAAAGAAACTACTTTAGAAATGAGGCCAATCTACTAAGTTGTGCATCTTTTCAGATTACATTAACAAAGAAAGTTTGAAATTGCTGCACTCAACCTTCTTTATAGGAAAGCAAGTGATTCCTAGAACCGAATGAGATTATTTCACACAGTACATTGTTCGGCAATAAAGATGTTAATTTTCTAAACAAACTACTTTACAAATGAGGTGAATCTACTAACTTAGCCATCGTTTTAGATTACATTTACAAGGAAAGTTTGAACATGCTGCACTCAACCATCTTCGTAGAAATTAAACTGATTCCTAAAAGCGAATTCACTTATTTCACACAGTACAGTGTTAGGTACTGAAGATGTTTCTTTTCTAAAGAAACTACTTTAGAAATGAGGCGAATCCATTAACTTGTACATCTTGTTAGATTACACAAACTAAGAAAGTTTGAACTTGCTGCACTCAACCTTCTTCGTATGAAAGCAAGTGATTCCTAGAATTGAACTAGCTCATTTCACATAGTACAGTGTTCGGTAATGAAGATGATTGTTTTCTAAACAAACTACTTTAGAAATGAGGCCAATCTACTAAGTTGTGCATCTTTTAGATTACATTAACAAGGAAGGTTTGAACTTGCTGCACTCAACCTTCTTTATAGGAAAGCAACTGATTCCTAGAACCGAATGAGCTTATTTCCCACAGTACAATGTTCGGCAATGAAGATGTTTTGTTTTCTCAACAAACTACTTCACAAATGAGGCGAATCCACTAACTTGGCCATCTTTTTAGATTACATTAACAAGGAAAGTTTGAACTTGCTGCACTCAACCATCTTCGTAGAAATTAAACTGATTCCTAGAAGCGAATTCATTTATTTCACACAGTACAGTGTTGGTACTGAAGATGTTTCTTTTCTAAAGAAACTACTTTAGAAATGAGGCCAATCTACTAAGTTGTGCATCCTTTTTAGATTACAATAACCAGGAAAGTTTGAACTGGCTGCACTCAACCTTCTTTGTAGGAAAGCAACTGAATTCTAGAACTAAATTAGCTTTTTCACACAGTGCAATGTTCAGAAATGAAGTTTTTTTTCTTTACAAACTACTTTACCAATTAGGCAAATCGACTAACGTGGACATCCTTTTTAGAGCACAATATCAAGGAAAGATTGAACTTCCTAAACTCAACCATCTTCGTGGAAAGTAAATTGATTCCTAGAACCAGATTAGCTCATTTCACACAGTACAAAGTTTGGCAATTTAGGTTTGTTTTCTAAAGAAACTACTTTAGAAATGAGGCGAAACTACTAACTTGGAAATCTTTTTAGATTGCATTAACAAGGAAAGTTTGAACTTGCTAAACTCAACCATCTTCGTAGAAAGGAAACTGATTCCTAGAACCGAATTAACTTATTTCACACAGTACAGTGTTAGGTACTGAAGATGTTTGTTTTCTAAAGAAACTAATTTAGAAATGAAGCGAATCCACTAACTTGTACATCTTGTTAGATTACACAAACTAGGAAAGTTTGAACTTGCTGCACTCAACCATCTTCGTCGAAATTAAACTGATTCTAGAAGCGAATTAACTCATTTCACACAGTACAGTGTTCTGTACTGAATATGTTTCTTTTCTAAAGAAACTACTTTAGAAATGAGGCCAATCTACTAAGTTGTGCAACTTTTCAGATTACATTAACAAGGAAAGTTTAAACTTGTTGCACTCTACCTTCTTTGTAGGAAAGCAACTGATTCCTAGAACCGAAAGAGCTTATTTCACGCAAGAGTAAAATGTTAAACCAATAAAGATGTTAATTTTCTCAACAAACTACTTTACAAATGAGGCGAATCTACTAACTTAGCCATCGTTTTAGATTACATTTACAAGGAAAGTTTGAACTTGCTGCACTCAACCATCTTCGTAGAAATTAAACTGATTCCTAAAGCGAATTCACTTATTTCACACAGTACAGTGTTAGCTACTGAAGATGTTTCTTTTCTAAAGAAACTACTTTAGAAATGAGGCGAATCCACTAACTTGTACATCTTGTTAGATTACACAAACTAGGAAAGCTTGAACTTGCTGCACTCAACCTTCTTCGTAGGAAAGCAAGTGATTCCTAGAAGGAACTAGCTTATTTCACATAGTACAGTGTTCGGTAATGAAGATGTTTGTTTTGGAAACAAACCACTTTAGAAATGGGGCCAATCTACTAAGTGGAGCAGCTTTTTAGATTACATTAACAAGGAATGTTTGAACTTGCTGCACTCAACCTTCTTGGTAGGAAAGCAACTGATTCCGAAACGGAATGAGCTTATTTCACACAGTACAATGTTCAGCAATGAAGATGTTTGTTTTCTCAACAAAGTACTTTACAAATGAGGCGAATCTTCTAACTTGGCCATCTTTTTAGATTACATTAACAAGGAAAGTTTGAACTTCCTGCACTCAACCTTCTTCGTAGAAATTAAACTGATTCCTAGAAGCGAATTAACTTATTTCACACAGTACAGTGTTAGAATTACTGAAGATGTTTCTTTTCTAAAGAAACTACTTTAGAAATGAGGCCAATCTACTAAGTTGTGCATCTTTTAGATTACATTAACAAGGAAAGTTTGAACTTGCTGCACTCTACATGCTCTGTAGGAAAGCAAGTGATTCCTAGAACCGAATGAGCTTATTTCACACAGTCCAATGTTCGGCAATGAAGATGTTTGTTTTCTCAACAAAGTACTTTACAAATCATGTTAATCTTCTAACTTGGCCATCTTTTAGATTACATTAACAAGGAAAGTTTGAACTTGCTGCACTCAACCTTCTTCGTAGAAATTAAACTGATTCCTAGAAGCGAATTAACTTATTCCACACAGTACAGTGTTAGGTACTGAAGATGTTTCTTTTCAAAAGAAACTACTTTAGAAATGAGGCCAATCTATTAAGTTGTGCATCTTTTAAGATTACATTAACAAGGAAAGTTTGAACTTGCTGCCCTCAACCTTCTTTTTTGTAGGAAAGCAAGTGATTCCTAGAACCGAACGAGCTTATTTCACACAGTACAATGTTAGGCAATAAAGTTGTTAATTTTCTCAACAAACTACTTTACAAATGAGGCGAATCTACTAACTTGGCCATGTTTTTAGATTACATTAACAGGGAAAGTTTGAACTTGCTGCACTCAACCATCTTCCTAGAAATTAAACTGATTCCTAGAAGCGAATTCACTTATTTCACACAGTACAGTGTTCGGTACTGAAGATGTTTCTTTTCTAAAGAAACTACTTTAGAAATGAGGCCAATCTACTAAGTTGTGCATCTTTTTAGATTATACTAACAAGGAAAGTTTGAACTGGCTGCACTCAACCTTCTTTGTAGGAAAGCAACTGAATTCTAGAACTAAATTAGCTTTGTTCACACAGTACAATGTTCGGCAATGAAGATGTTTGTTTTCTCAACAAACTACTTTACCAATGAGGCAAATCTACTAACTTTGACATCTTTTTAGAGCACATTAACAAGGAAAGTTTGAACTTGCTAAACTCAACCATCTTCGTAGAAATTAAACTGATTCCTAGAACCGAATTAGCTCATTTCACAGAGTACAAAGTTTGGCAATTTATGTTTGTTTTCCAAAGAAACTACTTTAAAATTGAGTTGAATCTACTAACTTGGACATCTTTTTAGATTACACTAACAAGGAAAGTTTGAACTTGCTAAACTCAACCATCTTCGTAGAAAGGAAACTGATTCCTAGAACCGAATTCACTTATTTCACACAGTACATTGTTGGGTACTGAAGATGTGTGTTTTCTAAAGAAACTAATTTAGAAGTGACACGAATCCAGTAACTTGTACATCTTGTTAGATTACACAAACTAGGAAAGTTTGAACTTGCTGCACTCAAACTTCTTCATAGGAAAGCAAGTGATTCCTAGAATCGAACTAGCTCATTTCACATAGTACAGTGTTAGGTACTGAAGATGTTTCTTTTCTAAAGAAACTACTTTAGAAATGAGGCCAATCTACTAAGTTGTGCATCTTTTTAGATTGCATTTACAAGGTAAGTTTGAACTTGCTGCACTCAACCTTCTTTGTAGGAAAGCAAGTGATTCCTAGAACCGAATGAGCTTATTTCACACAGTACAATGTTGGGCTATAAAGATGTTAATTTTCTCAACAAACTATTTTACAAATGAGGTGACTCTGCTAACTTGGCCATCTTTTTAGATTACATTAACAAGGAAAGTTTGAACTTGCTGCACTAAACCATCTTAGTAGAAAGGAAACTGATTCCTAGAACCGAATTAACTTATTTCACAAAGTACAGTGTTCAGTACTGAAGATGTTTGTTTTCTAAAGAAACTGCTTTGAAATGACGCGAATCCACTAACTTGTACATCTTGTTAGATTACACAAACGAGGAAAGTTTGAACTGGCTGCACTCATCCTTCTTCGTAGGAAAGCAAGTGATTTCTGGAACCGAACTAGCTCATTTCACATAGTATAGTGTTCGGTAATGAAGATGTTTGTTTTGTAAACAAACTACTTTAGAAATGAGGCAAATCTACTAAGTTGTACATCTTTTCAGATTACATTAACAAGGAAAGTTTAAACTTGCTGCACTCAACCTTCTTTGTAGGAAAGCAAGTGATTCCTAGAACCAAATGAGCTTATTTCAAACAGTACAATGTTAGGCAATAAAGATGTTAATTTTCTCAACAAACTATTTTACAAATGAGGTGACTCTGCTAACTTGGCCATCTTTTTAGATTACATTAACAAGGAAAGTTTGAACTTGCTGCACTCAACCTTCTTTCAGTAGGAAAGCAAGTGATTCCTAGAACCGAATAAGCTTATATCAAACAGTACAATGTTCGGCAATAAAGATGTTAATTTTCTCAACAAACTATTTTACAAATGAGGTGACTCGCTAACTTGGCCATCTTTTTAGATTACATTAACAAGGAAAGTTTGAACTTGCTGCACTCAACCTTCTTCGTAGGAAAGCAAGTGATTCCTAGAACCAAGTAGCTCATTTCACATAGTATAGTGTTCTATAATGAAGATGTTGGTTTTGTAAAAAACTACTTCAGAAATGAGGCCAATCTACTAAGTTG
The DNA here is from genome assembly GCA_036365145.1 of Orientallactaga sibirica. Taxonomy (NCBI): domain Eukaryota; kingdom Metazoa; phylum Chordata; class Mammalia; order Rodentia; family Dipodidae; genus Orientallactaga; species Orientallactaga sibirica. The sequence goes on along the minus strand of JAEOAD010000559.1, from coordinate 74,158 downwards.
TGCATCTTTTTAGATTACATTAACAAGGAAAGTTTGAACTTGCTGCACTCAACCATCTTTGTAGAAATTAAACCGATTCCTAGAACCGAATTACCTTATTTCACACAGTACAGTGTTTGGTACTGAAGATGTTCCTTTCTCAAGAAACTACTTTAGAAAAGAAAGAGGCGAATGCAATAACTGGTACATCTTGTTAGATTACACAAACTAGGAAAGTTTGAACCTGCTGCACTCAACCTTCTTTGTAACCTTCTTATTTCACACAGTACAAATTAAAGATGTTTGTTTCCTCAAGAAACTACTTTAGAAATGAGGCGAATCTACTAACTTGTACATCTTGTTAGATTACACAAACTAGGAAAGTTTGTTGCTGCACTCAACCTTCTTTGTAGGAAAGCAAGTGATTTTAGAACCAATTAGCTTATTTCACACAGTACAATGTTCGGCAATGAAGATGTTTGTTTTCTCAAGAAACTATTTAGAAATGAGGCGAATCTACTAACTACATCTTGTTAGATTACACAAACTAGGAAAGTTTGAACTTGCTGCACTCAACCTTCTTTGTAGGAAAGCAAGTGATTCCTAGAACGAATTAGCTTATTTCACACAGTACAATGTTCGAAGCAATGAAGATGTTTGTTTTCTCAAGAAACTACTTTAGAAATGAGGCCTACTAACTTGTACATCTTGTTAGATTACAAACTAGGAAAGTTTGAACTTGCTGCACTCAACCTTCTTTGTAGGAAAGCAGTGATTCCTACATTAATTTCACACAGTACAATGTTTGAAGATGTTTGTTTTCTCAAAAACTACTTTAGCACTACAACATCTTTAGATTACATTAACAAGGAAAGTTTGAACTTGCTGCACTCAACCATCTTAGTAGAAAGGAAACTGATTCCTAGAACAGAATTAACTCATTTCACACAATACAGTGTTCAATACTGAAGATGTTTTTATAAAGAAACCACTTTAGAAACAACGCGAATCCACTAACTTGTAAATCTTGTTAGATTACACAAATGAGGATAGTTTGAACTTGCTGCACTCAACCTTCTTCCTCGGAAAGCAAGTGATTCCTAGAACCGAACTAGCTCATTTCACATAGTATAGTGTTTTGTAATGAAGATGTTTGTTTTGTAAACAACCTACTTTAGAAATGAGGCCAATCTACTAAGTTGTGCAACTTTTCAGATTACGTTAACAAGGAATGTTTGAACTTTCTGCACTCAACCTTCTTTGTAGGAAAGCAACTGATTCCTAGAACAGAATGAGCTTATTTCACACAGTACAATGTTCGGCAATGAAGATGTTTGTTTCCTCAACAAAGTACTTTACAAATGAGGCGAATCTTCTCACTTGGCCATGTTTTTAGATTACATTAACAAGGAAAGTTTGAACTTGCTGCACTCAACCATCTTCGTAGAAATTAAACTGATTCCTAGAAGCGAATTCACTTATTTCACATAGTACAGTGTTCGGTACTGAAGATGTTTCTTTTCTAAAAAAACTACTTTAGAAATGAGGCGAATCCACTAACTTGTACATCTTGTTAGATTACACAAACTAGGAAAGTTTGAACTTGCTGCACTCAACCTTCTTCGTAGGAAAGCAAGTGATTCCTAGAACGGAACTAGCTTATTTCACATAGTACAGTGTTCAGTAATGAAGATGTTTGTTTTCTAAACAAACTACTTTAGAAATGAGGCGATTCCACTCACTTGTACATCTTGTTAGATTACACAAACTAGGAAAGTTTGAACTTGCTGCACTCAACCTTCTTTGTAGGAAAGCAACTGATTCCTAGAACCGAATGAGCTTATTTCACACAGTACGATGTTAGGCAATGAAGATGTTTCTTTTCTAAAGAAATTACTTTAGAAATGAGGTGAATCCACTAAGTTGTGCATCTTTTTAGATTACATTAACAAGGAATGTTTGAAATTGCTGCACTCAACCGTCTTTGTAGGGAAAGCGACTGAATTCTAGATTCGAATTAACTTTTTCACACAGTACAATATTCCGCAATGAAGATGTTTGTTTTTCTCAACAAACTACCTTACAAATGAGTCAAATCTACTAACTTGGACATCTTTTTTTAGATTACATTAACAAGGAAAGTTTGAACTTGCTATACTCAACCATCTTCGTAGAAAGGAAACTGATTCCTACAACCGAATTAACTTATTTCACACAGTACAGTGCTCAGTACTGAAGATGTTTGTTTTCTAAATAAACCACTTCAGAAATGAAGCGAATCCCCTAACTTGTACATCTTGTTAGATTACACAAATGAGGAAAGTTTGAACTTGCTGCACTCAACCATCTTCGTAGAAACTAAACTGATTCCTAGAGGCGAATTAAATTATGTCACACAGGACAGTGTTCAGTACAGAAGATGTTTGTTTTCTAAAGATACTATTTTAGAAATGAGGCCAACATAGTACGTTCTGCATAGTTTTAGATTACATTAACAAGGAAAGTTTGAACTTGCTGCACTCAACCTTCTTAGTAGGAAAGCAAGTGATTCCTAGAACAGAATGAGCTTATTTCACACAGTACAATGTTAGGCAATAAAGATGTTAATTTTCTTAACAAACTACCTTACAAATGAGGTGAATCTGCTAATTTGCCCATCTTTTTAGATTACATTAACAAGGAAAGTTTGAACTTGCTGCACTCAACCATCTTCGTAGAAAGGAAACTGATTACTAGAACGCAAAATAACTTATTTCACACAGTACAGTGTTCGGTACTGAACATGTTTCTTTTCTAAAGAATTACTTTAGAAATGAGGCGAATCCACTACATTGTGCATCTTTTTACAATACATTAACAAGGATGTTTGAACTTGCTGCACTCAACCGTCTTTGTAGGAAAGCAACTGAATTCGAGATCCGAATTAGCTTATTTCACACAGTGCAATGTTCGGCAATGAAGATGTTTGTTTTCTCAACAAACTACTTTACAAATGAGGTGAATCTACTAACTTGGCCATCTTTGCAGATTACATTAACAAGGAAAGTTTGAACTTGCTGCCCTCAACCATCTTCGTAGAAATTAAACTGATTCCTAGAAGCGAATTAACGTATTTCACACAGTACAGTGTTCGGTACTGAAGATGTTTCTTTTCTAAAGAAATTACTTTAGAAATGAGGCGAATCCCTAAGTTGTGCATCTTTTTAGAATACATTAACAAGGAATGTTTGAAATTGCTGCACTCAACCGTCTTTGTAGGAAAGCGACTGAATTCTAGATTCGAATTAACTTTTTCACACAGTACAATATTCCGCAATGAAGATGTTTGTTTTCTCAACAAACTACCTTACAAATGAGTCAAATCTACTAACTTGGACATCTTTTTAGATTACATTAACAAGGAAAGTTTGAACTTGCTATACTCAACCATCTTCGTAGAAAGGAAACTGATTCCTACAACCGAATTAACTTATTTCACACAGTACAGTGCTCAGTACTGAAGATGTTTGTTTTCTAAATAAACCACTTCAGAAATGACGCGAATCCCTAACTTGTACATCTTGTTAGATTACACAAACGAGGAAAGTTTGAACTTGCTGCACTCAACCATCTTCGTAGAAATTAAACTGATTCCTAGAGGCGAATTAAATTATGTCACACAGGACAGTGTTCAGTACAGAAGATGTTTGTTTTCTAAAGAAACTATTTTAGAAATGAGGCCAACCTAGTACGTTCTGCATAGTTTTAGATTACATTAACAAGGAAAGTTTGAACTTGCTGCACTCAACCTTCTTAGTAGGAAAGCAAGTGATTCCTAGAACAGAATGAGCTTATTTCACACAGTACAATGTTAGGCAATAAAGATGTTAATTTTCTTAACAAACTACCTTACAAATGAGGTGAATCTGCTAATTTGCCCATCTTTTTAGATTACATTAACAAGGAAAGTTTGAACTTGCTGCACTCAACCATCTTCGTAGAAAGGAAACTGATTACTAGAACGCAAAATAACTTATTTCACACAGTACAGTGTTAGGTACTGAACATGTTTCTTTTCTAAAGAATTACTTTAGAAATGAGGCGAATCCACTACGTTGTGCATCTTTTTACAATACATTAACAAGGATGTTTGAACTTGCTGCACTCAACCGTCTTTGTAGGAAAGCAACTGAATTCGAGATCCGAATTAGCTTATTTCACACAGTGCAATGTTCGGCAATGAAGATGTTTGTTTTCTCAACAAACTACTTTACAAATGAGGTGAATCTACTAACTTGGCCATCTTTGCAGATTACATTAACAAGGAAAGTTTGAACTTGCTGCCCTCAACCATCTTCGTAGAAATTATACTGATTCCTAGAAGCGATTTAACGCATTTCACACAGTACAGTGTTCGGTACTGAAGATGTTTCTTTTCTAAAGAAATTACTTTAGAAATGAGGCGAATCCCTAAGTTGTACATCTTTTAGAATACATTAACAAGGAATATTTGAACTTGCTGCACTCAACCGCCTTTGTAGGAAAGCAACTGAATTCTAGATCCGAATTAGCTTTTTTCACACAGTACAATGTTCTTCAATGAAGATGTTTGTTTTCTCAACAAGCTACTTTACAAATGAGGTGATTCTACTAACTTGGCCATCTTTGAAATTACATTAACAAGGAAAGTTTGAACTTGCTGCACTCAACAATCTTCGTAGAAATTAAACTGATTCCTAGAAGCGAATTAATTCATTTCACACAGTACAGTGTTAGGTACTGAAGATGTTTCTTTTCTAAAGAAATTACTTTACAAATGAGGCAAATCCACTAATTTGTGCATCTTTTTAGATTACATTAACAAGGAAAGTTTGAACTTGCTAAACTCAACTATCTTCGTAGAAAGTAAACTCATTCCTAGAACCGAGAATTAGCTCATTTCACACAGTCCAATGTTTGGCAATGAAGGTTTGTTTTTCTAAAGACACTGCTTTAGAAATGAGCCGAATCTACTAAGTTGGACATCTTTTTAGATTACATTAACAAGGAAAGTTTGAACTTGCTGCATTCAACGGTCTTTGTAGGAAAGCACCTGAATTCTAGAACTGAATGAGCTTGAACTTTTTCACACAGTACAGTGTTAGGTACTGAAGATATTTCTTTTCTAAAGAAACTACTTTAGAAAATGACGCGAATCCACTAACTTATACATCTTGTTGGATTACACAAACTAGGAAAGCTTGAACTTGCTGCACTCAACCTTCTTCGTAGGAAAGCAAGTGATTCCTAGAACCGAACTAGTTCATTTCACATTGTACAGTGTTCGGTAATGAAGATGTTTGTTTTTTTAAACAAACTACATTAGAAATGAGGCCAATCTACTAAGTTGTGCATCTTTTTAGATTACTTTAACAAGGAAAGTTTGAACTTGCTGCAATCAACCTTCTTTGCAGGAAAGAAACTGATTCCTAGAACCGAATGAGCTTATTTCACAGAGTACAATGTTTGGCAATGAAGATGTTTGTTTTCTTAAGTACTTTCAAATGAGTCTTCAATGTCTTTTAGATTACATTAAGAAGGAAAGTTTGAACTTGCTAAACTCAACCATCTTTGTTTTCCTAGAACAAAGTAGCTCATTTCACAAAAGTTTGGCAATTTAGATTGTTTTCTAAAAATGAACCTATCTTTTTAGATTACATTAACAAGGAAAGTTTGAACTTGCTAAACTCAACCATCTTCGTAGAAAGTAAAGTGATTCTAACACAGGACATGTTTGGTTTTTGAAATTTTAACTCATTTCACATTAAAAGTTTGAACTTTAGAAATGATTGTTTTCTAAAGATTACATTAACTTTGAACTTTAGAAATGAGGCAAAAAGTCTACTAACTTGATTACATTAACAAGGAAATTTGTTTTTCAGAAAGTACAGTTCCTAGAACCGAGCTCATTTCACACAGTACAAATGTTTGAACTTCTAAAACTATGAGGCAAATCTACAAACTTTTTCATTAACAAGGAAAATTTGAACTTGCTGCACTCAACCTTCTTTGTAGAAAGCAAACTGATTCCTAGAAAAGAAATAACTTATTTCACACAGTACAGTGTTCACTACTGAAGATGTTTGTTTTCTAAAGAAACTAATTTAGAAATGAGGGCCAAAACCAGTAACTTGTACATCTTCTTAGATTACACAAACTAGGAAAGTTTGAACTTGCTGCACTCAACCTTCTTCGTAGGAAAGCAAGTGATTCCTAGAATCGAACTAGCTCATTTCACATAGTATAGTCTTGATAATGAAGATGTTTGTTTTGTAAACAAACTACTTTAGAAATGAGGCCAATCTACTAAGTTGTGCATCTTTTCAGATTACATTATCAAGGAAAGTTTGAACTTGCTGCACTCAAGCTTCTTTGTAGGAAAGCAAATGATTCCTAGAACCGAATGAGCTTATTTCACACAGTACAATGTTAGGCTATAAAGATGTTATTTTTCTCAACAAACTATTTTACAAATGAGGTGACTCTGCTAAACTTGGCCATCTTTTTAGAATACATTAACAAGGAAAGTTTGAACTTGCTGCACTCAACCATCTTCATAGAAAGGAAACTGATACCCAGAAGCGAAATTAACTTATTTCACACAGTACAGTGTTCAGTACTGAAGATGTTTGTTTTCTAAAGAAACCACTTTAGAAACGAGCGAATCCACTAACTTGTACATCTTGTTAGATTACACAAACAAGGAAAGTTTGAATTTGCTGCACTCATCCTTCTTCGTAGGAAAAGCAAGTGATTCCTAGAACCGAACTAGCTCATTTCACATAGTATAGTCTTGGTAATGAAAATGTTTGTTTTGTAAACAAACTACTTTAGAAATGAGGCCAATCTACTAAGTTGTGCATCTTTTTAGATTACATTAAAAAGGAAAGTTTGAACTTGCTGCACTCAACCATCTTAGCAGTAATTAAACTGATTCCTAGAACTGATTTACCTTATTTCACACAGTAGAGTGTTCAGTACTGAAGATGTTTCTTTTCCAAAGAAACTACTTTAGAAATGAGGCGAATGCAATAACTTGTACATCTTGTTAGATTACACAAACTAGGAAAGTTTGAACTTGCTACACTCAACCTTCTTCGTAGGAAAGTAAGTGATTCCTAGAACCGAACTAGCTCATTTCACATAGTATAGTGTTCGGTAATGAAGATGTTTGTTTTGTAAACAAACTACTTTACAAATGAGGCCAATCTACTCAGTTGTGCATCTTTTTCAGATTACATTGACAAGGAAAGTTTGAACTTGCTGCACTCAACCTTCTTTGTAGGAAAGCAACTGATTCCTAGAACCGAATGAGCTTATTTCACACAGTACAATGTTAGATTACATTAATGAAGATGTTTGTTTTCTCACCAAACTACTTTACAAATGAGGCGAAGCTACTAACTTGGCCATCTTTTTAGATTACATTAACAAGGAAAGTTTGAACTGGCTGCACTCAACCTTCTTTGTAGGAAAGCAACTGAATTCTAGAACGGAATTAGCTTTTTGCACACAGTACAATGTTCGGCAATGAAGATTTCTGTTTTATCAATAAACTATTTTACCAATGAGGCAAATCTAGTAACTTGGACATCTTTTTAGAGCACATTAACAAGGAAAGTTTGAACTTGCTAAACTCAACCATCTTCTTAGAACGTAAACTGATTCCTAGAACCGAATTAGTTCATTTCACACAGTACAAAGTTTGGCAATTTACGTTTGTTTTCTAAAGAAACTACTTTCGAAATGAGGCGAATCTACTAACTTGGACATCTTTTTAGATTACATTAGCAAGGAAAGTTTGAACTTGCTAAACTCAACCATCTTCTTGTAAGTAAACTGATTCCTAGAGCCGAATTAGCTCATTTCACACAGTACAAAGTTTGGCAATTTAGGTATGTTTTCTAAAGAAACTACTTTAGAAATGAGGTGAATCTACTAACTTGGACATCTTGTTAGATTCCATTAACAAGGAAAATTTGAACTTCCTGCACTCAACATTCTTTGTAGGAAAGCAACTGATTCCTAGTACCGAATGAGCTTATTTCACACAGTACAATGTTCGGCAATGAAGATGTTTGTTTCCTCAACAAAGTACTTTACAAATGAGGCGAATCTTCTAACTTGGCCATCTTTTTAGAATACATTAACAAGGAGAGTTTGAACTTGCTGCACTCAACCTTCTTCGTAGAAATTAAACTGATTCCTAGAAGCGAATTAACTTATTTCACACAGTACAGTGTTCGGTACTGAACATGTTTCTTTTCTAAAGAAACTACTTTAGAAATGAGGCCAATCTACTAATTTGTGCATCTTTTTAGATTCCATTAACAGGTAAAGTTTGAACTTGCTGCACTCAAACTTCTTTGTAGTAAAGCAAGTGATTCCTAGAACCGAATGAGCTTATTACACACAGTACAATGTTCGGCAATGAAGATGTTAATTTTCTGAACAAACTACTTTTCAAATGAAGCGAATCTACTAACTTGGCCATCTTTTTAGATTACATTAACAAGGAAAGGTTGAACATGCTGCACTGAACCATCTTTGTAGAAATTAAACTGATTCCTAGAAGCGAATTCACTTATTTCACACAGTACAGTGTTCGGTACTGAAGATGTTTCCTTTCTAAAGAAACTGCTTTAGAAATGAGGCGAATCCACTAACTTGTACATCTTGTTAGATTACACAAACTAGGAAAGTTTGAACTTGCTGCACTCAACGTTCTTCTTAGGAAAGCAAGTGATTCCTAGAATCGATCTAGCTCATTTCACATAGTACAGTGTTCGGTAACGAAGATGTTTGTTTTCTAAACAAACTACTTTAGAAATGAGGCCAATCTACTAAGTTGTGCATCTTTTCAGATTACATTAACAAGGAAAGTTTGAACTTGCTGCACTCAACCTTCTTTGTAGGAAAGCCACTGATTCCTAGAACTGAATGAGCTTATTTCACCCAGTACAATGTTCGGCAATGAAGATGTTTGTTTTCTAAACAAACTACTTTAGCAATGAGGCCAATCTACTATGTTGTGCATCTTTTCAGATTACATTAACAAGAAAAGTTTGAACTTGCTCCACTCAACCTTCTTTGTAGGAAAGCAACTGATTCCTAGAACCGCATGAGCTTATTTCACACAGTACAATGTTCGGCAATGAAGATGTTTGTTTTCTCAACAAACTACTTTACAAATGAGGCAAATCTACTAACTTGGACATCTTTTTAGACTACATTAACAAGGAAAGTTTGAACTTGCGGCACTCAACCTTCTTTGTAGGAAACCAACTGATTCCTAGAACCGAATGAGTTTATTTCACACAGTACAATGTTCGGCAATGAAGATGTTTGTTTCCTCAACAAAGTACTTTACAAATGAGGCGAATCTTTTAACTTGGCCATCTTTTTAGATTACATTAACAAGGAAAGTTTGAACTTGCTGCACTCAACCTTCTTCTTAGAAATTAAACTGATTCCTAGAAGCAAATTCACTTATTTCACACAGTACAGTGTTAGGTACTGAAGATGTTTCTTTTCTAAAGAAACTACTTTAGAAATGAGGCCAATCTACTAATTTGTGCATCTTTTTAGATTACATTAAAAGGTAAGTTTGAACTTGCTGCACTCAACCTTCTTTGAAGGAAAGCAAGTGATTCCTAGAACCAAGTGAGCAAATTTCACACAGTACAATGTTAGGCTATAAAGATGTTAATTTTCTCAACAAACTATTTTACAATTGAGGTGACTCTGGTACCTTGGCCATCTTTTTAGATTATATTAACAAGGAAAGTTTGAACTTGCTGCACTCAACCATCTTTGTAGAAAGAAAACTGATTCCTAGAACCGAATTAACTTATTTCACACAGTACAGTGTTCGGTACTGAAGATGTTTCTTTTCTAAAGAAACTACTTTAGAAATGAGGCCAATCTACTAATTTGTGCATCTTTTTACATTCCATTAACAAGGAAAGTTTGAACTTGCTGCACTCAAACTTCTTTGTAGTAAATCAAGTGATTCCTAGAACCGAATGAGCTTATTACACACAGTACAATGTTCGGCAATGAAGATGTTAATTTTATGAACAAACTACTTTTCAAATGAAGCGAATCTACTAACTTGGCCATCTTTTTAGATTACATTAACAAGGAAAGGTTGAACTTGCTGCACTCAACCATCTTCGTAGAAATTAAACTGATTCCTAGAAGCGAATTCACTTATTTCACACAGTACAGTGTTCGGTACTGAAGATGTTTCCTTTCTAAAGAAACTTCTTTAGAAATGAGGCGAATCCACTAACTTGTACATCTTTTTAGATTACACAAACTAGGAAAGTTTGAACTTGCTGCACTCAACCTTCTTCTTAGGAAAGCAAGTGATTCCTAGAATCGATCTAGCTCATTTCACATAGTACAGTGTTCAGTAATGAAGATGTTTGTTTTCTAAACAAACTACTTTAGAAATGAGGCCAATCTACTAAGTTGTGCATCTTTTCAGATTACATTAGAAGGAAAGTTTGAACTTGCTGCACTCAACCTTCTTTGTAGGAAAGCCACTGATTCCTAGAACTGAATGAGCTTATTTCACCCAGTACAATGTTAGGCAATGAAGATGTTTGTTTTCTAAACAAACTACTTTAGAAATGAGGCCAATCTACTAAGTTGTGCATCTTTTCAGATTACATTAACAAGAAAAGTTTGAACTTGCTGCACTCAACCTTCTTTGTAGGAAAGCAACTGATTCCTAGAACCGCATGAGCTTATTTCACACAGTACAATGTTCGGCAATGAAGATGTTTGTTTTCTCAAAGAACTACTTTACAAATGAGGCGAATCTACTAACTTGGCCATCTTTTTAGATTACATTAACAAGGAAAGTTTGAACTTCCTGCACTCAACCATCTTTGTAGAAATTAAACTGATTCCTAGAAGCGAATTAACTTATTTCACACAGTACAGTGTTGGGTAATGAAGATGTTTCTTTTCTAAAGAAACTACTTTAGAAATGAGGCCAATCTACTACGTTGTGCATCTTTTTAGATTACATTAACAAGGAAAGTTTGAACTTGCTGCACTCAACCTTCTTTGTAGGAAAGCAAGTGAATTCTAGAACGGAATTAGCTTTTTTCACACAGTACAATGTTCGGCAATGAAGATTTCTGTTTTATCAATAAACTATTTTACCAATGAGGCAAATCTAGTAACTTGGACATCTTTTTAGAGCACATTAACAAGGAAAGTTTGAACTTGCTAAACTCAACCATCTTCTTAGAAATTAAACTGATTCCTAGAACCGAATTAGTTCATTTCACACAGTACAAAGTTTGGCAATTTATGTTTTGTTTTCTAAAGAAACTACTTTAGAAATGAGGCGAATCTACTAACTTGGACATCTTTTTAGATTACATTAGCAAGGAAAGTTTGAACTTGCTAAACTCAACCTTCTTCTTGTAAATTAAACTGATTCCTAGAGCCGAATTAGCTCATTTCACACAGTACAAAGTTTGGCAATTTAGGTATGTTTTCTAAAGAAACTACTTTAGAAATGAGGTGAATCTACTAACTTGGACATCTTGTTAGATTCCATTAACAAGGAAAATTTGAACTTCCTGCACTCAACATTCTTTGTAGGAAAAAGCAACTGATTCCTAGTACCGAATGAGCTTATTTCACACAGTACAATGTTCGGCAATGAAGATGTTTGTTTCCTCAACAAAGTACTTTACAAATGAGGCGAATCTTCTAACTTGGCCATCTTTTTAGAATACATTAACAAGGAAAGTTTGAACTTGCTCCACTCAACCTTCTTCGTAGAAATTAAACTGATTCCTAGAACCGAATTAACTTATTTCACACAGTACAGTGTTAGGTACTGAACATGTTTCTTTTCTAAAGAAACTACTTTAGAAATGAGGCCAATCTACTAATTTGTGCATCTTTTTAGATTCCATTAACAGGTAAAGTTTGAACTTGCTGCACTCAAACTTCTTTGTAGTAAAGCAAGTGATTCCTAGAACCGAATGAGCTTATTTCACACAGTACAATGTTCGGCAATGAAGATGTTAATTTTCTGAACAAACTACTTTTCAAATGAAGCGAATCTACTAACTTGGCCATCTTTTTAGATTACATTAACAAGGAAAGTTTGAACATGCTGCACTGAACCATCTTTGTAGAAATTAAACTGATTCCTAGAACCGAATTCACTTATTTCACACAGTACAGTGTTCGGTACTGAAGATGTTTCTTTTCTAAAGAAACTACTTTAGAAATGAGGCGAATCTACTAACTTGTACATCTTGTTAGATTACACAAACTAGGAAAGTTTGAACTTGCTGCACTCAACGTTCTTCTTAGGAAAGCAAGTGATTCCTAGAATCGATCTAGCTCATTTCACATAGTACAGTGTTAATAACGAAGATGTTTGTTTTCTAAACAAACTACTTTAGAAAATGAGGCCAATCTACTAAGTTGTGCATCTTTTCAGATTACATTAACAAGGAAAGTTTGAACTTGCTGCACTCAACCTTCTTTGTAGGAAAGCCACTGATTCCTAGAACTGAATGAGCTTATTTCACCCAGTACAATGTTCGGCAATGAAGATGTTTGTTTTCTAAACAAACTACTTTAGAAATGAGGCCAATCTACTATGTTGTGCATCTTTTCAGATTACATTAACAAGAAAAGTTTGAACTTGCTCCACTCAACCTTCTTTGTAGGAAAGCAACTGATTCCTAGAACCGAATGAGCTTATTTCACACAGTACAATGTTCGGCAATGAAGATGTTTGTTTTCTCAACAAACTACTTTACAAATGAGGCAAATCTACTAACTTGGACATCTTTTTAGACTACATTAACAAGGAAAGTTTGAACTTGCTGCACTCAACCTTCTTTGTAGGAAACCAACTGATTCCTAGAACCGAATGAGTTTATTTCACATAGTACAATGTTCGGCAATGAAGATGTTTGTTTCCTCAACAAAGTACTTTACAAATGAGGCGAATCTTTTAACTTGGCCATCTTTTTAGATTACATTAACAAGGAAAGTTTGAACTTGCTGCACTCAACCTTCTTCTTAGAAATTAAGCTGATTCCTAGAAGCAAATTCACTTATTTCACACAGTACAGTGTTCGGTACTGAAGATGTTTCTTTTCTAAAGAAACTACTTTAGAAATGAGGCCAATCTACTAATTTGTGCATCTTTTTAGATTACATTAAAAAGGTAAGTTTGAACTTGCTGCACTCAACCTTCTTTGAAGGAAAGCAAGTGATTCCTAGAACCAAGTGAGCTTATTTCACACAGTACAATGTTCGGCTATAAAGATGTTAATTTTTCTCAACAAACTATTTTACAAATGAGGTGACTCTGGTACCTTGGCCATCTTTTTAGATTACATTAACAAGGAAAGTTTGAACTTGCTGCACTCAACCATCTTCGTAGAAAGAAAACTGATTCCTAGAACCGAATTAACTTATTTCACACAGTACAGTGTTGGTACTGAAGATGTTTGTTTTCTAAAGAAACTACTTTAGAAATGAGGCCAATCTACTAATTTGTGCATCTTTTTACATTACATTAACAAGGAAAGTTTGAACTTGCTGCACTCAAACTTCTTTGCAGTAAATCAAGTGATTCCTAGAACCGAATGAGCTTATTTCACACAGTACAATGTTCGGTAATGAAGATGTTTGTTTTATGAACAAACTACTTTTTGAAATGAAGCCAATCTACTAACTTGGCCATCTTTTTTAGATTACATTAACAAGGAAAGGTTGAACTTGCTGCACTCAACCATCTTCGTAGAAATTAAAGTGATTCCTAGAAGCGAATTCACTTATTTCACACAGTACAGTGTTCGGTACTGAAGATGTTTCCTTTCTAAAGAAACTACTTTAGAAATGAGGCGAATCCACTAACTTGTACATCTTGTTAGATTACACAAACTAGGAAAGTTTGAACTTGCTGCACTCAACCTTCTTCTTAGGAAAGCAAGTGATTCCTAGAATCGATCTAGCTCATTTCACATAGTACAGTGTTCAGTAATGAAGATGTTTGTTTTCTAAACAAACTACTTTAGAAATGAGGCCAATCTACTAAGTTGTGCATCTTTTCAGATTACATTAACAAGGAAAGTTTGAACTTGCTGCACTCAACCTTCTTTGTAGGAAAGCCACTGATTCCTAGAACTGAATGAGCTTATTTCACACAGTACAATGTTCGGCAATGAAGATGTTTGTTTTCTAAACAAACTACTTTAGCAATGAGGCCAATCTACTCAGTTGTGCATCTTTTCAGATTACATTAACAAGAAAAGTTTGAACTTGCTGCACTCAACCTTCTTTGTAGGAAAGCAACTGATTCCTAGAACCGCATGAGCTTATTTCACACAGTACAATGTTCGGCAATGAAGATGTTTGTTTTCTCACCAAACTACTTTACAAATGAGGCGAAGCTACTAACTTGGCCATCTTTTTAGATTACATTAACAAGGAAAGTTTGAACTTCCTGCACTCAACCATCTTTGTAGAAATTAAACTGATTCCTAGAAGCGAATTAACTTATTTCACACAGTACAGTGTTCGGTACTGAAGATGTTTCTTTTCTAAAGAAACTACTTTAGAAATGAGGCCAATCTACTATGTTGTGCATCTTTTTAGATTACATTAACAAGGAAAGTTTGAACTGGCTGCACTCAACCTTCTTTGTAGGAAAGCAACTGAATTCTAGAACGGAATTAGCTTTTTGCACACAGTACAATGTTCGGCAATGAAGATTTCTGTTTTATCAATAAACTATTTTACCAATGAGGCAAATCTAGTAACTTGGACATCTTTTTAGAGCACATTAACAAGGAAAGTTTGAACTTGCTAAACTCAACCATCTTCTTAGAAAGTAAACTGATTCCTAGAACCGAATTAGTTCATTTCACACAGTACAAAGTTTGGCAATTTATGTTTGTTTTCTAAAAAAACTACTTTACAAATGAGGCGAATCTACTAACTTGGACATCTTTTTAGATTACATTAACAAGGAAAGTTTGAACTTGCTAAACTCAACCATCTTCTTGTAAATTAAACTGATTCCTAGAGCCGAATTAGCTCATTTCACACAGTACAAAGTTTGGCAATTTAGGTTTGTTTTCTAAAGAAACTACTTTAGAAATGAGGTGAATCTACTAACTTGGACATCTTGTTAGATTCCATTAACAAGGAAAATTTGAACTTCCTGCACTCAACATTCTTTGTAGGAAAGCAACTGATTCCTAGAACCGAATGAGCTTATTTCACACAGTACAATGTTCGGCAATGAAGATGTTTGTTTCCTCAACAAAGTACTTTACAAATGAGGCGAATCTTCTAACTTGGCCATCTTTTTAGAATACATTAACAAGGAAAGTTTGAACTTGCTGCACTCAACCTTCTTTGTAGAAATTAAACTGATTCCTAGAACCGAATTAACTTATTTCACACAGTACAGTGTTCGGTACTGAAGATGTTTCTTTTCTAAAGAAACTACTTTAGAAATGAGGCCAATCTACTAATTTGTGCATCTTTTTAGATTACATTAACAGGTAAAGTTTGAACTTGCTGCACTCAAACTTCTTTGTAGGAAAGCAAGTGATTCCTAGAACCGAATGAGCTTATTTCACACAGTACAATGTTCGGCAATGAAGATGTTAATTTTCTGAACAAACTACTTTTCAAATGAAGCGAATCTACTAACTTGGCATCTTTTTAGATTACATTAACAAGGAAAGGTTGAACTTGCTGCACTCAACCATCTTTGTAGAAATTAAACTGATTCCTAGAACGAATTCAACTTATTTCACACAGTACAGTGTTCGGTACTGAAGATGTTTCTTTCTAAAGAAACTACTTTAGAAATGAGGCGAATCCACTAACTTGTACATCTTGTTAGATTACACAAACTAGGAAAGTTTGAACTTGCTGCACTCAACCTTCTTCTTAGGAAAGCAAGTGATTCCTAGAATCGATCTAGCTCATTTCACATAGTACAGTGTTCGGTAATGAAGATGTTTGTTTTCTAAACAAACTACTTTAGAAATGAGGCCAATCTACTAAGTTGTGCATCTTTTCAGATTACATTAACAAGGAAAGTTTGAACTTGCTGCACTCAACCTTCTTTGTAGGAAAGCCACTGATTCCTAGAACTGAATGAGCTTATTTCACACAGTACAATGTTCGGCAATGAAGATGTTTGTTTTCTAAACAAACTACTTTAGCAATGAGGCCAATCTACTAACTGTGCATCTTTTCAGATTACATTAACAAGAAAAGTTTGAACTTGCTCCACTCAACCTTCTTTGTAGGAAAGCAACTGATTCCTAGAACCGAATGAGCTTATTTCACACAGTACAATGTTCGGCAATGAAGATGTTTGTTTTCTCAACAAACTACTTTACAAATGAGGCAAATCTACTAACTTGGACATCTTTTTAGATTACATTAACAAGGAAAGTTTGAACTTGCTGCACTCAACCTTCTTTGTAGGAAACCAACTGATTCCTAGAACCGAATGAGTTTATTTCACACAGTACAATGTTCGGCAATGAAGATGTTTGTTTTCTCAACAAACTACTTTACAAATGAGGCGAATCTTCTAACTTGGCCATCTTTTTAGATTACATTAACAAGGAAAGTTTGAACTTGCTGCACTCAACCTTCTTCTTAGAAATTAAGCTGATTCCTAGAAGCAAATTCACTTATTTCACACAGTACAGTGTTAGGTAATGAAGATGTTTCTTTTCTAAAGAAACTACTTTAGAAATGAGGCCAATCTACTAATTTGTGCATCTTTTTAGATTACATTAACAAGGAAAGTTTGAACTTGCTGCACTCAACCTTCTTTGAAGGAAAGAAAGTGATTCCTAGAACCAAGTGAGCAAATTTCACACAGTACAATGTTAGGCTATAAAGATGTTTGTTTTCTCAACAAACTATTTTACAAATGAGGTGACTCTGGTACCTTGGCCATCTTTTTAGATTATATTAACAAGGAAAGTTTGAACTTGCTGCACTCAACCTTCTTCGTAGAAAGAAAACTGATTCCTAGAACCGAATTAACTTATTTCACACAGTACAGTGTTAGGTACTGAAGATGTTTCTTTTCTAAAGAAACTACTTTAGAAATGAGGCCAATCTACTAATTTGTGCATCTTTTTAGATTCCATTAACAAGGAAAGTTTGAACTTGCTGCACTCAAACTTCTTTGTAGTAAATCAAGTGATTCCTAGAACCGAATGAGCTTATTTCACACAGTACAATGTTAAACCAATGAAGATGTTAATTTTATGAACAAACTACTTTTCAAATGAAGCGAATCTACTAACTTGGCCATCTTTTTAGATTACATTAACAAGGAAAGGTTGAACTTGCTGCACTCAACCATCTTTGTAGAAATTAAAGTGATTCCTAGAAGCTTAATTCACTTATTTCACACAGTACAGTGTTCGGTACTGAAGATGTTTCTTTCTAAAGAAACTACTTTAGAAATGAGGCGAATCCACTAACTTGTACATCTTTTTAGATTACACAAACTAGGAAAGTTTGAACTTGCTGCACTCAACCTTCTTCTTAGGAAAGCAAGTGATTCCTAGAATCGAATCTAGCTCATTTCACAGTACAGTGTTCAGTAATGAAGATGTTTGTTTTCTAAACAAACTACTTTAGAAATGAGGCCAATCTACTAAGTTGTGCATCTTTTTAGATTACATTAACAAGGAAAGTTTGAACTTGCTGCACTCAACCTTCTTTGTAGGAAAGCCACTGATTCCTAGAACTGAATGAGCTTATTTCACACAGTACAATGTTCGGCAATGAAGATGTTTGTTTTCTAAACAAACTACTTTAGAAATGAGGCCAATCTACTCAGTTGTGCATCTTTTCAGATTACATTAACAAGAAAAGTTTGAACTTGCTGCACTCAACCTTCTTTGTAGGAAAGCAACTGATTCCTAGAACCGAATGAGCTTATTTCACACAGTACAATGTTCGGCAATGAAGATTTTTGTTTTCTCAACAAACTACTTTACAAATGAGGCAAATCTACTAACTTGTGCATCTTTTTAGATTACATTAACAAGGAAAGTTTGAACTTGCTGCACTCAACCTTCTTTGTAGGAAACCAACTGATTCCTAGAACCGAATGAGTTTATTTCACACAGTACAATGTTCGGCAATGAAGATGTTTGTTTCTCAACAAAGTACTTTACAAATGAGGCGAATCTTCTAACTTGGCCATCTTTTTAGATTACATTAACAAGGAAAGTTTGAACTTGCTGCACTCAACCTTCTTCTTAGAAATTAAGCTGATTCCTAGAAGCAAATTCACTTATTTCACACAGTACAGTGTTGGTACTGAAGATGTTTCTTTTCTAAAGAAACTACTTTAGAAATGAGGCCAATCTACTAATTTGTGCATCTTTTTAGATTACATTAACAAGGTAAGTTTGAACTTGCTGCACTCAACCTTCTTTGAAGGAAAGCAAGTGATTCCTAGAACCAAGTGAGCAAATTTCACACAGTACAATGTTCGGCTATAAAGATGTTTGTTTTCTCAACAAACTATTTTACAAATGAGGTGACTCTACTAACTTGGCCATCTCTTTTTAGATTACATTAACAAGGAAAGTTTGAACTTGCTGCACTCAACCATCTTCGTAGAAAGAAAACTGATTCCTAGAACCGAATTAACTTATTTCACACAGTACAATGTTAGGCAATGAAGATGTTTCTTTTCTAAAGAAACTACTTTAGAAATGAGGCCAATCTACTAATTTGTGCATCTTTTTACATTCCATTAACAAGGAAAGTTTGAACTTGCTGCACTCAAACTTCTTTGCAGTAAAGCAAGTGATTCCTAGAACCGAATGAGCTTATTTCACACAGTACAATGTTAGGCAATGAAGATGTTAATTTTATGAACAAACTACTTTTCAAATGAAGCGAAATCTACTAACTTGGCCATCTTTTTAGATTACATTAACAAGGAAAGTTTGAACTTGCTGCACTCAACCATCTTCGTAGAAATTAAACTGATTCCTAGAAGCGAATTCACTTATTTCACACAGTACAGTGTTCGGTATGAAAGATGTTTCTTTTCTAAAGAAACTACTTTAGAAATGAGCCAAATCCACTAACTTGTACATCTTGTTAGATTACACAAAACTAGGAAAGTTTGAACTTGCTGCACTCAACCTTCTTCTTAGGAAAGCAAGTGATTCCTAGAATCGATCTAGCTCATTTCACATAGTACAGTGTTCGGTAATGAAGATGTTTGTTTTCTAAACAAACTACTTTAGAAATGAGGCCAATCTACTAAGTTGTGCATCTTTTTAGATTACATTAGAAGGAAAGTTTGAACTTGCTGCACTCAACCTTCTTTGAAGGAAAGCCACTGATTCCTAGAACTGAATGAGCTTATTTCACACAGTACAATGTTCGGCAATGAAGATGTTTGTTTTCTAAACAAACTACTTTAGAAATGAGGCCAATCTACTAACTTGTGCATCTTTTCAGATTACATTAACAGGAAAGTTTGAACTTGCTGCACTCAACCTTCTTTGTAGGAAAGCCACTGATTCCTAGAACTGAATGAGCTTATTTCACACAGTACAATGTTAAGCAATGAAGATGTTTGTTTTTTAAACAAACTACTTTAGCAATGAGGCCAATCTACTAAGTTGTGCATCTTTTCAGATTACATTAGAAGGAAAGTTTGAACTTGCTGCACTCAACCTTCTTCTTAGGAAAGCAAGTGATTCCTAGAATCGATCTAGCTCATTTCACATAGTACAGTGTTCGATAATAAAGATGTTTGTTTTCTAAACAAACTACTTTAGAAATGAGGCCAATCTACTAAGTTGTGCATCTTTTCAGATTACATTAACAAGGAAAGTTTGAACTTGCTGCACTCAACCTTCTTTGTAGGAAAGCCACTGATTCCTAGAACTGAATGAGCTTATTTCACCCAGTACAATGTTCGGCAATGAAGATGTTTGTTTTCTAAACAAACTACTTTAGCAAATGAGGCCAATCTACTATGTTGTGCATCTTTTCAGATTACATTAACAAGAAAAGTTTGAACTTGCTGCACTCAACCTTCTTTGTAGGAAAGCAACTGATTCCTAGAACCGCATGAGCTTATTTCACACAGTACAATGTTCGGCAATGAAGATGTTTGTTTTCTCAACAAACTACTTTACAAATGAGGCAAATCTACTAACTTGGACATCTTTTTAGACTACATTAACAAGGAAAGTTTGAACTTGCTGCACTCAACCTTCTTTGTAGGAAACCAACTGATTCCTAGAACCGAATGAGTTTATTTCACACAGTACAATGTTCGGCAATGAAGATGTTTGTTTCCTCAACAAAGTACTTTACAAATGAGGCGAATCTTCTAACTTGGCCATCTTTTTTAGATTACATTAACAAGGAAAGTTTGAACTTGCTGCACTCAACCTTCTTCTTAGAAATTAAACTGATTCCTAGAAGCAAATTCACTTATTTCACACAGTACAGTGTTCGTACTGAAGATGTTTCTTTTCTAAAGAAACTACTTTAGAAATGAGGCCAATCTACTAATTTGTGCATCTTTTTAGATTACATTAACAAGGTAAGTTTGAACTTGCTGCACTCAACCTTCTTTGAAGGAAAGCAAGTGATTCCTAGAACCAAGTGAGCAAATTTCACACAGTACAATGTTTGGTTATAAAGATGTTAATTTTCTCAACAAACTATTTTACAAGTGAGGTGACTCTGGTACCTTGGCCATCTTTTTAGATTATATTAGCAAGGAAAGTTTGAACTTGCTGCACTCAACCATCTTCGTAGAAAGAAAACTGATTCCTAGAACCGAATTAACTTATTTCACACAGTACAGTGTTCGGTACTGAAGATGTTTCTTTTCTAAAGAAACTACTTTAGAAATGAGGCCAATCTACTAATTTGTGCATCTTTTTACATTCCATTAACAAGGAAAGTTTGAACTTGCTGCACTCAAACTTCTTTGCAGTAAAAGCAACTGATTCCTAGAACCGAATGAGCTTATTACACACAGTACAATGTTCGCAATGAAGATGTTAATTTTATCAACAAACTACTTTTCAAATGAAGCGAATCTACTAACTTGGCCATCTTTTTAGATTACATTAACAAGGAAAGTTTGAACTTGCTGCACTCAACCATCTTCTTAGAAATTAAACTGATTCCTAGAAGCAAATTCACTTATTTCACACAGTACAGTGTTCGGTACTGAAGATGTTTCTTTTCTAAAGAAACTACTTAAGAAATGAGGCGAATCCACTAACTTGTACATCTTGTCAGATTACACAAACTAGGAAAGTTTGAACTTGCTGCACTCAACCTTCTTCTTAGGAAAGCAAGTGATTCCTAGAATCGATCTAGCTCATTTCACATAGTACAGTGTTCAATGAAGATGTTTGTTTTCTAAACAAACTACTTTAGAAATGAGGCCAATCTACTAAGTTGTGCATCTTTTCAGATTACATTAGAAGGAAAGTTTGAACTTGCTGCACTCAACCTTCTTTGAAGGAAAGCCACTGATTCCTAGAACTGAATGAGCTTATTTCACCCAGTACAATGTTCGGCAATGAAGATGTTTGTTTTCTAAACAAACTACTTTAGCAATGAGGCCAATCTACTATGTTGTGCATCTTTTCAGATTACATTAACAAGGAAAGTTTGAACTTGCTGCACTCAACCATCTTTGTAGGAAAGCCAACTGATTCCTAGAACTGAATGAACTTATTTCACACAGTACAATGTTCGGCAATGAAGATGTTTGTTTTTTAACAAACTACTTTAGAAAATGAGGCCAATCTACTAAGTTGTGCATCTTTTTAGATTACATTAACAAGGAAAGTTTGAACTTGCTGCACTCAACCTTCTTTGTAGGAAAGCAACTGATTCCTAGAACCGAATGAGCTTATTTCACACAGTACAATGTTCGGCAATGAAGATGTTTGTTTTCTCAACAAACTACTTTACAAATGAGGCAAATCTACTAACTTGGACATCTTTTTAGACTACATTAACAAGAAAAGTTTGAACTTGCTGAACTCAACCTTCTTTGTAGGAAAGCAACTGATTCCTAGAACCGAATGAGCTTATTTCACACAGTACAATGTTCGGCAATGAAGATGTTTGTTTTCTCAACAAACTACTTTACAAATGAGGTGAATCTTCTAACTTGGCCATCTTTTTAGATTACATTAACAAGGAAAGTTTGAACTTGCTGCACTCAACCTTCTTCTTAGAAATTAAACTGATTCCTAGAAGCAAATTCACTTATTTCACACAGTACAGTGTTAGGTACTGAAGATGTTTCTTTTCTAAAGAAACTACTTTAGAAATAAAACCAATCTACTAAGTTGTGCATCTTTTTAGATTACATTAACAAGGTAAGTTTGAACATGCTGCACTCAACCATCTTCGTAGAAATTAAACTGATTCCTAGAACCGATTTACCTTATTTCACACAGTACAGTGTTCAGTACTGAAGATGTTTCTTTTCTAAAGAAACTACTTTAGAAATGAGGCGAATGCACTACCTTGTACATCTTGTTAGATTACACAACCTGGGAAAGTTTGAACTTGCTGCACTCAACCTTCTTCGTAGGAAAGCAAGTGATTTCTAGAACCGAACTAGCTCATTTCACATAGTATAGTGTTCGTTAATGAAGATGTTTGTTTTGTAAACAAACTACTTTAGAAATGAGGCCAATCTACTAAGTTGTGAATCTTTTCACATTACATAAAAAAGGAAAGTTTGAACTTATTGCACTCAACCTTCTTTATATGAAAGCAACTGATTCCTAGTACCGAATGAGTTTATTTCACACAGTACTATGTTTGGCAATGAAGATGTTTGTTTTCTCAACAAAATACCTTACAAATGAGGTGAATCTACTAACTTGGCCATCTTTTTAGATTACAATAACAAGGAAAGTTTGAACTTGCTGCACTCAACCATCTTCGTAGAAATTAAACTGATACCTAGAAGCGAATTTACTTATTTCACACAGTACAGTGTTCGGTACTGAAGATGTTTCTTTTCTAAGGAATCTACTTTAGAAATGAGGCGAATCCACTAACTTGTACATCTTGTTAGATTACACAAACTAGGAAAGTTTGAACTCACTGCACTCAACCTTCTTCGTAGGAAAGCAAGTGTTTCCTAGAACCGAATGAGCTTATTTCACACAGTACAATGTTTGGCTATAAAGATGTTAATTTTCTCAACAAACTATTTTACAAATGAGGTGACTCTGTTAACTTGGCCATTTTTAGATTACATTAACAAGGAAAGTTTGAACTTGCTGCACTCAACATTCTTTGTAGGAAAGCAACTGATTCCTAGAACCGAATGAGCTTATTTCACAGAGTACAATGTTCGCAATGATGATGTTTGTTTTCTCAACAAAGTACTTTACAAATGAGGCGAATCTTCTAACTTGGCCATCTTTATAGATTACATTAACAAGGAAAGTTTGAACTTGCTGCACTCAACCTTCTTTGTAGAAATTAAACTGATTCCTAGAAGCCAATTAATTTATTTCACACAGTACAGTGTTCGGTACTGAAGATGTTTCTTTTCTAAAGAAACTAGTTTAGAAATGAGGCCAATCTACTAAGTTGTGCATCTTTTTAGATTACATTAACAAGGAAAGTTTGACCTGGCTGCACTCAACCTTCTTTGTAGGAAAGCAACTGAATTCTAGAACTAAATTAGCTTTTTTCCACAGTACAATGTTCGGCAATGAAGATGTTTGTTTTCTCAACAAACTACTTTACCATTGAGGCAAATCTACTAACTTGGATATCTTTTTAGAGCACATTAACAAGGAAAGTTTGAACTTGCTAAACTCAACCATCTTCGTAGAAATTAAACTGATTCCTAGAAGCGAATTAACTCTTTTCAAACAGTACAGTGTTGTTTACTGAAGATGTTTCTTTTCTAAAGAAACTACTTTAGAAATGAGGCCAATCTACTAAGTTGTGCAACTTTTCAGATTATATTAAAAAGGAAAGTTTGAACTTTCTGCACTCAACCTTCTTTGTAGGAAAGCAAGTGATTCCAAGAACCGAATGAACTTATTTCACACAGTAAAATGTTCGGCAATAAAGATGTTACTTTTCTCAACAAACTACTTCACAAATGAGGTGACTCTGCTAACTTGGCCATCTTTTTAGATTAGTTTGTTCTGTACTGAAGATGTTTGTTTTATTTCAAAGTACAAACCACATTAAAGAAACCACATTTAGAAACGGCGAATCCACTAACTTGTACATCTTGTTAGATTACACAAACGAGGAAAGTTTGAACTTGCTGCACTCATCCTTTTTCGTAGGAAAGCAAGGATTCCTAGAACCGAACAAGCTCATTTCACATAGTATAGTGTTCCGTAATGAAGATGTTGGTTTTAAAAAAACTACTTTAGAAATGAGGCCAATCTACTATGTTGTGCATCTTTTAGATTACATTAACAAGGAAAGTTTGAACTTGCTGCACTCAACCATCTTCATAGAATTTAAACCGATTCCTAGAAGCGAATTCACTTATTTCACACAGTACAGTGTTAGGTACTGAAGATGTTTCTTTTCTATAGAAACTACATTTAGAAATGAGGCCAATCTACTAAGTTGTGCATCTTTTTAGATTACATTAAAAAGGTAAGTTTGAACTTGCTGCACTCAACCTTCTTTGTAGGAAAGCAAGTGATTCCTAGAACCGAATGAGCTTATTTCACACAATACAATGTTCGGCAATGAAGATGTTTGTTTTCTCAACAAACTATTTTACAAAATGAGGTGACCTTGTTAACTTGGCCATCTTTTTAGATCACATTAACAAGGAAAGTTTGAACTTGCTGCACTCAACCATCCTCGTAGAAATTAAACTGATTCCTAGAAGGGAACTCACTCATTTCACACAGTACAGTGTTCGGTACTGAAGATGTTTCTTTTCTAAAGAAACTACTTTAGAAATGAGGCGAATCCACTAAATAGTACAACTTGTTAGGTTACACAAACTAGGAAAGTTTGAACTTGCTGCACTCAACCTTCTTTGTAGGATGCAAGTGATTCCTAGAATCGAACTAGCTTATTTCACATACTACAGTGTTCGGTAATGAAGATGTTTGTTTTCTCAACAAACTACTTAACAAATGAGGCAATCTACTAACTTGGTCATCTTAGATTACATTAACAAGGAAAGTTTGAACTTGCTGCACTCAACCTTCTTTGTAGGAAAGCAACTGATTCCTAGAACCGAATGAGCTTATTTCACACAGTATAATGTTTGGCAATGAAGATGTTTGTTTCCTCATCAAAGTACTTTACAAATGAGGTGAATCGTCTAACTTGGCCATCTTTTTAGATTACATTAACAAGGAAAGTTTGAACTTGTTGCACTCAACCTTCTTTGTAGAAATTAAACTGATTCCTATAAGCGAATTCACTTATTTCACACAGTACAGTGTTCGGTACTGAAGATGTTTCTTTTCTAAAGAAACTACTTTAGAAATGAGGACAATCTACTAAGTTATGCATCTTTTTAGATTACATTCACAAGGTAAGTTTAAACTTGCTGCACTCAACCTTCTTTGTAGGAAAGCAAGTGATTCCTAGAACCGAATGAGCTTATTTCACACAGTACAATGTTCGGCTATAAAGATGTTAATTTTCTCAACAAACTACTTCACAAATGAGGTGACTTTGCTAACTTGGCCATCTTTTTAGATTACATTAACAAGGAAAGTTTGAACTTGCTGCTGTCAACCATCTTCTGAGAAAAGAAACTGATTCCTAGAACCAAATTAACTTATTTAACACAGTACAGTTTTTAGTCCTGAAGATGTTTGTTTTCTAAGAAACCACTTTAGAAACGACACGAATCCATTAACTTGTACATCTTGTTAGATTACACAAACGAGGAAAGTTTGAAGTTGCTGCACTTATCCTTCTTCGTAGGAAAGCAAGTGATTCCTGGAACCGAACTAGCTCATTTCACATAGTATAGTATTCGGTAATGAAGATGTTTGTTTTGTAAACAAACTACTTTAGAAATGAGGCCAATCTACTAAGTTGTGCATCATTTCAGATTACATTAACAAGGAAAGTTTGAACTTGCTGCACTCAACCTTCTTTGTAGGAAAGCAACTGATTCCTAGAACAGAATGAGCTTATTTCACACAGTACAATGTTCGCAATGAAGATGTTTGTTTTCTCAACAAAGTACTTTACAAATCAGGCGAATCTTCTAACTTGGCCATCTTCCTAGATTACATTAACAAGGAAAGTTTGAACTTGCTCCACTCAACCTTCTTTGGAGAAATTAAACTGATTCCTAGAACCGAATTAACTTATTTCACACAGTACAGTGTTCGGTACTGAAGATGTTTCTTTTCTAAAGAAACCACTTTAGAAATGAGGCCAATCTACTATTTTGTGCATCTTTTTAGATTACATTAACAAGGAAAGTTTGAACTTGCTGCACTCAACCTTCTTTGTAGGAAAGCAACTGATTCCATGAACCGAATGAGCTTATTTCACACAGTACAGTGTTTGGCAATGAAGATGTTTGTTTTCCCAACAAACTACTTTACAAATGAGTCGAATCTACTAACTTGGCCATCTTTTTAGATTACATTAACAAGGAAAGTTTGAACTTGCTACACTCAACCTTCTTCGTAGAAACTAAACTGATTCCTAGAACCGAATTCACTTATTTCAAACAGTACAGTGTTCGGTACAGTAGATGTTTCTTTTCTAAAGAAACTACTTTAGAAATGAGGCAAATCCACTAACTTGTACATCTTGTTAGATTACACAAACTAGGAAAGTTTGAACTTGCTGCACTCAACGTTCTTCGTAGGAGACCAAGTGATTCCTAGAACGGAACTAGCTTATTTCACATAGTACAGTGTTTGGTAATGAAGATGTTTGTTTTCTAAACAAACTACTTTAGAAATGAGGCCAATCTACTAAGTTGTGCATCTTTTTAGATTCCATTAACAAGGAAAGTTTGAACTTGCTGCACTCAACCTTCTTTGTAGGAAAGCAACTGATTCCTAGAACCGAATGAGCTTATTTCACACAGTACAATTTCAGGCAATTAAGATGTTTGTTTTGTCAAGAAAGTACTTTACAAATGAGGCAAATCTTCTAACTTGGCCATCTTTTTAGATTACATTAACAAGGAAAGTTTGAACTTGCTTCACTCAACTGTCTTTGTAGGAATTGAACAGATTACTAGAACCAAATTAACTTATTTCACACAGTACAGTGTTCGGTAATGAAGATGTTTCTTTTCTATAGAAACTACTTTAGAAATGAGGCCAATATACTAACTTGTGCATCTTTTTAGATTCCATTAACAAGGAAAGTCTGAACTTGCTGCACTCAACCATCTTTGTAGAAAATAAACTGATTCCTAGAACCGAATTAGCTTATTTCACATAGTGCAATGTTCGCAATGAAGATGTTTCTTTTCTCAAGAAACTACTTTAGAAATGAAGCCAATCTACTAACTTGTGCATCTTGTTAGATTACATTAACAAGGAAAGTTTGAACTTGCTGCACTCAACCTTCTTTGTAGGAAAGCAAGTGATTCCTAGAACCCAATGAGCTCATTTCATACAGTACAATGTTCGGCAATGAAGATGTTTGTTTTCTCAAGAAACTACTTTAGAAATGAGGCGAATCTACTAACTTGTACATCTTGTTAGATTACATTAACAAGGAAAGTTTGAACTTGCTGCACTCAACCATCTTTTGTAGGAAAGCAAACTGATTCCTGGAACCGAATTCACTTATTTCACACAGTACAATGTTCGGCAATGAAGATGTTTGTTTTCTCAAGAAACTACTTTAGAAATGAGGCGAATCTACTAACTTGTACATCTTTTAGATTACACAAACTAGGAAAATTTGAACTTGCTGCACTCAACCTTCTTTGTAGGAAAGCAAGTGATTCCTAGAACCGAATTAGCTTATTTCACACAGTACAATGTTCGGCAATGAAGATGTTTGTTTTCTCAAGAAACTACTTTAGAAATGAGGACAATCTACTAACTTGTACATCTTGTTAGATTACATTAACTAGGAAAGTTTGAACTTGCTGCACTCAACCTTCTTTGTAGGAAAGCAAGTGATTCCTAAACCGAATGAGCTTATTTCACACAGTACAATGTTCGGCAATGAAGATGTTTGTTTTCTCAAGAAACTACTTTAGAAATGAGGTGACTCTACTAAGTTGTACATCTTGTTAGATTACACAAACAAGGAAAGTTTGAACTTGCTGCACTCAACCATCTTTGTAGAAAAGCACCTGATTCCTAGAACCGAATTAACTTATTTCACACAGTACAATGTTCACAATGAAGATGTTTGTTTTCTAAGAAACTACTTTAGAAATGAGGCGAATGCACTAACTTGTACATCTTGTTAGATTACACAAACTAGGAAAGTTTGAACTTGCTGCAATCAACCTTATTTGTAGGAAAGCAAGTGATTCCTAGAACCGAATGAGCTTTATTTCACACAGTATAATGTTCGCAAATGAAGATGTTTGTTTTGTAAGAAACTACTTTAGAAATGAGGCCAATCTACAAACTTGTGCATCTTGTTAGATTACACAAACTAGGAAAGTTTGAACTTGCTGCACTCAACCTTCTTTGTAGGAAAGCAACTGATTCCTAGAACCGATTTAGCTTATTTCACAAAGTACAATGTTCAGTAATGAAGATGTTTGTTTTCTCAAGAAACTACTTTAGAAATGAGGCGAATCTACTAACTTGTACATCTTGTTAGATTACACAAACTAGGAAAGTTTGAACTTGCTGCACTCAACCTTCTTTGTAGGAAAGCAAGTGATTCCTAGAACCGAATGAGCTTATTTCACACAGTACAATGTTCGGCAATGAAGATGTTTGTTTTGTCAAGAAACTACTTTAGAAATGAGGCGAATCTACTAACTTGTACATCTTGTTAGATTACATAAACAAGGAAAGTTTGAACTTGCTGCACTCAACCTTCTTTGTAGGAAAGCAAGTGATTCCTAGAACCGAATGAGCTTATTTCACACAGTACAATGTTTGGCAATGAAGATGTTTGTTTTCTCAAGAAACTACTTTAGAAATGAGGCGAATCTACTAACTTGTACATCTTGTTAGATTACATTAACAAGGAAAGTTTGAACTTGCTGCACTCAACCATCTTTGTAGAAAAGCAACTGATTCCCAGAACCGAATTAGCTTATTTCACACAGTACAATGTTTGGTATGAAGATGTTTGTTTCTCAAGAAACTACTTTTGAAATGAGGCGAAAGTACTAACTTGTACATCTTGTTAGATTACACAAAAAAGAAAGTTTGAACTTGCTGCACTCAACCTTCTTTGTAGGAAAGCAAGTGATTCCTAGAACCGAATGAGCTTATTTCACACAGTACAATGTTCGGCAATGAAGATGTTTGTTTCTCAAGAAACTACTTTAGAAATGAGGCGAATCTACTAACTTGTACATCTTTTTAGATTACATTAACTAGAAAAGTTTGAACTTGCTGCACTCAACCATCTTTTGTAGAAAGCAAGTGATTCCTAGAACCGAATTAGCTTATTTCACACAGTACAATGTTCGGCAATGAAGATGTTTGTTTTCTCAAGAAACTACTTTAGAAATGAGGCTAATCTACTAACTTGTACATCTTGTTAGATTACACAAACTAGGAAAGTTTGAACTTGCTGCACTCAACCTTCTTTGTAGGAAAGCAAAATGATTCCTAGAACCGAATTAGCTTATTTCACACAGTACAATGTTCGCAATGAAGATGTTTGTTTTTCAAGAAACTACTTTAGAAATGAGGCGAATCTACTAACTTGTACATCTTGTTAGATTACACAAACTAGGAAAGTTTGAACTTGCTGCACTCAACCTTCTTTGTAGAAAAGCAAGTGATTCCTAGAACCGAATGAGCTTATTTCACACAGTACAATGTTCGGCAATGAAGATGTTTGTTTTCTCAAGAAACTACTTTAGAAATGAGGCGAATCTACTAACTTGTACATCTTGTTAGATTACACAAACTAGGAAAGTTTGAACTTGCTGCACTCAACCTTCTTTGTAGGAAAGCAAGTGATTCCTAGAACCGAATTAGCTTATTTCACACAGTACAATGTTCTGCAATGAAGATGTTTGTTTTCTCAAGAAACTACTTTAGAAATGAGGCGAATCTACTAACTTGTACATCTTGTTAGATTACACAAACTAGGAAAGTTTGAACTTGCTGCACTCAACCTTCTTTGTAGGAAAGCAAGTGATTCCTAGAACCGAATTAGCTTATTTCACACAGTACAATGTTCGGCAATGAAGATGTTTGTTTTCTCAAGAAACTACTTTAGAAATGAGGCGAATCTACTAACTTGTACATCTTGTTAGATTACACAAACTAGGAAAGTTTGAACTTGCTGCACTCAACCTTCTTTGTAGGAAAGCAAGTGATTCCTAGAACCGAATTAGCTTATTTCACACAGTACAATGTTCGCAATGAAGATGTTTGTTTTCTCAAGAAACTACTTTAGAAATGAGGCGAATCTACTAACTTGTACATCTTGTTAGATTACACAAACTAGGAAAGTTTGAACTTGCTGCACTCAACCTTCTTTGTAGGAAAGCAAGTGATTCCTAGAACCGAATTAGCTTATTTCACACAGTACAATGTTCGCAATGAAGATGTTTGTTTTCTCAAGAAACTACTTTAGAAATGAGGCGAATCTACTAACTTGTACATCTTGTTAGATTACACAAACTAGGAAAGTTTGAACTTGCTGCACTCAACCTTCTTTGTAGGAAAGCAAGTGATTCCTAGAACCGAATTAGCTTATTTCACACAGTACAATGTTCGGCAATGAAGATGTTTGTTTTCAAAGAAACTACTTTAGAAATGAGGCGAATCTACTAACTTGTACATCTTGTTAGATTACACAAACTAGGAAAGTTTGAACTTGCTGCACTCAACCTTCTTTGTAGGAAAGCAAGTGATTCCTAGAACCGAATTAGCTTATTTCACACAGTACAATGTTCGGCAATGAAGATGTTTGTTTTCTCAAGAAACTACTTTAGAAATGAGGCGAATCTACTAACTTGTACATCTTGTTAGATTACACAAACTAGGAAAGTTTGAACTTGCTGCACTCAACCTTCTTTGTAGGAAAGCAAGTGATTCCTAGAACCGAATTAGCTTATTTCACACAGTACAATGTTCGCAATGAAGATGTTTGTTTTCTCTCAAGAAACTACTTTAGAAATGAGGCGAATCTACTAACTTGTACATCTTGTTAGATTACACAAACTAGGAAAGTTTGAACTTGCTGCACTCAACCTTCTTTGTAGGAAAGCAAGTGATTCCTAGAACCGAATTAGCTTATTTCACACAGTACAATGTTCGGCAATGAAGATGTTTGTTTTCTCAAGAAACTACTTTAGAAATGAGGCGATCTACTAACTTGTACATCTTGTTAGATTACACAACTAAGAAAGTTTGAACTTGCTGCACTCAACCTTCTTTGTAGGAAAGCAAGTGATTCCTAGAACCGAATTAGCTTATTTCACACAGTACAATGTTCGCAATGAAGATGTTTGTTTTCTCAAGAAACTACTTTAGAAATGAGGCGAATCTACTAACTTGTACATCTTGTTAGATTACACAAACTAGGAAAGTTTGAACTTGCTGCACTCAACCTTCTTTGTAGGAAAGCAAGTGATTCCTAGAACCGAATTAGCTTATTTCACACAGTACAATGTTCGGCAATGAAGATGTTTGTTTTCTCTAGAAACTACTTTAGAAATGAGGCGAATCTACTAACTTGTACATCTTGTTAGATTACACAAACTAGGAAAGTTTGAACTTGCTGCACTCAACCTTCTTTTGTAGGAAAGCAAGTGATTCCTAGAACCGAATTAGCTTATTTCACACAGTACAATGTTCGCAATGAAGATGTTTGTTTTCTCAAGAAACTACTTTAGAAATGAGGCGAATCTACTAACTTGTACATCTTGTTAGATTACACAAACTAGGAAAGTTTGAACTTGCTGCACTCAACCTTCTTTTAGGAAAGCAAGTGATTCCTAGAACCGAATTAGCTTATTTCACACAGTACAATGTTCGCAATGAAGATGTTTGTTTTCTCAAGAAACTACTTTTAGAAATGAGGCGAATCTACTAACTTGTACATCTTGTTAGATTACACAAACTAGGAAAGTTTGAACTTGCTGCACTTTCCTTCTTTGTAGGAAAGCAAGTGATTCCTAGAACCGAATTAGCTTATTTCACACAGTACAATGTTCGAATGAAGATGTTTGTTTTCTCAAGAAACTACTTTAGAAATGAGGCGAATCTACTAACTTGTACATCTTGTTAGATTACACAAACTAGGAAAGTTTGAACTTGCTGCACTCAACCTTCTTTGTAGGAAAGCAAGTGATTCCTAGAACCGAATTAGCTTATTTCACACAGTACAATGTTCGCAATGAAGATGTTTGTTTTCTCAAGAAACTACTTTAGAAATGAGGCGAATCTACTAACTTGTACATCTTGTTAGATTACACAAACTAGGAAAGTTTGAACTTGCTGCACTCAACCTTCTTTGTAGGAAAGCAAGTGATTCCTAGAACCGAATTAGCTTATTTCACACAGTACAATGTTCGCAATGAAGATGTTTGTTTTCTCAAGAAACTACTTTAGAAATGAGGCGAATCTACTAACTTGTACATCTTGTTAGATTACACAAACTAGGAAAGTTTGAACTTGCTGCACTCAACCTTCTTTTGTAGGAAAGCAAGTGATTCCTAGAACCGAATTAGCTTATTTCACACAGTACAATGTTCGCAATGAAGATGTTTGTTTTCTCAAGAAACTACTTTAGAAATGAGGCGAATCTACTAACTTGTACATCTTGTTAGATTACACAAACTAGGAAAGTTTGAACTTGCTGCACTCAACCTTCTTTGTAGGAAAGCAAGTGATTCCTAGAACCGAATTAGCTTATTTCACACAGTACAATGTTCGCAATGAAGATGTTTGTTTTCTCAAGAAACTACTTTAGAAATGAGGCGAATCTACTAACTTGTACATCTTGTTAGATTACACAAACTAGGAAAGTTTGAACTTGCTGCACTCAACCTTCTTTGTAGGAAAGCAAGTGATTCCTAGAACCGAATTAGCTTATTTCACACAGTACAATGTTCGCAATGAAGATGTTTGTTTTCTCAAGAAACTACTTTAGAAATGAGGCGAATCTACTAACTTGTACATCTTGTTAGATTACACAAACTAGGAAAGTTTGAACTTGCTGCACTCAACCTTCTTTGTAGGAAAGCAAGTGATTCCTAGAACCGAATTAGCTTATTTCACACAGTACAATGTTCGGCAATGAAGATGTTTGTTTTCTCAAGAAACTACTTTAGAAATGAGGCGAATCTACTAACTTGTACATCTTGTTAGATTACACAAACTAGGAAAGTTTGAACTTGCTGCACTCAACCTTCTTTGTAGGAAAGCAAGTGATTCCTAGAACCGAATTAGCTTATTTCACACAGTACAATGTTCGCAATGAAGATGTTTGTTTTCTCAAGAAACTACTTTAGAAATGAGGCGAATCTACTAACTTGTACATCTTGTTAGATTACACAAACTAGGAAAGTTTGAACTTGCTGCACTCAACCTTCTTTGTAGGAAAGCAAGTGATTCCTAGAACCGAATTAGCTTATTTCACACAGTACAATGTTCGCAATGAAGATGTTTGTTTTCTCAAGAAACTACTTTTAGAAATGAGGCGAATCTACTAACTTGTACATCTTGTTAGATTACACAAACTAGGAAAGTTTGAACTTGCTGCACTCAACCTTCTTTGTAGGAAAGCAAGTGATTCCTAGAACCGAATTAGCTTATTTCACACAGTACAATGTTCGGCAATGAAGATGTTTGTTTTCTCAAGAAACTACTTTAGAAATGAGGCGAATCTACTAACTTGTACATCTTGTTAGATTACACAAACTAGGAAAGTTTGAACTTGCTGCACTCAACCTTCTTTGTAGGAAAGCAAGTGATTCCTAGAACCGAATTAGCTTATTTCACACAGTACAATGTTCGCAATGAAGATGTTTGTTTTCTCAAGAAACTACTTTAGAAATGAGGCGAATCTACTAACTTGTACATCTTGTTAGATTACACAAACTAGGAAAGTTTGAACTTGCTGCACTCAACCTTCTTTGTAGGAAAGCAAGTGATTCCTAGAACCGAATTAGCTTATTTCACACAGTACAATGTTCGGCAATGAAGATGTTTGTTTTCTCAAGAAACTACTTTAGAAATGAGGCGAATCTACTAACTTGTACATCTTGTTAGATTACACAAACTAGGAAAGTTTGAACTTGCTGCACTCAACCTTCTTTGTAGGAAAGCAAGTGATTCCTAGAACCGAATTAGCTTATTTCACACAGTACAATGTTCGCAATGAAGATGTTTGTTTTCTCAAGAAACTACTTTAGAAATGAGGCGAATCTACTAACTTGTACATCTTGTTAGATTACACAAACTAGGAAAGTTTGAACTTGCTGCACTCAACCTTCTTTGTAGGAAAGCAAGTGATTCCTAGAACCGAATTAGCTTATTTCACACAGTACAATGTTCGCAATGAAGATGTTTGTTTTCTCAAGAAACTACTTTAGAAATGAGGCGAATCTACTAACTTGTACATCTTGTTAGATTACACAAACTAGGAAAGTTTGAACTTGCTGCACTCAACCTTCTTTGTAGGAAAGCAAGTGATTCCTAGAACCGAATTAGCTTATTTCACACAGTACAATGTTCGGCAATGAAGATGTTTGTTTTCTCAAGAAACTACTTTAGAAATGAGGCTAATCTACTAACTTGTACATCTTGTTAGATTACACAAACTAGGAAAGTTTGAACTTGCTGCACTCAACCTTCTTTGTAGGAAAGCAAGTGATTCCTAGAACCGAATTAGCTTATTTCACACAGTACAATGTTCGCAATGAAGATGTTTGTTTTCAAGAAACTACTTTAGAAATGAGGCGAATCTACTAACTTGTACATCTTGTTAGATTACACAAACTAGGAAAGTTTGAACTTGCTGCACTCAACCTTCTTTGTAGGAAAGCAAGTGATTCCTAGAACCGAATTAGCTTATTTCACACAGTACAATGTTCGGCAATGAAGATGTTTGTTTTCTCAAGAAACTACTTTAGAAATGAGGCGAATCTACTAACTTGTACATCTTGTTAGATTACACAAACTAGGAAAGTTTGAACTTGCTGCACTCAACCTTCTTTGTAGGAAAGCAAGTGATTCCTAGAACCGAATTAGCTTATTTCACACAGTACAATGTTCGCAATGAAGATGTTTGTTTTCTCAAGAAACTACTTTAGAAATGAGGCGAATCTACTAACTTGTACATCTTGTTAGATTACACAAACTAGGAAAGTTTGAACTTGCTGCACTCAACCTTCTTTGTAGGAAAGCAAGTGATTCCTAGAACCGAATTAGCTTATTTCACACAGTACAAATGTTCGGCAATGAAGATGTTTGTTTTCTCAAGAAACTACTTTAGAAATGAGGCGAATCTACTAACTTGTACATCTTGTTAGATTACACAAACTAGGAAAGTTTGAACTTGCTGCACTCAACCTTCTTTGTAGGAAAGCAAGTGATTCCTAGAACCGAATGAGCTTATTTCACACAGTACAATGTTCGCAATGAAGATGTTTGTTTTCTCAAGAAACTACTTTAGAAATGAGGCGAATCTACTAACTTGTACATCTTGTTAGATTACACAAACTAGGAAAGTTTGAACTTGCTGCACTCAACCTTCTTTGTAGGAAAGCAAGTGATTCCTAGAACCGAATTAGCTTATTTCACACAGTACAATGTTCGGCAATGAAGATGTTTGTTTTCTCAAGAAACTACTTTAGAAATGAGGCGAATCTACTAACTTGTACATCTTGTTAGATTACACAAACTAGGAAAGTTTGAACTTGCTGCACTCAACCTTCTTTGTAGGAAAGCAAGTGATTCCTAGAACCGAATTAGCTTATTTCACACAGTACAATGTTCGCAATGAAGATGTTTGTTTTCAAAGAAACTACTTTAGAAATGAGGCGAATCTACTAACTTGTACATCTTGTTAGATTACACAAACTAGGAAAGTTTGAACTTGCTGCACTCAACCTTCTTTGTAGGAAAGCAAGTGATTCCTAGAACCGAATTAGCTTATTTCACACAGTACAATGTTCGGCAATGAAGATGTTTGTTTTCTCAAGAAACTACTTTAGAAATGAGGCGAATCTACTAACTTGTACATCTTGTTAGATTACACAAACTAGGAAAGTTTGAACTTGCTGCACTCAACCTTCTTTGTAGGAAAGCAAGTGATTCCTAGAACCGAATTAGCTTATTTCACACAGTACAATGTTCGCAATGAAGATGTTTGTTTTCTCAAGAAACTACTTTAGAAATGAGGCGAATCTACTAACTTGTACATCTTGTTAGATTACACAAACTAGAAAGTTTGAACTTGCTGCACTCAACCTTCTTTGTAGGAAAGCAAGTGATTCCTAGAACCGAATTAGCTTATTTCACACAGTACAATGTTCGCAAATGAAGATGTTTGTTTTCTCAAGAAACTACTTTAGAAATGAGGCGAATCTACTAACTTGTACATCTTGTTAGATTACACAAACTAGGAAAGTTTGAACTTGCTGCACTCAACCTTCTTTGTAGGAAAGCAAGTGATTCCTAGAACCGAATGAGCTTATTTCACACAGTACAATGTTCGGCAATGAAGATGTTTGTTTTCTCAAGAAACTACTTTAGAAATGAGGCGAATCTACTAACTTGTACATCTTGTTAGATTACACAAACTAGGAAAGTTTGAACTTGCTGCACTCAACCTTCTTTGTAGGAAAGCAAGTGATTCCTAGAACCGAATTAGCTTATTTCACACAGTACAATGTTCGCAATGAAGATGTTTGTTTTCTCAAGAAACTACTTTAGAAATGAGGCGAATCTACTAACTTGTACATCTTGTTAGATTACACAAACTAGGAAAGTTTGAACTTGCTGCACTCAACCTTCTTTGTAGGAAAGCAAGTGATTCCTAGAACCGAATGAGCTTATTTCACACAGTACAATGTTCGCAATGAAGATGTTTGTTTTCTCAAGAAACTACTTTAGAAATGAGGCGAATCTACTAACTTGTACATCTTGTTAGATTACACAAACTAGGAAAGTTTGAACTTGCTGCACTCAACCTTCTTTGTTTAGAAAGCAAGTGTTTCCTAGAACCGAATTAGCTTATTTCACACAGTACAATGTTAGAAATGAGGCGAATCTACTAACTTGTACATCTTGTTAGATTACACAAACTAGGAAAGTTTGAACTTGCTGCACTCAACCTTCTTTGTAGGAAAGCAAGTGATTCCTAGAACCGAATTAGCTTATTTCACACAGTACAATGTTCGCAATGAAGATGTTTGTTTTCTCAAGAAACTACTTTAGAAATGAGGCATCTCTACTAACTTGTACATCTTGTTAGATTACACAAACTAGGAAAGTTTGAACTTGCTGCACTCAACCTTCTTTGTAGGAAAGCAAGTGATTCCTAGAACCGAATTAGCTTATTTCACACAGTACAATGTTCTGCAATGAAGATGTTTGTTTTCTCAAGAAACTACTTTAGAAATGAGGCGAATCTACTAACTTGTACATCTTGTTAGATTACACAAACTAGGAAAGTTTGAACTTGCTGCACTCAACCTTCTTTGTAGGAAAGCAAGTGATTCCTAGAACCGAATTAGCTTATTTCACACAGTACAATGTTCAGCAATGAAGATGTTTGTTTTCTCAAGAAACTACTTTAGAAATGAGGCGAATCTACTAACTTGTACATCTTGTTAGATTACACAAACTAGGAAAGTTTGAACTTGCTGCACTCAACCTTCTTTGTAGGAAAGCAAGTGATTCCTAGAACCGAATTAGCTTATTTCACACAGTACAATGTTCGCAATGAAGATGTTTGTTTTCAAGAAACTACTTTAGAAATGAGGCGAATCTACTAACTTGTACATCTTGTTAGATTACACAAACTAGGAAAGTTTGAACTTGCTGCACTCAACCTTCTTTGTAGGAAAGCAAGTGATTCCTAGAACCGAATTAGCTTATTTCACACAGTACAATGTTCGCAATGAAGATGTTTGTTTTCTCAAGAAACTACTTTAGAAATGAGGCGAATCTACTAACTTGTACATCTTGTTAGATTACACAAACTAGGAAAGTTTGAACTTGCTGCACTCAACCTTCTTTGTAGGAAAGCAAGTGATTCCTAGAACCGAATTAGCTTATTTCACACAGTACAATGTTCGCAATGAAGATGTTTGTTTTCTCAAGAAACTACTTTAGAAATGAGGCGAATCTACTAACTTGTACATCTTGTTAGATTACACAAACTAGGAAAGTTTGAACTTGCTGCACTCAACCTTCTTTGTAGGAAAGCAAGTGATTCCTAGAACCGAATTAGCTTATTTCACACAGTACAATGTTCGCAATGAAGATGTTTGTTTTCTCAAGAAACTACTTTAGAAATGAGGCGAATCTACTAACTTGTACATCTTGTTAGATTACACAAACTAGGAAAGTTTGAACTTGCTGCACTCAACCTTCTTTGTAGGAAAGCAAGTGATTCCTAGAACCGAATTAGCTTATTTCACACAGTACAATGTTTGGCAATGAAGATGTTTGTTTTCTCAAGAAACTACTTTAGAAATGAGGCGAATCTACTAACTTGTACATCTTGTTAGATTACACAAACTAGGAAAGTTTGAACTTGCTGCACTCAACCTTCTTTGTAGGAAAGCAAGTGATTCCTAGAACCGAATTAGCTTATTTCACACAGTACAATGTTCGCAATGAAGATGTTTGTTTTCTCAAGAAACTACTTTAGAAATGAGGCGAATCTACTAACTTGTACATCTTGTTAGATTACACAAACTAGGAAAGTTTGAACTTGCTGCACTCAACCTTCTTTGTAGGAAAGCAAGTGATTCCTAGAACCGAATTAGCTTATTTCACACCGTACAATGTTCGGCAATGAAGATGTTTGTTTTCTCAAGAAACTACTTTAGAAAGGAGGCGAATCTACTAACTTGTACATCTTGTTAGATTACACAAACTAGGAAAGTTTGAACTTGCTGCACTCAACCTTCTTTTGTAGGAAAGCAAGTGATTCCTAGAACCGAATTAGCTTATTTCACACAGTACAATGTTCGCAATGAAGATGTTTGTTTTCTCAAGAAACTACTTTAGAAATGAGGCGAATCTACTAACTTGTACATCTTGTTAGATTACACAAACTAGGAAAGTTTGAACTTGCTGCACTCAACCTCTTTTGTAGGAAAGCAAGTGATTCCTAGAACCGAATTAGCTTATTTCACACAGTACAATGTTCGGTCGTGAAGATGTTTGTTTTCTCAAGAAACTACTTTAGAAATGAGGCGAATCTACTAACTTGTACATCTTGTTAGATTACACAAACTAGGAAAGTTTGAACTTGCTGCACTCAACCTTCTTTGTAGGAAAGCAAGTGATTCCTAGAACCGAATTAGCTTATTTCACACAGTACAATGTTCGCAATGAAGATGTTTGTTTTCTCAAGAAACTACTTTAGAAATGAGGCAAATCTACTAACTTGTACATCTTGTTAGATTACACAAACTAGGAAAGTTTGAACTTGCTGCACTCAACCTTCTTTGTAGGAAAGCAAGTGATTCCTAGAACCGAATTAGCTTATTTCACACAGTACAATGTTCGGCAATGAAGATGTTTGTTTTCTCAAGAAACTACTTTAGAAATGAGGCGAATCTACTAACTTGTACATCTTGTTAGATTACACAAACTAGGAAAGTTTGAACTTGCTGCACTCAACCTTCTTTTGTAGGAAAGCAAGTGATTCCTAGAACCGAATTAGCTTATTTCACACAGTACAATGTTCGGCAATGAAGATGTTTGTTTTCTCAAGAAACTACTTTAGAAATGAGGCTAATCTACTAACTTGTACATCTTGTTAGATTACACAAACTAGGAAAGTTTGAACTTGCTGCACTCAACCTTCTTTGTAGGAAAGCAAGTGATTCCTAGAACCGAATTAGCTTATTTCACACAGTACAATGTTCGGCAATGAAGATGTTTGTTTTCAAGAAACTACTTTAGAAATGAGGCGAATCTACTAACTTGTACATCTTGTTAGATTACACAAACTAGGAAAGTTTGAACTTGCTGCACTCAACCTTCTTTGTAGGAAAGCAAGTGATTCCTAGAACCGAATTAGCTTATTTCACACAGTACAATGTTCGCAATGAAGATGTTTGTTTTCTCAAGAAACTACTTTAGAAATGAGGCGAATCTACTAACTTGTACATCTTGTTAGATTACACAAACTAGGAAAGTTTGAACTTGCTGCACTCAACCTTCTTTGTAGGAAAGCAAGTGATTCCTAGAACCGAATTAGCTTATTTCACACAGTACAATGTTCGCAATGAAGATGTTTGTTTTCTCAAGAAACTACTTTAGAAATGAGGCGAATCTACTAACTTGTACATCTTGTTAGATTACACAAACTAGGAAAGTTTGAACTTGCTGCACTCAACCTTCTTTGTAGGAAAGCAAGTGATTCCTAGAACCGAATTAGCTTATTTCACACAGTACAATGTTCGGCAATGAAGATGTTTGTTTTCTCAAGAAACTACTTTAGAAATGAGGCGAATCTACTAACTTGTACATCTTGTTAGATTACACAAACTAGGAAAGTTTGAACTTGCTGCACTCAACCTTCTTTGTAGGAAAGCAAGTGATTCCTAGAACCGAATTAGCTTATTTCACACAGTACAATGTTCGGCAATGAAGATGTTTGTTTTCTCAAGAAACTACTTTAGAAATGAGGCGAATCTACTAACTTGTACATCTTGTTAGATTACACAAACTAGGAAAGTTTGAACTTGCTGCACTCAACCTTCTTTTGTAGAAAAGCAAGTGATTCCTAGAACCGAATTAGCTTATTTCACACAGTACAATGTTCGGCAATGAAGATGTTTGTTTTCTCAAGAAACTACTTTAGAAATGAGGCGAATCTACTAACTTGTACATCTTGTTAGATTACACAAACTAGGAAAGTTTGAACTTGCTGCACTCAACCTTCTTTGTAGGAAAGCAAGTGATTCCTGGAACCGAATTAGCTTATTTCACACAGTACAATGTTCGGCAATGAAGATGTTTGTTTTCTCAAGAAACTACTTTAGAAATGAGGCGAATCTACTAACTTGTACATCTTGTTAGATTACACAAACTAGGAAAGTTTGAACTTGCTGCACTCAACCTTCTTTGTAGGAAAGCAAGTGATTCCTAGAACCGA
The DNA here is from genome assembly GCA_036365145.1 of Orientallactaga sibirica. Lineage (NCBI taxonomy): Eukaryota > Metazoa > Chordata > Mammalia > Rodentia > Dipodidae > Orientallactaga > Orientallactaga sibirica. The sequence goes on along the minus strand of JAEOAD010000559.1, from coordinate 32,641 downwards.
ATTAGCTTATTTCACACAGTACAATGTTCGGCAATGAAGATGTTTGTTTTCTCAAGAAACTACTTTAGAAATGAGGCGAATCTACTAACTTGTACATCTTGTTAGATTACACAAACTAGGAAAGTTTGAACTTGCTGCACTCAACCTTCTTTGTAGAAAGCAAGTGATTCCTAGAACCGAATTAGCTTATTTCACACAGTACAATGTTCTGCAATGAAGATGTTTGTTTTCTCAAGAAACTACTTTAGAAATGAGGCGAATCTACTAACTTGTACATCTTGTTAGATTACACAAACTAGGAAAGTTTGAACTTGCTGCACTCAACCTTCTTTGTAGGAAAGCAAGTGATTCCTAGAACCGAATTAGCTTATTTCACACAGTACAATGTTCGGCAATGAAGATGTTTGTTTTCTCAAGAAACTACTTTAGAAATGAGGCGAATCTACTAACTTGTACATCTTGTTAGATTACACAAACTAGAAAGTTTGAACTTGCTGCACTCAACCTTCTTTGTAGGAAAGCAAGTGATTCCTAGAACCGAATTAGCTTATTTCACACAGTACAATGTTCGCAATGAAGATGTTTGTTTTCTCAAGAAACTACTTTAGAAATGAGGCGAATCTACTAACTTGTACATCTTGTTAGATTACACAAACTAGGAAAGTTTGAACTTGCTGCACTCAACCTTCTTTGTAGGAAAGCAACTGATTCCTAGAACCGAATTAGCTTATTTCACACAGTACAATGTTCGCAATGAAGATGTTTGTTTTCTCAAGAAACTACTTTAGAAATGAGGCGAATCTACTAACTTGTACATCTTGTTAGATTACACAAACTAGGAAAGTTTGAACTTGCTGCACTCAAACTTCTTTGTAGGAAAGCAAGTGATTCCTAGAACCGAATGAGCTTATTTCACACAGTACAATGTTCGCAATGAAGATGTTTGTTTTTTCAAGAAACTACTTTAGAAATGAGGTGAATCTACTAACTTGTACATCTTGTTAGATTACAAACTTTTTTTGAACTTGCTGCACTTTTTTTGTAGGAAAGCAAGTTTATTTATTTTTGGAGAGAACCGAGAGATAGACAGAGAGGGAGATCAGACAGTACAATGTTTGTTAGCACAATGAAGATGCAGTTTTCTCAAGAAACTACTTTAGAAATGAACGTTTGAATCTAAATGAGGCTAATCTACTGATCTTGTTAGATTACACAAACTAGGAAAGTTTGAACTTGCTGCACTCAACCTTCTTTGTAGGAAAGCAAGTGATTCCTAGAACCTGGAGAGCTTATTTCACACAGTACAATGTTCGCAATGAAGATGTTTGTTTTCTCAAGAAACTACTTTAGAAATGAGGCGAATCTACTAACTTGTACATCTTGTTAGATTACACAAACTAGGAAAGTTTGAACTTGCTGCACTCAACCTTCTTTGTAGGAAAGCAAGTGATTCCTAGAACCGAATTAGCTTATTTCACACAGTACAATGTTCTGCAATGAAGATGTTTGTTTTCTCAAGAAACTACTTTAGAAATGAGGCGAATCTACTAACTTGTACATCTTGTTAGATTACACAAACTAGGAAAGTTTGAACTTGCTGCACTCAACCTTCTTTGTAGAAAAGCAAGTGATTCCTAGAACCGAATTAGCTTATTTCACACAGTACAATGTTCAGCAATGAAGATGTTTGTTTTCAAAGAAACTACTTTAGAAACAATGAGGCGAATCCACTAACTTGTACATCTTGTTAGATTACACAAACTAGGAAAGTTTGAACTTGCTGCACTCAACCTTCTTTGTAGGAAAGCAAGTGATTCCTAGAACCGAATTAGCTTATTTCACACAGTACAATGTTCGGCAATGAAGATGTTTGTTTTCTCAAGAAACTACTTTAGAAATGAGGCGAATCTACTAACTTGTACATCTTGTTAGATTACATTAACTAGGAAAGTTTGAACTTGCTGCACTCAACCTTCTTTGTAGGAAAGCAAGTGATTCCTAGAACCGAATTAGCTTATTTCACACAGTACAATGTTCAGTAATGAAGATGTTTGTTTTCAAGAAAACTACTTTAGAAATGAGGCGAATCTACTAACTTGTACATCTTGTTAGATTACACAAACTAGGAAAGTTTGAACTTGCTGCACTCAACCTTCTTTGTAGGAAAGCAAATGATTCCTAGAACCGAATGAGCTTATTTCACACAGTACAATGTTCGGCAATGAAGATGTTTGTTTTCTCAAGAAACTACTTTAGAAATGAGGCGAATCTACTAACTTGTACATCTTGTTAGATTACACAAACTAGGAAAGTTTGAACTTGCTGCACTCAACCTTCTTTGTAGAAAGCAAACTGATTCCTAGAACCGAATTCACTTATTTCACACAGTACAATGTTCGGCAATGAAGATGTTTGTTTTCTAAAGAAACTACTTTAGAAATGAGGCCAATCTACTAACTTTTACATCTTTTTAGATTACACAAACTAGGAAAGTTTGAACTTGCTGCACTCAACCATCTTTGTAGAAAGCAAGTGATTCCTAGAACCGAATTAGCTTATTTCATACAGTACAATGTTTGGCAATGAAGATGTTTGTTTTCTCAAGAAACTACTTTAGAAATGAGGCGAATCTACTAACTTGTACATCTTGTTAGATTACATTAACTAGGAAAGTTTGAAATTGCTGCACTCAACCATCTTTGTAGAAATTAAGTGATTCCTAGAACCGAATTCAGCTTATTTCACACAGTACAATGTTCGCAATGAAGATGTTTGTTTTCTCAAGAAACTACTTTAGAAATGAGGCGAATCTACTAACTTGTACATCTTGTTAGATTACACAAACTAGGAAAGTTTGAACTTGCTGCACTCAACCTTCTTTGTAGGAAAGCAAGTGATTCCTAGAACCGAATTAGCTTATTTCACACAGTACAATGTTCGGTAAATGAAGATGTTTGTTTTCTCAAGAAACTACTTTAGAAATGAGGCCAATCTACTAACTTGTACATCTTGTTAGATTACATTAACTAGGAAAGTTTGAACTTGCTGCACTCAACCTTCTTTGTAGGAAAGCAAATGATTCCTAGAACCGAATGAGCTTATTTCACACAGTACAATGTTCGGCAATGAAGATGTTTGTTTTCTCAAGAAACTACTTTAGAAATGAGGCGAATCTACTAACTTGTACATCTTTTTAGATTACACAAACTAGGAAAGTTTGAACTTGCTGCACTCAACCATCTTTGTAGAAAAAACTGATTCCTAGAACCGAATTCACTTATTTCACACAGTACAATGTTCGCAATGAAGATGTTTGTTTTCTCAAGAAACTACTTTAGAAATGAGGCGAATCCACTAACTTGTACATCTTGTTAGATTACACAAACTAGGAAAGTTTGAACTTGCTGCACTCAACCTTCTTTGTAGGAAAGCAAGTGATTCCTAGAACCGAATTAGCTTATTTCACACAGTACAATGTTCGCAATGAAGATGTTTGTTTTCTAAGAAACTACTTTAGAAATGAGGCAAATCTACTAACTTGTACATCTTGTTAGATTACATTAAACTAAGGAAAGTTTGAACTTGCTGCACTCAACCTTCTTTGTAGGAAAGCAAATGATTCCTAGAACCGAATTAGCTTATTTCACACAGTACAATGTTTGGCAATGAAGATGTTTGTTTTCTCAAGAAACTACTTTAGAAAATGAGGCGAATCTACTAACTTGTACATCTTGTTAGATTACATTAAACAAGGAAAGTTTGAACTTGCTGCACTCAACCATCTTTGTAGAAAGGAAACTGATTCCTAGAACCGAATTAGCTTATTTCACACAGTACAATGTTCTGTAATGAAGATGTTTGTTTTCTCAAGAAACTACTTTAGAAATGAGACGAATCTACTAACTTGTACATCTTGTTAGATTACACAAACTAGGAAAGTTTGAACTTGCTGCACTCAACCTTCTTTGTAGGAAAGCAAGTGATTCCTAGAAAGGAATTAGCTTATTTCACATAGTACAATGTTCGGTAATGAAGATGTTTGTTTTCTAAACAAACTACTTTAGAAATGAGGCCAATCTACTAACTTGTACATCTTTTAGATTACATTAACAAGGAAAGTTTGAACTTGCTGCACTCAACCTTCTTTGTAGGAAAGCAACTGATTCCTAGAACAGAATGAGCTTATTTTACACAGTACAATGTTCGCAATGAAGATGTTTGTTTTCTCAAGAAAGTCCTTTACAAATGAGGCGAATCTACTAACTTGGCCATCTTGTTAGATTACATTAACAAGGAAAGTTTGAACTTGCTGCACTCAACCTTCTTTGTAGAAAGCAAACGGATTCCTAGAACCGAATTAACTTATTTCACACAGTACAATGTTCGGCAATGAAGATGTTTGTTTTCTAAAGAAACTACTTTAGAAATGAGGCCAATCTACTAACTTGTACATCTTGTTAGATTACATTAACAAGGAAAGTTTGAACTTGCTGCACTCAACCTTCTTTGTAGGAAAGCAAGTGATTCCTAGAACCGAATTAGCTTATTTCACACAGTACAATGTTCGGCAATGAAGATGTTTGTTTTTTCAAGAAACTACTTTAGAAATGAGGTGAATCTACTAACTTGTACATCTTGTTAGATTACATTAACTAGGAAAGTTTGAACTTGCTGCACTCAACCTTCTTTGTAGGGAAAGCAAGTGATTCCTAGAACCGAACTAGCTTATTTCACATTGTACAATGCTCTGTAATGAAGATGTTTGTTTTGTAAAAGAAACTACTTTAGAAATGAGGCGAATCTACTAACTTGTACATCTTTTAGATTACATTAAAAAGGAAAGTTTGAACTTGCTGCACTCAACCATCTTTGTAGAAAAGCAACTGATTCCTAGAACCGAATTAGCTTATTTCACACAGTACAATGTTCAGTAATGAAGATGTTTGTTTTATAAGAAAACTACTTTAGAAATGAGGCGAATCCACTAACTTGTAAATCTTTTAGATTACACAAACTATGAAAGTTTGAACTTGCTGCACTCAACCTTCTTTGTAGGAAAGCAAGTGATTCCTAGAACCGAACTAGCTTATTTCACACAGTACAATGTTCGGTAATGAAGATGTTTGTTTTGTAAGAAACTACTTTAGAAATGAGGCCAATCTACTAACTTGTACATCTTTTTAGATTACATTAACACGGAAAGTTTGAACTTGCTGCACTCAACCATCTTTTGTAGAAAGCAAACTGATTCCTAGAACCGAGTAAGCTTATTTCACACAGTACAATGTTTGGCAATGAAGATGTTTTTTTCTCAAAGAAACTACTTTAGAAATGAGGCGAATCTACTAACTTGTACATCTTTTTAGATTACATTAACAAGGAAAGTTTGAACTTGCTGCACTCAACCATCTTTGTAGAAAGGAAACTGATTCCTGGAACCGAATTAACTTATTTAACACAGTACAATGTTCGGTAATGAAGATGTTTGTTTTCTAAAGAAACTACTTTAGAAATGAGGCGAATCCACTAACTTGTACATCTTGTTAGATTACACAAACTAGGAAAGTTTGAACTTGCTGCACTCAACCTTCTTTTGTAGGAAAGCAAGTGATTCCTAGAACCAAACTAGCTTATTTCACACAGTACAATGTTCGGCAATGAAGATGTTTGTTTTCTAAACAAACTACTTTAGAAATGAGGGCAATCTACTAACTTGTGCATCTTTTTAGATTACATTAACAAGGAAAGTTTAAACTTGCTGCACTAACCTTCTTTTAGGAAAGCAAGTGATTCCTAGAACTGAATGAGCTTAATTCACACAGTACAATGTTCGCAATGAAGATGTTTGTTTTCTGAACAAACTACTTTACAAATGAGGCGAATCTAGTAACTTGGCCATCTTTTTAGATGATATTAACAAGGAAAGTTTGAACTTGCTGCACTCAACCATCTTCGTAGAAATTAAACTGATTCCTAGAACCGAATTAACATTACACACAGTACAGTGTTCCGCAATGAAGATGTTTGTTTTCTAAAGAAACTACTTTAGAAATGAGGCGAATGCACTAACTTGTGCATCTTTTTAGAATACATTAAAAGGAATGTTTGAACTTGCTGCACTCAACCTTCTTTGTAGGAAAGTAACTGATTCCTAGAACCGAATTACCTTTTTCACACTGTACAATGTTGGGCAATGAAGATGTTTGTTTTCTCAACAAACTACTTTAGAAATGAGGTGAATCTACTAACTTGGCCATCTTTTTAGATTACATTATCAAGGAAAGTTTGAACTTGCTGAACTCAACCATCTTTGTAGAAATTAAACTGATTCCTAGAACCGAATTACATTATTTCACACAGTACAATGTTGGGTATGAAGATCTTTGTTTTCTAAAGAAACTACTTAAGAAATGAGGCGAATGCACTAACTTGTACATCTTGTTAGATTACACAAACTAGGAAAGTTTGAACTTGCTGCACTCAACCTTCTTTGTAGGAAAGCAAGTGATTCCTAGAACGGAACTAGCTTATTTCACACAGTACAATGTTCAGTAATGAAGATGTTTGTTTTCTAAACAAACTACTTTAGAAATGAGGCCAATCTACTAACTTGTGCATCTTTTTAGATTACATTAACAAGGAAAGTTTGAACTTGCTGCACTCAACCTTCTTTGTAGGAAAGCAACTGATTCCTAGAACCGAATGAGCTTATTTCACACAGTACAATGTTCAGCAATGAAGATGTTTGTTTTCTCAAGAAACTACTTTAGAAATGAGGCGAATCTTCTAACTTGTACATCTTGTTAGATTACATTAACAAGGAAAGTTTGAACTTGCTGCACTCAACCTTCTTCATAGAAATTAAACTGATTCCTGGAACCGAATTAGCTTATTTCACACAGTACAATGATTGGTACTGAAGATGTTTGTTTTCTAAAGAAACTACTTTAGAAATGAGGCGAATCCACTAACTTGTACATCTTTTTAGATTACACAAACTAGGAAAGTTTGAACTTGCTGCACTCAACCATCTTTGTAGAAATTAAAATGATTCCTAGAACCGAATTAGCTTATTTCACACAGTACAGTGGTCGGTAATGAAGATGTTTCTTTTCTAAAGAAACTACTTTAGAAATGAGACGAATACACTAACTTGTACATCTTGTTAGATTACACAAACTAGAAAGTTTGAACTTGCTGCACTCAACCTTCTTTGTAGGAAAGCAAGTGATTCCTAGAACGGAACTAGCTTATTTCACACAGTATAATGTTCAGTAATGAAGATGTTTGTTTTCTAAACAAACTACTTTAGAAATCAGGCAAATCTACTAACTTGTGCATGTTTTTAGATTACATTAACTAGGGAAGTTTGAACTTGCTGCACTCAACCTTCTTTGTAGGAAAGCAACTGATTCCTAGAACAGAATGAGCTTATTTCACACAGTACAATGTTCGCAATGAAGATGTTTGTGTTCTCAACAAACTACTTTACAAATGAGGCGAATCTTCTAACTTGTACATCTTGTTAGATTACATTAACAAGGAAAGTTTGAACTTGCTGCATTCAACCTTCTTTGTAGAAATTAAACTGATTCCTAGAACCGAATTAACTTATTTCACACTGTACAATGTTCGGTAATGAAGATGTTTGTTTTCTGAAGAAACTACTTTAGAAATGAGGCCAATCTACTAACTTGTGCATCTTTTTAGATTACATTAAGAATGAAAGTTTGAACTTGCTGCACTCAACCTTCTTTGTAGGAAAGCAAGAGATTCCTAGAACCGAATGAGCTTATTTCAAACAGTACAATGTTCGGCAATAAAGATGTTAATTTTCTCAACAAACTATTTTACAAATGAGGTGAATCTACTAACTTGGTCATCTTTTAGATTACATTAACAAGGAAAGTTTGAACTTGCTGCACTCAACCTTCTTCGTGTAGAAAGCAAGTGATTCCAAGAAACGAACTAGCTCATTTCACATAGTATAGTCTTGGTAATGAAGATGTTTGTTTTGTAAAGAAACTACTTTAGAAAGGAGGCCAATCTACTAACTTGTGCATCTTTTTAGATTACATTAACAAGGAAAGTTTGAACTTGCTGCACTCAACCATCTTTTGTAGGAAATTAATCTGATTCCTAGAACCAATTTACCTTATTTCACACACTACAGTGTTCAGTACTGAAGATGTTTCTTTTCTGAAGAAAGTACTTTAGAAATGAGGCGAATGCACTAACTTGTACATCTTGTTAGATTACACAAACTAGGAAAGTTTGAACTTGCTGCACTCAACCTTCTTTTGTAGGAAAGCAAGTGATTCCTAGAACGGAACTAGCTTATTTCACATAGTACAGTGTTCGGTAATGAAGATGTTTGTTTTCTAAACAAACTACTTTAGAAATGAGGCCAATCTACTAAGTTGTACATCTTTTTAGATTACATTAACAAGGAAAGTTTGAACTTGCTGCACTCAACCTTCTTTGTAGGGAAGAAACTGATTCCTAGAACCGAATGAGCTTATTTCACACAGTACAATGTTCGAAATGAAGATGTTTGTTTTCTCAAGAAAGTACTTTACAAATGAGGCGAATCTTCTAACTTGGCCATCTTTTTAGATTACATTAACAAGGAAAGTTTGAACTTGCTGCACTCAACCTTCTTTGTAGAAATTAAACTGATTCCTAGAACCGAATTAGCTCATTTCACACGGTACAAAGTTTTTCAATTTAGATGTTTGTTTTCTAAAGAAACTACTTTAGAAATGAGGCGAATCTACTAACTTGCCCATCTTCTTAGATTACATTGACAAGGAAAGTTTGAACTTGCTGCAAACTCAACCATCTTCGTTTGAAAGGAAAAAGATGTTTGTTTTTCTCAAGAAACCACTAACTTGAGGTGAAATCTTGTTAGATTACACAAACGAGGAAAGTTTGAACTTGCTGCACTCAACCTTCTTCCTAGGAAAGCAAGTGATTCCTAGAACCGAACTAGCTCATTTCACATAGTATAGTGTTCGAATGAAGATGTTTGTTTTGTAAACAAACTACTTTAGAAATGAGGCCAATCTACTAACTTGTGTATCTTTTTAGATTACATTAACAAGGAAAGTTTGAACTTGCTGCACTCAACCATCATCGTAGAAAAGAAACTGATTCCTAGAACCGAATTAAATTATTTCACACAGTACAGTGTTCGGTACTGAAGATGTTTGTTTTCTAAAGAAACTACTTTAGAAATGAGGCGAATCCAGTAACTTGTACATCTTGTTAGATTACACAAACTAGGGAAAGTTTGAACTTGCTGCACTCAACCATCTTTTGTAGGAATTAAAGTGATTCCTAGAACCAATTAGCTTATTTCAAACAGTACAGTGTTCGGTAATGAAGATGTTTGTTTTCTAAAGAAACTACTTTAGAAATGAGGCCAATCTACTAACTTGTAATCTTGTTAGATTACATTAACAAGGAAAGTTTGAACTTGCTGCACTCAACCTTCTTTGTAGGAAAGCAACTGATTCCTAGAACCAAATTAGCTTATTTCACACAGTACAATGTTCGCAATGAAGATGTTTGTTTTCTCAAGAAACTACTTTACAAATGAGGCGAATCTACTAACTTGTACATCTTTTTAGATTACATTAACAAGGAAAGTTTGAACTTGCTGCACTCAACCATCTTCGTAGAAATTAAACTGATTCCTAGAACCGAATTAGCTTATTTCACACAGTACAAAGTTTTTCAATTTAGATGTTTGTTTTCTAAAGAAACTACTTTAGAAATGAGGCGAATCTACTAACTTGTACATCTTGTTAGATTACATTGACAAGGAAAGTTTGAACTTGCTGCAAACTCAACCATCTTCCTAGAACCGAAAGGAAAATGATGTTTGTTTTCTCTAGAAACTACCAATGAGGCTAACTTGTAAATCTTGTTAGATTACACAAACTAGGAAAGTTTGAACTTGCTGCACTCAACCTTCTTCCTAGGAAAGCAAGTGATTCCTAGAACCGAATTAGCTCATTTCACACAGTACAGTGTTCGGCAATGAAGATGTTTCTTTTGTAAACAAACTACTTTAGAAATGAGGCCAATCTACTAACTTGTGTATCTTTTAGATTACATTAACAAGGAAAGTTTGAACTTGCTGCACTCAACCATCATTGTAGAAAGGCAACTGATTCCTAGAACCGAATTAAATTATTTCACACAGTACAATATTCGGTACAATGAAGATGTTTGTTTTCTAAAGAAACTAATTTAGAAATGACACGAATCCAGTAACTTGTATATCTTGTTAGATTACACAAACTAGGAAAGTTTGAACTTGCTGCACTAAACCATCTTTGTAGAAATTAAACTGATTCCTAGAACCGAAGTTAACTTATTTCAAACAGTACAGTGTTTTTCGGTACTGAAGATGTTTGTTTTCTAAAGAAACTACTTTAGAAATGAGGCCAATCTACTAACTTGTGCATCTTTTAGATTACATTAAAAGGAAAGTTTGAACTGGCTGCACTCAACCTTCTTTGTAGGAAAGCAACTGAATTCTAGAACCAAATTAGCTTTTTATTTCACACAGTACAATGTTAGGCAATGAAGATGTTTGTTTTCTCAACAAACTACTTTACCAATGAGGTAAATCTACTAACTTGGACATCTTTTTTAGATTACATTAACAAGGAAGGTTTGAACTTGCTAAACTCAACCATCTTCGTAGAAAAGTAAACTGATTCCTAGAACCGAATTAGCTCATTTCACACAGTACAAAGTTTGGCAATTTAGGTTTGTTTTCTAAAGGAACTACTTTAGAAATGAGGCGAATCTACTAACTTGGACATCTTTTTAGATTACATTAACAAGGAAAGTTTGAACTTGCTAAACTGAACCATCTTCGTAGAAAGGAAACTGATTCCTAGAACCGAAATAACTTATTTCAGACAGTACAGTATTCGGTACTGAAGATGTTTGTTTTCTAAAGAAAATAATTTAGAAATGACACGAATCCAGTAACTTGTACATATTGTTAGATTACACAAACTAGGAAAGTTTGAACTTGCTGCACTCAACCATCTTTGTAGAAATTAAACTGATTCCTAGAACCGAATTAACTCATTTCAAACAGTACAGTGTTCGCAACTGAAGATGTTTCTTTTCTAAAGAAACTACTTTAGAAATGAGGCCAATCTACTAAGTTGTGCATCTTTTAGATTCCATTAACAAGGAAAGTTTGAACTTGCTGCACTCAACCTTCTTTGTAGGAAAGCAAGTGTTTCCTAGAACCGAATGAGCTTATTTCACACAGTACAATGTTTGGCAATGAAGATGTTTGTTTTCTCAACAAACTATTTTACAAATGAGGTGACTCTGCTAACTTGTACATCTTTTTAGATTACTTTAACAAGGAAAGTTTGAACTTGCTGCACTCAACCATCTTCAGAGAAAGTAAACTGATTCCTAGAACAGAATTAACTTATTTCACACAGTACAGTGTTCAGTTCTGAAGATGTTTGTTTTCTAAAGAAAGCACTTTAGAAATGAGGCGAATCCACTAACTTGTACATCTTGTTAGATTACACAAACTAGGAAAGTTTGAACTTGCTGCACACATCCTTCTTTGTAGGAAAAGCAAGTGATTCCTAGAAACGAACAAGCTCATTTCACATAGTATAGTGTTCCGAATGAAGATGTTTGTTTTCTAAACAAACTACTTTAGAAATGAGGCCAATCTACTAAGTTGTGCATCTTTTTAGATTACATTAACAAGGAAAGTTTGAACTTGCTGCACTCAACCATCTTTGTAGAAATTAAAGCGATTCCTAGAAGCAAATTCACTTATTTCACACAGTACAGTGTTCGGTACTGAAGATGTTTCTTTTCTAAAGAAACTACTTTAGAAATGAGGCGAATCCACTAACTTGTACATCTTGGTAGATTACACAAACTAGGAAAGTTCGAACTTGCTGCACTCAACATTGTTCGTAGGAAAGCAAGTGATTCCTAGAACGGAACTAGCTTATTTCACATAGTACAGTGTTCGGTAATGAAGATGTTTGCTTTCTAAACAAACTGCTTTAGAAATGAGGCCAATCTACTAAGTTGTGCATCTTTTTAGATTAAATTAACAAGGAAAATTTGAACTTGCTGCACTCAACCTTCTTTGTAGGAAGCAACTGATTCCTAGAACCGAATGAGCTTATTTCACACAGTACAATGTTTGGCAATTAAGATGTTTGTATTCTCAGCAAAGTACTTTACAAATGAGGCGAATCTTCTAACTTGGCCATCTTTTTAGATTACATTAACAAGGAAAGTTTGAACTTACTGCACTCAACCTTCTTTGTAGAAATTAAACTGATTCCTAGAAGTGAATTCACTTATTTCACACAATACAGTGTAGTGAACTGAAGATGTTTCTTTTCTAAAGAAACAACTTTAGAAATGAGGCGAATCCACTAACTTGTACATCTTGTTAGAGTACACAAACTAGGAAAGTGTGAACTTGCTGCACTCAACCTTATTCGTAGGAAAGCAAGTGATTCCTAGAACCGAATGAGCTTATTTCACACAGTACAATGATCAGCAATGAAGATGTTTGTTTTCTCAACAAACTACTTTACAAATGAGGCGAATCTACTAACTTGGCCATCTTTTTAGATTACATTAACAAGGAACGTTTGAACTTGCTGCACTCAACCTTCTTTTTAGGAAAGCAACTGATTCCTAGAACCGAATGAGCTTATTTCACACAGTGCAATGTTCGGCAATGAAGATGTTTGTTTCCTCAACAAAGTACTTTACAAATGAGGCGAATCTTCTAAGTTGGCCATCTTTTTAGATTACATTAACAAGGAAAGTTTGAACTTGCTGCACTCAACCTTCTTCGTAGAAATTAAACTAATTCCTTGAAGCGAATTCACTTATTTCACACAGTACAGTGTTGGGTACTGAAGATGTTTCTTTTCTAAAGGAACTACTTTAGAAATGAGGCCAATCTACTAAGTTGTGCATCTTTTTAGATTACATTAACAAGGTAAGTTTGAACTTACTGCACTCAACTTTCTTTGTAGGAAAGGAAGTGATTCCTGAACGGAATGAGCTTATTTCACACAGTACAATGTTCGCAATAAAGATGTTAATTTTCTCAACAAAATACTTTACAAATGAGGTGACTCTACTAACTTGCTCATCTTTTTAGATTGCATTAACAAGGAAAGTTTGAACTTGCTGCACTCAACCATCTTTGTAGAAATTAAACTGATTCCTAGAACTGAATTACCTTATTTCACACAGTACAGTGTTCGGTACTGAAGATGTTTCTTTTCTAAAGAAATTACTTTAAAAATGAGGCGAATCCACTAAGTTGTGCATCTTTTTAGCTTACATTAACAAGGAATGTTTGAAATTGCTGCACTCAACCGTCTTTGTAGAAAAGCGACTGAATTCCAGATTCGAATTAACTTTTTTCACACAGTACAATATTCGGCAATGAAGATGTTTGTTTGCTCAACAAACTACTTTAAAAATGAGGCAAATCTACTAACTGGTACATGTTGTAAGATTACACAAACGAGGAAAGTTCGAACCTGCTGCACTCAACCTTCTTCGTAGGAAAGCAAGTGATTCCTAGAACCGAACTAGCTCATGTCACATAGTATACTGTTTGGTAATGAAGATGTTTGTTTTTAAAACAAACTACTTTAGACATGAGGCCAATCTACTAAGTTGTGCATCTTTTTACATTACATTAACAAGGAAAGTTTGATCTTGCTGCACTCAACCATCTTCGTAGAAATTAAACTGATTCCTAGAACCGAATTACCTTATTTCACACAGAACAGTGTTCGGTACTGAAGATGTTTCTTTTCTAAAGAAACTACTTCAGAAATGAGGCGAATGCACTAACTTGTACATCTTATTAGATTACACAAACTAGGAAAGTTTGAACTTGCTGCACTCAACCTTCTTCGTAGGAAACTAAGTGATTCCTAGAATGGAACTAGCTTATTTCACATAGTACAGTGTTCGGTAATGAAGATGTTTGTTTTCTAAACAAACTACTTTAGAAATGAGGCCAATCTACTAAGTTGTGCATGTTTTTAGATTACATTAACAAGGAAAGTTTGAACTTGCTGCACTCAACCTTCTTTATAGGAAAGCAACTGATTCCGAGAACCGAATTACCTTATTTCACACAGAACAGTGTTCGGTACTGAAGATGTTTCTTTTCTAAAGAAACTACTTTAGAAATGAGGCGAATGCACTAACTTGTACATCTTGTTAGATTACACAAACTAGGAAATTTTGAACTTGCTGCATTCAACCATCTTCGTAGAAATTAAACTGATTCCTAGAAGCGAATTAACTTATTTCACACAGTACAGTGTTCGGTACTGAAGATGTTTCTTTTCTAAAGAAACTACTGAAAAATGAGGCCAATCTACTACGTTGTGCATCTTTTTTAGATTACATTAACAAGGAAAGTTTGAACTGGCTGCACTCAACCTTCTTCGTAGGAAAGCAACTGAATTCTAGAATTAAATTAGCTATTTTCCACACAGTACAATGTTCGGCAATGAAGATGTTTGTTTTCTCAACAAAGTACTTTACCAATGAGGAAAATTGACTAACTTGGACATCTTTTTAGAGCACATTAACAAGAAAAGTTTGAACTTGCTAAACTCAACCATCTTGGTAGAAAGTAAACTGATTCCTAGAACCGAATTAGCTCATTTCACACAGTACAAAGTTTGGCAATTTAGGTTTGTTTTCTAAAGAAACTACTTTAGAAATGAGGCGAATCTACTAACTTGGACATCTTTTTAGATTACATTAATAAGGAAAGTTTGAAATTGTGAAACTCAACCATCTTCGTAGAAAGGAAACTGATTCCTAGAACCGAATTAACTTATTTCACACAGTCCAGTGCTCAGTACTGAAGATGTTTGTTTGCTAAAGAAACCACTTTAGAAAAACGACTCGAAACCACTGTCTTGTACATCTTGTAAAATTACACAAACTAGGAAAGTTTGAACTTGCTGCACTCAACCTTCTCGTAGGAAAGCAAGTGATTCCTAGAATCGAACTAGCTCATTTCACATAGTACAGTATTCGGTAATTAAGATGTTTGTTTTCTAAAGAAACTACTTTAGAAATGAGACCAATCTACTAAGTTGTGCATCTTTTTAGATTACATTAACAAGGAAAGTTTGAACTTGCTACACTCAACCTTCTTTGTAGGTAAGCAAATGATTCCTAGAACCGAATGAGCTTATTTCACACAGTACAATGGTTGGCAATGAAGATGTTTGTTTTCTCAACAAACTACTTCACAAATGAGGCGAATATACTAACTTGGCCATCTTTTTAGATTACATTATCAAGGAAAGTTTGAACTTGCTGAACTCAACCATCTTCGTAGAAATTAAACTGATTCCTAGAACCGAATTACATTATTTCACACAGTGCAGTGTTGGGTACTGAAGATCTTTCTTTTCTAAAGAAACTACTTAAGAAATGAGGCGAATGCACTAACTTGTACATCTTGTTAGATTACACAAACTAGGAAAGTTTGAACTTGCTGCACTCAACCTTCTTCGTAGGAAAGCAAGTGATTCCTAGAACGGAACTAGCCTATTTCACATAGTACAGTGTTCAGTAATGAAGATGTTCGTTTTCTAAACAAACTACTTTAGAAATGAGGCCAATCTACTAAATTGTGCATCTTTTTAGATTACATTAACAAGGAAAGTTTGAACTTGCTGCACTCAACCTTCTTTGTAGGAAAGCAACTGATTCCTAGAACCGAATGAGCTTATTTCACTCAGTACAATGTTCGGCAATGAAGATGTTTGTTTTCTCAACAAAGTACTTTACAAATGAGGCGAATCTTCTAACTTGGCCATGTTTTTAGATTACAATAACAAGGAAAGTTTGAACTTGCTGCACTCAACCTTTTTCGTAGAAATTAAACTGATTCCTAGAAGCTTAATTAACTTATTTCACACTGTACAGTGTTAGGTACTGAAGATGTTTCTTTTCTAAAGAAACTACTTTAGAAATGAGGCCAATCTACTAAGTTGTGCAACTTTTTAGATTACATTAACAAGGAAAGTTTGAACTTGCTGCAATCAACCTTCTTTGTAGGAAAGCAACTGATTCCTAGAACCGAATGAGCCTATTTCACACAGTACAGTGTTCGGTACTGAAGATGTTTCTTTTCTAAAGAAACTACTTTAGAAATGAGGCCAATCCACTAACGTGTACATCTTGTTAGATTAGACAAACTAGGAAAGTTTGAACTTGCTGCAATCAACCTTCTTCGTAGGAAAGCAAGTTATTCCTAGAAAGGAACTAGCTTATTTCACATAGTACAGTGTTTGGTAATGAAGATGTTTGTTTTCTAAACAAACTACTTTAGAAATGGGGCCAAACTACTAAGTTGTGCATCTGTTTAAATTACATTAACAAGGAAAGTTTGAACTTGCTGCACTCAACCTTCTTTGTAGGAAAACAACTGATTCCCAGAACCGAATGAGCTTATTTGTCACAGTACAATATTCGCAATGAAGATGTTTGTTTTCTCAACAAAGTACTTTACAAATGAGGCGAATCTTCGAACTTGGCCATCTCTTTAGATTACATTCACAAGGAAAGTTTGAACTTGCTGCACTCAACCATCTTCGTAGAAAGCAAACTGATTCCTAGAACCGAATTAACTTATTTAACACAGTACAGTGTTCAGTACTGAAGAGGTTTGTTTTCTAAAGAAACCCCTTTAGAAACAACGTGAATCCACTAACTTGTACATCTTGTTAGATTCCACAATCGAGGAAAGTTTGAACTTGCTGGCCTCAACCTTCTTCATAGGAAAGCAAGTGATTCATAGAACCGAATTAGCTCATTTCACATAGTATAGTGTTCGGTAATGAAGATGTTTGTTTTGTAAACAAACTACTTTAGAAATGAGGCCAATCTACTAAGTTGTGCATCTTTTATATTACATTAACAAGGAAAGTTTCAACTTGCTGCACCCAACCATCTTCGTAGAAATTAAACTGATTCCTAGAACCGAATTACCTTATTTCACACAGTACAGTGTTCGGTACTGAAAATGTTTCTTTTCTTAAGAAACTACTTTAGAAATGAGGCCAATCTACTAAGTTGTGCCTCTTTTTAGATTACATTGACAAGGAAAGTTTGAACTTGCTGCACTCAACCTTCTTTTTAGGAAATCAAGTGATTCCTAGAACCGAATGAGCTTATTTCACACAGTACAATGTTCGGCAATAAAGATGATAATTTTCTCAACAAACTACATTACAAATGAGGTGACTCTGCTAATTGGCCATCTTTTCAGATTACATTAACAAGGAAAGTTTGAACTTGCTGCACTCAACCTTCTTCGTAGGAAAGCAGGTAATTCCTAGAACCGATCTAGCTCATTTCACATTGTATAGTGCTCTGTAATGAAGATGTTTGTTTTGTAAACAAACTACTTTAGAAATGAGGCCAATCTACTAAGTTGTGCATCTATTCATATTACATTAACAAGGAAAGTCTGAACTTGATGCACTCAACCTTCTTTCTAGGAAAGCAACTGATTCCTAGAACCGAATGAGCTTATTTCACACAGTACAATGTTCGCAATGAAGATGTTTGTTTCCTCAACAAAGTACTTTACAAATGAGGCGAATCTTCTCACTTGGCCATGTTTTTAGATTACATTAACAAGGAAAGTTTGAACTTGCTGCACTCAACATTCTTCGTAGAAATTAAACTGATTCCTAGAAGCTTAATTAACTTATTTCACACAGTACAGTGTTCGGTACTGAAGATGTTTCTTTTCTAAAGAAACAACTTTAGAAATGAGGCCAATCTACTAAGTTGTGCATCTTTTTCGATTACATTATAAAGGTAAGTTTGAACTTGCTGCACTCAACCTTCTTTGTAGGAAAGCAAGTGATTCCTAGAACCGAATGAGCTTATTTCACACAGTACAATGTTCGCAATGAAGATGTTTGTTTTCTCAACAAACTATTTTACAAATGAGGTGACTCTGCCATCTTGGCCATCTTTTTAGTTTACATTAACAAGGAAAGTTTGAACTTGCTGAACTCAACCATCTTTGTAGTAAGGAAACTGATTCCTAGAACCGAATTAACTTATTTCACACAGTACAGTGTTCAGTACTGAAGATGTTTTCTAAAGAAACCACTTTATAAATGACGCGAATCCACTAACTTGTACATCTTGTTAGATTACACAAACGAGGAAAGTTTGAACTTGCTGCACTCATCCTTCTCAGTAGGAAAGCAAGTGATTACTAGAACCGAACTAACTCATTTCACATAGTATAGTTTTCGGTAATGAAGATGTTTGTTTTGTAAACAAACTACTTTAGAAATGAGGCCAATCTACTAAGTTGTGCATCTTTTTAGATTACATTAACAAGGAAAGTTTGAACTTGCTGCACTCAACCTTCTTTATAGGAAAGCAACTGACTCCTAGAACCGAGTGAGCTTATTTCACACAGTACAATGTTTGGCAATGAAGATGTTTGTTTTCTCAACAAACTACTTTACAAATGAGGCGAATCTACTAACTTGGCCATCTTTTTAGATTATATTAACAAGGAAAGTTTGAACTTGCTGCACTCAATCATCTTCGTAGAAATTAAACTGATTCCTAGAAGCAATTTCACTTATTTCACACAGTACAGTTTTCGGTACTGAAGATGTTTCTTTTCTAAAGAGACTACTTTAGAAATGAGGCGAATCCACTAACTTGTACATCTTGTTAGATTACACAAACTAGGAAAGTTTGACCTTGCTGCACTCAAACTTCTTCGTAGGAAAGCAAGTGATTCCTAGAACGGAACTAGCTTATTTCACATAGTACAGTGTTCGGTAATGTAGATGTTTGTTTTCTAAATGAACTACTTTAGAAATGAGGCCAATCTACTAAGTTGTACATCTTTTTAGATTCCATTAACAAGGAAAGTTTGAACTTGCTGCCCTCAACCATATTCGTAGAACGGAAACTGATTCCTAGAACCGAATTAACTTATTTCACACAGTACAGTGTTCAGTACTGAAGATGTTTGTTTTCTAAAGAAACCTGTTTAGAAACGAAGCGAATCCAATAACTTGTACATCTTGTTAGATTACACAAACGAGGAAAGTTTGAACTTGCTGCACTCATCCTTCTTCGTAGGAAAGCAAGTGATTCCTAGAACCGAACTAGCTCATTTCACATAGTATAGTTTTTTGGGAATGAAGATGTTTGTTTTGTAAGCAAAATACGTTAGAAGTGAGGCCAATCTCCTACGTTGTGCATCTTTTTTAGATTACATTAACAAGGGAAGTTTGAACTTGCTGCACTCAACCATCTTCTTAGAAATTAAACTGATTCCTAGAACCGATTTACCTTATTTCACACAGTACAGTCTTCAGTACTGAAGATGCTTCTTTTCTAAAGAAACTACTTTAGAAATGAGGCAAATGCACTAACTTGTAGATCTTGTTAGATCACACAAACTAGGAAAGTTTGAATTTCCTGCACTTAACATTTTTCGTAGGAAAGCTACTGAGTCCTAGAACCGAATGAGCTTATTTCACACAGTAAAGTGTTCGGTAATGAAGATGTTTGTTTTCTAAAGAAACTACTTTAGAAATGAGGCCAATCTACTAAGTTGTGCATCTTTTTAGGTTACATTAACAAGGAAAGTTTGAACTTGCTGCAGTCAACCTTCTTTGCAGGAAAGCAACTGATTCCTAGAACCGAATGAGCATATTTCACACAGTACAGTGTTCCGCAATGAAGTTGTTTGTTTTCTCACCAAAGTACTTTACAACTGAGGCGAATCTTCTAACTTGGCCATCTTTTTAGATTACATTAACAAGGAAAGTTTGAACTGGCTGCACTCAACCTTCTTTGTAGGAAAGCAACTGAATTCTAGAACTAAATTAGCTTTTTTCACACAGTACAATGTTCAGCAATGAAGAGGTTAGTTTTCTCAACCAACTACTTTACCAATGAGGCAAATCTACTAACTTGGACATCTTTTTAGAGCACATTAACAAGGAAAGTTTGAACTTGCTAAACTCAACCATCTGCGTAGAAAGTAAACTGATACCTAGAACCGAATTAGCTCATTTCACACAGTACAAAGTTTGGCAATTTAGGTTTGTTTTCTAAAGAAACTACTTTAGAAATGAGGCAAAACTACTAACTTGGACATCTTTTTAGATTACATTAACAAGGAAAGTTTGAACTTGCTGCACTCAACCATCTTCAGAGAAAGGAAACTGATTCCTAGAACCGAATTAACTTATTTCACACAGTACACTGTTCGGTACTGAAGATGTTTGTTTTCTAAAGAAACTGATTTAGAAATGATGCGAAACCACTAACTTGTACATCTTGTTAGATTACACAAACTAGGAAAGTTTGAACTTGCTGCACTCAACCTTCTTCGTAGGGAAAGCATGTGATTCCTAGAATCGAACTAGCTCATTTCACATAGTACAGTATTTTGTAATGAAGATGTTTGTTTTCTAAACAAACTACTTTAGAAATGAGGCCAATCTACTAAGTTGTGCACCTTTTCAGATTACATTAACAAGGAAAGTTTGAACTTGCTGCACTCAACCTTCTTTGTAGGAAAGCAACTGATTCCTAGAACTGAATGAGCTTATTTCACACAGTACAATGTTTGGCAATGAAGATGTTTGTTTTCTCAACAAACAACTTTACAAATGAGCTGAATCTACTAACTTGGCCATCTTTTTAGATTACATTAACAAAGAAAGTTTGAACTTGCTGCACTCAACCATCTTCGTAGAAATTAAACTGATTCCTAGAAACGAATTACCTTATTTCACATAGTACAGTGTTCGGTACTGAAGATGTTTCTTTTCTAAAGAAACTACTTTAGAAATGAGGAGAATGCACTAAATTGTACATCTTGTTAGATTACACAAACTAGGAAAGTTTGAACTTGCTGTACTCAACCTTCTTCGTATGAAAGCAAGTGATTCCTAGTATGGTACTAGCCTATTTCACATAGTACAGTGTTCAGTAATGAAGATGTTTGTTTTCTGAACAAACAACTTTAGAAGTGATGCCAATCTATTAATTTGTGCATCTTTTTAGATTACATTAACAAGGAAAGTTTGAACTTGCTGCACTCAACAGTCTTCGTAGAAATTAAACTGATTTCTAGAAGCGAATTAACTTATTTCACACAGTACAGTGTTCGGTACAGAAGATGTTTCTTTTCTAAAGAAACTACTTTAGAAATGAGGCCCATCTAATAAGTTGTGCATCTTTTTAGATTACATTAACAATGAAAGTTTGAACTTGCTGCACTCAACCTTCTTTGTAGGAAAGCAAGTGATTCCTAGAACCGAATGAGCTTATTTCACACAGTACAATGTTCGTCAATAAAGATGTTAATTTTCAACAAACTACTTTACAAATGACGTGACTCTGCTAACTGTTTTAGAAATGAGGCCAATCTACTAAGTTGTGCAACTTTTTCCATTACATTAACAAGGAAAGTTTGAACTTGCTGCACTCAACCGTCTTTGTAGGAAAGCAACTAAATTCAGAACCGAATGAGATTTTTTTCACACAGTACAATGTTCGGCAATGCAAGATGTTTGTTTTTTCATGAACTACTTTACCAATGAGGCAAATCTACAAACTTGGACATCTTTTTAGATTACATTAACAAGGAAAGTTTGAACTTGCTAAACTCAACCATCTTCATAGATATTAAACTGATTCCTAGAAGCGAATTAACTTATTTCACACAGTACAATCTTTGGTACTGAAGATGTTTCTTTTCTAAAGGAACTACGTTAGAAATGAGGATAATCAACTAACTTGTACATCTTGTTAGATTACATAAACTAGGAAAATTTGAACTTGCTGCACTCAACCTTCTTTATAGAAATTAAACTGATTCCTAGAAGCCAATTCACTTATTTCACACAGTACAGTGTTCGGTTGTCGCGTCCGCCTCGACCAGCAAGGAAGACGCAACGCTCGGACTCTTCTTGAAGCATTTTATTCAGGAACCTTGAACAATCTTCTGACTGAGTGACTGACTGACTGACTGACTCACTCACTCACTCAGTCACTCACTCACTGACTCACTCACTCACTGACTCACTCACTGACTCACTCACTCACTCACTGACTCACTCACTCACTCACTGACTCCCTCACTCACTCACTGACTCACTGACTGACTGACTGACTCACTCACTGACTGACTCACTGACTGACTGACTGACTGACTCACTCACTCACTCACTCACTCACTCACTCACTCACTGACTCCCTCACTCACTCACTCACTCACTCACTCACTCACTGACTGACCCCGGGACAAGCCCACCCAAAGCTTAAGAAGCCTTTGAACAGCCAACCCTGGTAAGCCACGTGGTTAATGCAGATAGGTCCACATATGCGGAAGCAAGCCTAGATCACGGCCCAAGCCAAATAAGGACTTGTTTTTCCAGGAGAGCACTCGCCATTGGGAAGGCGGAAGGCGGAAGCCAGCGCCATCTTTAAGGCCCTGCACGTCGCAGCTCTCTACAGTTCCCCCTTTTATGTTTTAAAACAAGCCACAGGTAATAGTAGAGGTCTGATCTCTGATGATACGTATTTTTGCAACCCTGATGCCTTTTTCTCAGAGGCAGGATCTGGGGCATCAACCTGCATGCAATCAAACATGCTCTTCTCTGGAGTTTTAGGGCTAACCCAGAGTGCAGTGCTTAGCCTCACAATCTGAGCAGAAAGAAGATTAACTTTAGTTGTAGCCAGTCAGACTTAGGGGACTGTGCAGCCTCTATGGCAGTAAAGGCTTGAATGATCATAGCTGCATCCCGTCATTGCGTGACCCTGATTTTACACAGACACCACAAGCAAAACCAGACAGACCAGTAACAGAAGGCCTGCTAAAGAGCACCCAAACCCGCCCATTCCTTCAGATGATTCATAGCGGAGATCAGCCAAGATGACAATCCAGAGGCAAAGGAGAGGTCCATGTGGGCAGAATTCACATTAACTACTGCCAGTCTCAGTTCTTTTAAGGTATCTTCAAATTCAAGCGACCAATTCTGTAATAGAAAACTAGACAAAAATCTGGATAAATTTGCAGCCCTAGAATAATTTATATATTTTGAGTTAACTGAGCCACGGCAGCTGCGATGTTAGCATTGGTCAAAACACTGGCAAGGGGAAGCTGGTTATAATACCCATAAGCCCACCCCAACATACTGCCTCCAGGAGGTGTGATTTCCCAAATTGCCATCAGCTGGGAACATACGCTGCCTCCAGGAGGTGTTAATTCCCAAATTGCCATCAGCTGGGAACCTAGCATTTAGAACACTTGAAGTTTATGGGGGACACCTGAATCAAACCACCACATTTTGTCCCTGGCCCCGTAAACTGATAACCATATATGATGTAAAATGTAATGCATTCATGCAAACTTAAAGGTCCCCATATTTTTATCAATTACAATGATGTTCATACGTCCCCATAATCCAAGTTCTTCTCACTGTGTAGTCCTGGCTGCCCTGGAACTCACTATGTAGACCAGGCTGGCTTTGAACTTGTGGCAGTCCTGCTCTGCCTCCCATGTGCTGGGATGAAAGGCATGTGCCACCATGCCCGGCTCTTTTCCCGGGATTACCCTCCAAATAAGGACTTGTTTATCCAGGAGAGCACTCGCCATCAGGAAGGCAGAAGGCAGAAGCCAGCGCCATCTTTAAGGCGCGACACCTCGCAGCTCTCTACATTCGGTACTGAAGATGTTTGTTTTCTACAGAAACCACTTTAGAAACGACGTGAATCCACTAACTTGTACATCTTGTTAGATTACGCAAACTAGGAAAGTTTGAACTTGCTGCAATCAACCTTCTTCGTAGGAAAGCAAGTGATTCCTAGAACCGAACTGGCTAATTTCACATAGTATAGTGTTCGGTAATGAAGATGTTTGTTTTGTAAACAAACTACGTTAGAAATGAGGCCAATCTACTAAGTTGTGCATCTTTTTTAGATTACATTAACAAGGAAAGTTTGAACTTGCTATACTCAACCACCTTCGTAGAAATTAAACTGACTCCTAGAACCAAATTACGTTATTACACACAGTTCAGTGTTAGGTACTGAAGATGTTACTTTTCTAAAGAAACTACTTTAGAAATGAGGCGAATGCACTAACTTGTACATCTTGTTATATTACACAAACTAGGAAAGTTTGAACTTGCTGCACTCAACCTTCTTCGTAGAAATTAAACTGATTCCTAGAAGCGAATTAACTTATTTCACACAGTACAGTGTTCGGTACTGAAGATGTTTCTTTTCTAAAGAAACTACTTTAGAAATGAGGCCAATCTACTACGTTGTGCATCTTTTTAGATTACATTAACAAGGAAAGTTTGAACTGGCTGCACTCAACCTTCCTTGTAGGAAAGCAACTGAATTTTTTTCAACCGAATTAGCTTTTTACACACAGTACAATGTTCGGCAATGAAGATGTTTGTTTTCTCAACAAACTACTTTACCAATGAGGCAAATCTACTAACTTGGACATCTTTTTAGAGCACATTAACAAGGAAAGTTTGAACTTGCTAAACTCAACCATCTTCGTGAGAAAGTAAACTGATTCCTAGAACCGAATTAGCTCATTTCACACAGTACAAAGATTGGCAATTTAGGTTTGTTTTCTAAAGAAACTACTTTAGAAATGAGGCGAATCTACTAACTTGGACATCTTTTTTAGATTACATTAACAAGGAAAGTTTGAACTTGCTAAACTCAACGATCTTCGTAGAAAGGAAACTGATTCCTAGAAGCGAATTAACTTATTTCACACAGTACAGTGTTCGGTACTGAAGATGTTTCTTTTCTAAAGAAACTACTTTAGAAATGAGGCCAATCTACTAAGTTGTGCATCTTTTTAGATTCCATTAACAAGGAAAGTTTGAACTTGCTGCACTCAACCTTCTTTGTTGGAAAGCAAGTGATTCCTAGAACTGAATGAGCTTATTTCACACAGTACAATGTTAGGCAATAAAGATGTTAATTTTCTCAACAAACTACTTTACAAATGAGGCGAATCTACTATCTTGGCCATCCTTTTTAGATTACATTAACAAGGAACGTTTGAACTTGCTGCACTCAACTATCCTCGTAGAAATTAAACCGATTCTTGAAGAATCCACTTATTTCACACAGTACAGTGTAGAGTACTGAAGATGTTTATTTTCTAAAGAAACTACTTTAGAAATGAGGCGAATCCACTAACTTGTACATCTAGTTAGATTACACAAACTAGGAAAGTTTGAACTTGCTGCACTCAACCTCCTTCGTAGGGAAAGCAAGTGATTCCTAGAATCGAACTAGCACATTTCACATAGTACAGTGTTCGGTAATGAAGATGTTTGTTTTCTAAACAAACTACTTTAGAAATGAGGCCAATCTACTAAGTTGTGCATCTTTTCAGATTACATTAACAAGGAAAGTTTGAACTTGCTGCACTCAACCTTCTTTGTAGGAAAGCAACTGATTCCTGAACCGAATGAGCTTATTTCACACAGTACAATGTTCAACAATGAAGATGTTTGTTTTCTCAACAAACTACTTTAAAAATGAGGCGAATCTACTAACTTGGCCATCTTTTTAGATTACATTAACAAGGAAAGTTTGAACTGGCTGCACTCAACCTATTTTGTAGGAAAGCAACTGAATTCTCGAACCGAATTAGCTTTTTACACACAGTACAATGTTCGGCAATGAAGATGTTTGTTTTCTCAACAAACTACTTTACCAATGAGGCAAATCTACTAACTTGGACATCTTTTTAGAGCACATTAACAAGGAAAGTTTGAACTTGCTAAACTCAACCATCTTCGTAAAAAGTGAACTGATTCCTAGAACCGAATTAGCTCATTTCACACAGTACAAAGATTGGCAATTTAGGTTTGTTTTCTAAAGAAACTACTTTAGAAATGAGGCGAATCTACTAACTTGGACAACTTTTTAGATTACATTAACAAGGAAAGTTTGAACTTGCTAAACTCAACCATCTTCGTAGAAAGGAAACTGATTCCTAGAAGCGAATTAACTTATTTCACACAGTACAGTGTTCGGTACTGAAGATGTTTCTTTTCTAAAGAAACTACTTTAGAAATGAGGCCAATCTACTAAGTTGTGCATCTTTTTAGATTCCATTAACAAGGAAAGTTTGAACTTGCTGCACTCAACCTTCTTTGTTGGAAAGCAAGTGATTCCTAGAACTGAATGAGCTTATTTCACACAGTACAATGTTCGGCAATAAAGATGTTAATTTTCTCAACAAACTACTTTACAAATGAGGCGAATCTACTATCTTGGCCATCCTTTTAGATTACATTAACAAGGAACGTTTGAACTTGCTGCACTCAACTATCCTCGTAGAAATTAAACCGATTCTTCGAAGCGAATCCACTTATTTCACACAGTACAGTGTAGAGTACTGAAGATGTTTCTTTTCTAAAGAAACTACTTTAGAAATGAGGCGAATCCACTAACTTGTACATCTAGTTAGATTACACAAACTAGGAAAGTTTGAACTTGCTGCACTCAACCTCCTTCGTAGGAAAGCAAGTGATTCCTAGAATCGAACTAGCACATTTCACATAGTACAGTGTTCGGTAATGAAGATGTTTGTTTTCTAAACAAACTACTTTAGAAATGAGGCCAATCTACTAAGTTGTGCATCTTTTCAGATTACATTAACAAGGAAAGTTTGAACTTGCTGCACTCAACCTTCTTTGTAGGAAAGCAACTGATTCCTGAACCGAATGAGCTTATTTCACACAGTACAATGTTCGACAATGAAGATGTTTGTTTTCTCAACAAACTACTTTACAAATTAGGCGAATCTACTAACTTGGCCATCTGTTTAGATTACATTAACAAGGAAAGTTTGAACTTGCTGCACTCAACCATCTTCGTAGAAATTAAACTGATTCCTAGAACCGATTTACCTTATTTTACACAGAACAGTGTTCGGTACTGAAGATGTTTCTTTTCTAAAGAAACTACTTTAGAAATGAGGCGAATCCACTAACTTGTACATCTTGGTAGATTACACAAACTAGGAAAGTATGACCTTGCTGCACTCAACCTTCTTCGTAGGAAACCAAGTGATTCCTAGAACGGAACTAGCCTATTTCACATAGTACAGTGTTCGGTAATGAAGATGTTTGTTTTCTAAACAAACTACTTTAGAAATGAAGCCAATCTACTAAGTTGTGCATCTTTTTAGATTACATTAACAAGGAAAGTTTGAACTTGCTGCACTCAACCTTCTTCGTAGAAATTAAACTGATTCCTAGAAGCGAATTAACTTATTTCACAGAGTACAGTGTTCGGTACTGAAGATGTTTATTTTCTAAAGAAAATACTTTACAAATGAGGCAAATCTACTAACTTGGCCATCTTTTTAGATTACATTAACAAGGAAAGTTTGAACTTGCTGCACTCAACCTTCTTTGTAGGAAAGCAACTGAATTCTAGAACTAAGTTAGCTTTTTTCACACAGTACAATGTTCGGCAATGAAGATGTTTGTTTTCTCAACAAACTACTTTACCAATGAGGCAAATCTACTAACTTGGACATCTTTTTAGAGCACATTAACAAGGAAAGTTTGAACTTGCTAATCTCAACCATTTTCGTAGAAAGGAAACTGATTCCTAGAACCAAATTAGCTCATTTCACACAGTACAAAGTTTGGCAATTTAGGCTTGTTTTCTAAAGAAACTACTTTAGAAATGAGGTGAATCTACTAACTTGGACATCTTTTTAGATTACATTAACAAGGCAAGTTTGAATTTGCTAAATTCAACCATCTTCGTAGAAAGGAAACTGATTCCTAGAACCAAATTAACTTATTTCACACAGTACAGTGTTCGGTACTGAAGATGTTTGTTTTCTAAAGAAACTAATTTAGAAATGACGCAAAATGCACTAACTTGTACATCTTGTTAGATTACACAAATCAGAAAAATTTGAACTTGCTGCACTCAACCATCTTCGTAGAAATTAAACTGATTCCTACAAGCGAATTAACTTATTTCACACAGTACAGTGTTTGGTACTGAAGATGTTTCTTTTCTAAAGAAACTGTTTTAGAAATGAGGCCAATCTACTAAGTTGTGCATCTTTTTAGATTACATTAAAAAGGAAAATTTGAACTTGCTGCACTCAACCTTCTTTGTGGGAAAGCAACTGTTTCCTAGAACCGTATTAGCTTATTTCACACAGTACAATGTTTGGCAATGAAGATGTTTGTTTTCTCAACAAACTACTTTACATATGAGAGGCGAATCTACTAACTTGGCCATCTTTTTAGATTACATTAACAAGGAACGTTTGAACTTGCTAAACTCAACCATCTTCCTAGAAATAAACAGATTCCTAGAACCGAATTATCCCTTTTCACACAATACAATGTTTGGTAATGAAGGTTTGTTTTCTAAAGAAACTACTTTAGAAATGAGGCGAATCTACTAACTTGGACATCTTTTTAGATTACATTAAAAAGGAAAGTTTGAACTTGCTAAACTCAACCATCTTCGTAGAAAGTAAACTGCTTCCTAGAACCGAATTAGCTGATTTCACACAATACAATGTTTGGCAATGAAGGTTTGTTTTCTAAAGAAACTACTTTAGAAATGAGGCGAATCTACTAACTTGGACATCTTTTTAGATTACATTAACAAGGAAAGTTTGAACTTGCTGCACTCAACCATCTTCGTAGAAATTAAACTGAATCATAGAAGCGAATTCACTTATTTCACACACTACAGTGTTCGGTACTGAAGATGTTTCTTTTGTAAAGAAACTACTTTAGAAATGAGGCGAATGCACTAACTTGTATATCTTCTTAGATTACACAAAGCAGGAAAGTTTGAACTTGCTGCACTCAACCTTCTTCGTAGAAATTAAACTGATTCCTAGAAGCAAATTCACTTATTTCAAAACAGTACAGTGTTCGGTACTGAAGAAGTTTCTTTTCTAAAGAAACTACTTTAGAAATGAGGCGAATCTACTAAGTTGTGCATCTTTTTAGATTCCATTAACAAGGAAAGTTTGAACTTGCTGCACTCAAACTTCTTTGTAGGAAAGCAAGTGATTCCTAGAACCGAAAGAGCTTATTTCACATAGAACAAATATTCGCAATAAAGGTGTTAATTTTCTCAACAAACTACCTTACAAATGAGGGAATCTGCTAACTTGGCCATCTTTTTTAGATTACATTAACAAGGAAAGTTTGAACTTGCTGCACTCAACCATCTTCGTAGAAAGTAAACTGATTTCTAGAACCGAATTAGCTCATTTCACACCATACAAAGTTTGACAATGAAGGTTTGTTTTCTAAAGAAACTACTTTAGAAATGAGGTGAATCTACTAACTTGGACATCTTTTTAGATTACATTAACAAGGAAAGTTTCAACTTCCTAAACTCAACCATCTTCGTAGAAAGGAAACTGAGTCCTAGAACCGAATTAACTTATTTCACACAGTACAGTGTTAGGTACTCAAGATGTTTGTTTTCTAAAGAAACTAATTTAGAAATGAGGCGAATCCACTAACTTGTACACCTTGTTAGATTACACAAACTAGGAAAGTTTGAACTTGCTGCACTCAACCTTCTTTTGTAGGAAAGGAACTGATTCCTAGAACCGAATGAGCTTATTTCACACAGTACAATGTTCGGCAATGAAGATGTTTGTTTTCTCAACAAAGTACTTTACAAATCAGGTGAATCTTCTAACTTGGCCATCTTTTTCAGATTACATTAACAAGGAAAGTTTGTACTTGCTGCACTCAACCTTCTTTGTAGAAATTCAACTGATTCCTAGAACCGAATGACCTTATTTCACAGAGTACAGTGTTCGGTACTGAAGATGTTTCTTTTCTAAAGAAACTACTTTAGAAATCAAGCGAATGCACTAACTGGTACATCCTGTTATATTACCCATACTAGGAAAGTATCAACTTGCTGCAATCAACCTTCTTCGTAGGAAAGTGAATGATTAATAGAACGGAACTAACTTATTTCACATAGTAGAGTGTTCGGTAATGAAGATGTTTGTTTTCTAAACAAACTACTTTAGAAATAAGGCCAATCTACAAAGTTGTGCATCTTTTTAGATTACATTAACAAGGAAAGTTTGAACTTGCTGCACTCAACCTTCTTTGTAGGAAAGCAAGTGATTCCTAGAACTGAATGAGCTTATTTCACACAGTACAATGTTCGCAATGAAGATGTTTGTTTTCTCAACAAAGTACTTTACAAATGAGGCAAATCTTCTAACTTAGCCATCTTTTTAGATTACATTAACAAGGAAAGTTTGAACTTGCTGCACTCAACCTTACTCGTAGAAATTAAACTGATTCCTAGAACCGACTAACTTATTTCACACAGTACAGTGTTAGATTACTGAAGATGTTTGTTTTCTAAAGAAACTACTTTAGAAATGAGGCCAATCTACTAAGTTGTGCATCTTTTCAGATTACATTAACAAGCAAAGTTTGAACTTGCTGCACTCAACCTTCTTCGTAGAAATTAAACTGATTCCTAGAAGTGAATTAACTTATTTCACACAGTACAGGGTTCAGTACTGAAGATGTTTCTTTTCTAAAGAAACTACTTTAGAAATGAGGCGAATGCACTAACTTGTACATCTTTTTAGATTACACAAACTAGGAAAGTTTGAACTTCCTGCACTCAACATTCTTCGTAGAAATTAAACTGATGCCTAGAAGCGAATTAACTTATTTCACACAGTACAGTGTTCGCTACTGAAGATGTTTCTTTTCTAAAGAAACTACTTTAGAAATGAGGCTAATCTACTAAGTTGTGCATCTTTTTAGTTACATTAACAAGGAAAGTTTGAACTGGCTGCACTCAACCTTCTTTGTAGGAAAGCAACTGAATTCTAGAACTAAATTAGCTGTTTTCACACAGTACAATGTTCGTCAATGAAGATGTTTGTTTTCTCTACAAACTACTTTACCAATGAGGCAAATCTACTAACTTGGCCATCTTTTTAGATTACATTAACAAGGAAAGTTTGAACTTGCTGAACTCAACCATCTTCGTAGAAATTAAACTAATTCCTAGAAACGAAATACCTTATTTCACACAATACAGTGTTAAATTACTGAAGATGTTTCTTTTTCTAAAGAAACTATTTTAGAAAATGAGGCGAATGCACTAACTTGTACATCTTGTTAGATTACACAAACTAGGAAAGTTTGAACTTGCTACACTCAACCTTCTTCGTAGGAAAGCAAGTGATTCCTAGAACGGAACTAGCCTATTTCACATAGTACAGTGTTCAGTAATGAAGATGTTTGTTTTCTAAACAAACTACTTAAGAAATGAGGCCAATCTACTAAGTTGTGCATCTTTTAGATTACATTAACAAGGAAAGTTTGAACTTGCTGCACTCAACCTTCTCTGTAGGAAAGCAACTGATTCCTAGAATCGAATGAGCTTATTTCACACAGTACAATGTTCGGCAATAAAGATGTTAATTTTCTCAACAAACTATTTTACAAATGAGGTGACGCTGCTAACCTGGCCATCATTTTAGATTACATTAAGAAAGAAAGTTTGAACTTGCTGCACTCAACCATCTTCGTGGAAAGGAAATTGATTCCTAGAAAAGAATTAACTTATTTCACACAGTACAGTGCTCAGTACTGAAGAAGTTTGTTTTCTAAACAAACCGCTTTAGAAACGACGTGAATCCACTAACTGGTACATCTTGTTTGATTACACAAACGAGGAAAGTTTGAACTTCTTGCACTCAACCTTCTTCATACGAAAGCAAGTGATTCCTAGAAGCGACCTAGCTCATTTCACATAGTATAGTGTTCGGTAATGAAGATGTTTGTTTTGTAAACAAACTACTTTAGAAATGAGGCCAATCTACTAAGTTGTGCATCTTCTTAGATTACATTAACAAAGAAAGTTTAAACTTGCTGCACTCAACCATCTTCATAGAAATTAAACTAATTCCTAGAACCGAATTGCCTTATTTCACACAGAACAGTGTTCGGTACTGAAGATGTTTCTTTTCTAAAGAAACTACTTTAGAAATGAGGCTAATCCACGAACTTGTACATCTTGGTAGATTACACAAACTAGGAAAGTTTGAACTTGCTGCACTCAACCTTCTTCGTAGGAAACCAAGTGATTCCTAGAACGGAACTAGCTTATTTCACATAGTACAGTGTTCGGTAATGAAGATGTTTGTTTTCTAAACAAACTACTTTAGAAAATGAGGCCAATCTACTAAGTTGTGCATCTTTTTAGATTACATTAACAAGGAAAGTTTGAACTTGCTGCACTCAACCTTCTTCGTAGAAATTAAACTGATTCCTAGAAGCGAATTAACTTATTTCACAGAGTACAGTGTTCGGTACTGAAGATGTTTATTTTCTAAATAAAATACTTTACAAATGAGGTGAGTCTACTAACTTGGACATCTTTTAGATTACATTAACAAGGCAAGTTTGAATTTGCTAAACTCAACCATCTTCGTAGAAAGGAAACTGATTCC
>JAEOAD010002764.1:0-148153 GCA_036365145.1 Orientallactaga sibirica | reverse complement strand
AATCAAAACCGATAATGGTCCCTGCTTTGTAAACAAAACTTTTATAGATTTCCTCCAAACCTGGAAAATCTCACTTTCCACAGGCATCCCATATAACCCACGGGGCCAGGCCATCGTGAAAAGATATCATCAAACTCTCAAATCTCAATTACAAAAACAAAGGGGAATCTCTACCCCCACATGACCAACTAAAAAGGCATTATTAACCCTAAATATTTTAAATTTTTCTAAAGAAGATAGACACTTGTCCCCTTTTCAAAAACATTGGATCCTCAGCTGTCACCTACAGCTCCATCTGGGTCAAATGGAGGGACCCATTAATTGGGGCCTGGAGGGGACCAGACCCTCCTCACAGCAGGGAGAGGATTTGGATGTGTCTTTCCTCAAGAGGAAAAAAGACCTATTTGGGTACCAAAGAGACTTAAAATATTTACCCCAACAAGGGGATGATAATAATCAATTTTCCAGGGAGTATCACACCCCTGAGAACTATGCCTCTGTTTCTTCCCAAGGAACAACTGAAGGTGTGGATGCTACTAGACCTGAATGAAGCCAGAAAAGCTCCAGAAAGATTTACAGAAGAGGAGTCGGGACTCCTAAGAAAACCTGCTGTAGTCGAACTTACATGGCTTTTATCCCACCTTCTCCCTCCCCTTGGACCCCTCCTTCTTCTTTGCTCTATACCCTACCTTCTCCCCCCCTTGAACCCCCTCCTTCTTCTTATCCTCACTCTCGGGCCCTGTGTAATTAATAACATTACACAATTCATTCACCAACAGCTTGAGGCAATTAAACTTCATCAGGCCAAGGCACCACAGGTTTACGACTCAAAGACAATGGCTTTTCCACTTACTGGCTATCCACCTAACATCCCTCCCCCGCCCTCCATCGAACCAACGATGGGTAAGTTCTCAGACAGGCTGAGACAACCTAAGACAGGGCGTGGAGTGTTCAACGGGCTAGAGGCATAGTGCCCAGAGATGGGTAAGGTTCCCAGAGGGGAACAACCTAGGACAGGGACTATGCCATCCACCGTTCTTACAAAAACAAAAGGGGGAGATGTGGGGCCCTGCCTGGTGTGAAGCCAAGTGGTTAGCCCAGCCAATCTTGGCCTACTCCCGGTAAGGCCTAGTCGAGCCTGAGTACCTGCCCTTGACTCAGCAACTAAGCTGAAACTGCCTCCACCCAGCTGCTGCTGACGTGATGAAATACTGTTGGCCCTTACACCTTTCTCTCATCCCCTCTTCCAACCCCCTTCCTCAAGGTATATTGGCCCTTATACCTTTCTTTCTCCCATCCCCGTTCCCACCCCCTTCCTCAAAGTATATTGGCCCTTATACCTTTCTCTCATCCCCTTCCCCGCCCCTTCCTCAAAGCACATAAATATCTCTCCCCCTGAATAAACGACGAGTTTCGCCTTAGACGTATCTCCGCGACTCAATGTGGTTTTTCTCCCCGGTGTTTTAGTGGGGGGAGGGGTTTGAGTAGCCGAAACCCGCCATCTCGCTCAGCCTCAAGAGAAACGGCTGGCCCGGCACTCTCTCTTTTGCTCTACCTGCCGGTGGTGAGGGAAAAAGCCCCTACAAATGTAATCTAAAAAGATGTCCAAGTTAGTAGATTCGCCTCATTTCTAAAGTAGTTTCTTTAGAAAACAAACCTAAATTGCCAAACTTTGTACTGTGTGAAATGAGCTAATTCGGTTCTAGGAATCAGTTTACTTTCTACGAAGATGGTTGAGTTTAGCAAGTTCAAACTTTCCTTGTTAATATGCTCTAAAAAGATGTCCAAGTTAGTAGATTTGCCTCATTGGTAAAGTAGTTTGTTGAGAAAACAAACGTCTTCATTGCCGAACATTGTACTGTGTGTAAAAAGCTAATTCGGTTCTAGAATTCACCTTCTTTCCTACAAAGAAGGTTGAGTGCAGCCAGTTCAAACTTTCCTTGTTAATGTAATCTAAAAAGATGCACAACGTAGTAGATTAGCTTCATTTCTAAAGTAGTTTCTTGAGAAAAGAAACATCTTCAGTACCGAACACTGTACTGTGTGAAATAAGTTAATTCTCTTCTAAGATTCAGTTCAATTTCTAGGAAGAAGGTTCAGTGCAGCAAGTTCAAACTTTCCTAGTTTGTGTAATCTAACAAGATGTACAAGTTAGTGCATTCGCTTCATTTCTAAAGTAGTTTCTTTAGAAAAGAAACATCTTCAGTACCGAACACTGTACTGTGTGAAATAAGGTAATTCGGTTCTAGGAATCAGTTTAATTTCTACGAAGATGGTTGAGTGCAGCAAGTTCAAACTTTCCTTCTTAATGTAATCTACAAAGATACAAAACTTAGTAGATTGGACTCATTTCTAAAGTAGTTTCTTTACAAAACAAACATCTTCATTACCGAACACTATATTATGTGAAATGAGCTACTTCGGTTCTAGGAATCACTTGCTTTCCTACGAAGAAGGTTGAGTGCAGCAAGTTCAAACTTTCCTCGTTTGTGTAATCTAACAAGATGTACAAGTTAGTGGATTTATTTCATTTCTAAAGAGGTTTCTTTAGAAAACAAACATCTTCAGTACTGAACACTGTACTGTGTGAAATAAGTTAATTCGGTTCTAGGAATCAGTTTCCTTTCTGCGAAGATGGTTGACTTTAGCAAGTTCAAACTTTCCTTGTTAATGTAATCTAAAAAGATGTCCAAGTTAGTAGATTCGCCTCATTTCTAAAGTAGTTTCTTTAGAAAACAAACCTAAATTGCCAAACTTTGTACTGTGTGAAATGAGCTAATTCGGTTCTAGGAATCAGTTTACTTTCTACGAAGATGGTTGAGTTTAGCAAGTTCAAACTTTCCTTGTTAATGTGCTCTAAAAAAGATGTCCAAGTTAGTAGATTTGCCTCATTGGTAAAGTAGTTTGTTGAGAAAACAAACGTCTTCATTTCCGAACATTGTACTGTGTGTAAAAAGCTAATTCGGTTCTAGAATTCACCTGCTTTCCTACAAACAAGGTTGAGTGCAGCCAGTTCAAAGTTTCCTTGTTAATGTAATCTAAAAAGATGCACAACTTAGAAGATTTGCATCATTTCTAAAGTAGTTTGTTTACAAAACAAACATCTTCATTACGGAACACTATACTATTTGAAATGAGCTAGTTCAGTTCTAGGAATCACTTGCTTTCCTACGAAGAAGGTTGAGTGCAGCAAGTTCAAACTTTCCTCGTTTATGTAATCTAACAAGATGTACAAGTTAGTGGATTCACATCGTTTCTAAAGTGGTTTCTTTAGAAAACAAACATCTTCAGTACTGAACACTGTACTGTGTGAAATAAGTTAATTCGGTTCTAGGAATCAGTTTCTTTCTACGAAGATGGTTGAGTGCAGCAAGTTCAAACTTTTCTTGTTAATGTAATCTAAAAAGATGGCCAAGGTAGCAGAGTCACCTCATTTGCAAAGTAGTTTGTTGAGAAAATTAACATCTTTATTGCGAACATTGTAGTGTGTGAAAAAGAAGCTCATTCGGTTCTAGGAATCACTTGCTTTCCTACAAAACAGGTTGAGTGCAGCAAGTTCAAACTTTCTTTGTTAATGTAATCTAAAAAGATGCACAACTTATTAGACTGGCCTCATTTCTAATGTAGTTTCTTTAGAAAAGAAACATCTTCAGTACCAAACACTGTACTTTGTGAAATAAGGGAATTCGCTTCTAGGAAGCAGTTTAATTTCTACGAAGAAGGTTGAGTGCAGCAAGTTCAAACTTTCCTTGTTAATGTAATCTCAAAAGATGGCCAAGTTAGAAGATTCGCCTCATTTGTAAAGTTCTTTGTTGAGGAAACAAACATCTTCATTGCCGAACATTGTACTGTGTGAAATAAGCTCATTCGGTTCTAGGAATCAGTTGTTTTCCTACAAAGAAGTTTGAGTGCAGCAGGTTCAAAGTTTCCTTGTTAATGTAATCTGAAAAGTTGCACAACTTAGTAGATTGGCCTCATTTCTAAAGCAGTTTGTTCAGAAAACAAACATCTTCATTACCGAACACTATAGTATGTGAAATGAGCTACTGCGGTTCTAGGAATCACTTGCTTTCCTACGAAGAAGGTTGAGTGGAGCAAGTTCAAACTGTCCTCGTTTGTGTAATCTAACAAAATTTACAAGTTAGTGGATTCGTGTCATTTCTAAAGTGGTTTCCTTATAAAACAAACATCTTCCGTAGTGAACACTGTAGTGTGTGAAATAAGTTAATTCGGTTCTAGGAATCAGGTTCCTTTCTACGAAGATGGTTGAGTGCAGCAAGTTCAACCTTTCCTTGTTAATGTAATCTAAAAAGATGGCCAAGTTAGCAGAGTCACCTCATTTGTAAAGTAGTATGTTGACAAAATTAACATCTTTATTGCCAAACGTTGTACTGTGTGAAATGAGCTAATTCGGTTCTAGGAATCAGTTTACTTTCTACGAAGATGGTTGAGTTTAGCAAGTTCAAACTTTCCTTGTTAATGTGCTCTAAAAAGATGTCCAAGTTAGTAGATTTGCTTCATTGGTAAAGTAGTTTGTTGAGAAAACAAACGTCTTCATTGCCGAACATTGTACTGTGTGTAAAAAGCTAATTCGGTTCTAGAATTCACCTGCTTTCCTACAAAGAAGGTTGAGTGCAGCCAGTTCAAACTTTCCTTGTAAATGTAATCTAAAAGATGCACAACGTAGTAGATTGGCTTCATTTCTAAAGTAGTTTCTTGAGAAAAGAAACATCTTCAGTACCGAACACTGTACTGTGTGAAATAAGTTAATTCTCTTCTAAGATTCAGTTCAATTTCTAGGAAGAAGGTTCAGTGCAGCAAGTTCAAACTTTCCTAGTTTGTGTAATCTAACAAGATGTACAAGTTAGTGCATTCGCTTCATTTCTAAAGTAGTTTCTTTAGAAAAGAAACATCTTCAGTACCGGAACACTGTACTGTGTGAAATAAGTGAATTCGCTTCTAGGAATCAGTTCAATTTCTACGAAGATGGTTGAGTGTAGCAAATTCAAACTTTCCTTGTTAATGTAATCTGAAAAGATGGCCAAGTTAGAAGACTCGCCTGATTTGTAAAGTACTTTGTTGAGGAAACAAACATCTTCTTTCTCGAACATTGTACTGTGTGAAATAAGCTCATTCGGTTCTAGGAATCAGTTGCTTTCCTACAAAGAAGGTTGAGTGCAGCAAGTTCAAACTTTCCTCGTTTATGTAATCTGAAAAGATGCATAACTTACTAGATTGGCCTCATTTCTAAAGTAGTTTGTTTACAAAACTAACACCTTCATTACCGAACAGTATACTATGTGAAATGAGCTAGGTCGGTTCCAGGAATCACTTGCTTTCCTACGAAGAAGGATGAGTGCAGCAAGTTCAAACTCTCCTCATTTGTGTAATCTAAAAAGATGTACAAGTTATTGGATTCGACTCGTTTCTAAAGGCTTTCTTTAGAAAACAAACATCTTCAGTACCGAACACTGTACTGTGTGAAATAAGTTAATTCGGTTCTAGGAATCAGTTTCCTTTCTACGAAGATGGTTGAGTGCAGCAAGTTCAAAGTTTACTTGTTAATGTAATCTAAAAAGATGGCCCAGTTAGCAGAGCAACCTCATTTGTAAAATAGTTTGTTGAGAAAACAAACATCTTCATTGCCGAACATTGTACTGTGTAAAATAAGCTCATTCGGTTCTAGGAATCACTTGGTTTCCTACAAAGAAGGTTGAGTGCAGCAATTTCAAACTTTCCTTGTTAATGTAATCTAAAAAGATGGCCAAGTTAGTAGATTCGCCTCATTTGTAAAGTAGTTTGTTGAGAAAACAAACGTCTTCATTGCCGAACATTGTACTGTGTGAAATAAGCTCATTCGGTTCTAAGAATCAGTTATCTTCCTACAAAGAAGGTTGAGTGCAGCAAGTTCAAACTTTCCTTGTTAATGTAATGTGAAAAGATGCACAACTTAGTAGACTGGACTCATTTCTAAAGTAGTTTGTTTAGAAAAAAAAAATCTTCATTACCGAACACTGTACAGTGTTAAATAAGTTAATTCTCTTCTAGGAATTAGTTTAATTTCTACAAAGAAGGTTGAGTGCAGCAAGTTCAAGCTTTAATTGTTAATGTAATCTAAAAAGATGGCCAAGATAGAAGATTCGCCTCATTTGTAAAGTACTTTGTTGAGAAAACAAACATCTTCATTTCCAAACACTGTACTGTGTGAAATAAGCTCATTCGGTTCTAGGAATCACTTGCTTTCCTACGAAGAAGGTTGAGTGCAGCAAGTTCAAACTTTCCTAGTTTGTGTAATCTAATAAGATGTACAAGTTAGTGCATTCGCCTCATTTCTAACGAGTTCCTTCAGAAAAGAAACATCTTCAGTACCGAACACTGTACTGTGTGAAATAAGTTAATTCGCTTCTAGGAATCAGTTTAATTTCTTCGAAGATGGTTGAGTTTAGCAAGTTCAAACTTTCCTTGTTAATGTAATCTAAAATATGACCAAGTTAGTAGATTTGCCTCACTGGTAAAGTAGTTCGTTGAGAAAACAAACAACTTCATTGCCGAACATTGTACTTTGTGAAAAAAGCTCATTCGGTCTAGAATTCAGTTGCTTTCCTACAAAGACGGTTGAGTGCTGCAAGTTCAAACTTTCCTTGTTAATGTAATCGAAAAAGATGCACAACTTAGTCGATTGGCCTCTTTTCTAAGGTAGTTTGTTTAGAAAAGAAACATCTTCAGTACCGAACACTGTACTGTGTGAAATAAGTGAATTCGCGTCTAGGGATCAGTTTAATTTCTACGAAGAAGGTTGCGCGCAGCAAGTTCAAACTTTCCTCGTTTGTGTAATCTAACAAGATCTACAAGTTAGTGGATTCGCGTCATTTCTAAATTAGTTTCTTTAGATAACAAACAACTTCAGTTCCGAACACTGTACTGTGTGAAATAAGTGAATTCGCTCCTAAGAATCAGTTTAATTTCTACGAAAATGGTTGAGTGCCGCAAGTTCAAACTTTCCTTTTTACTGTAATCTAAAAAGATGTCCAAGTTAGTAGATTCGCCTCATTTCTAAAGTAGTTTCTTTAGAATACAAACCTTCATTGCCAAACATTGTACTGTGTGAAATTAGCTAATTCGGTTCTACGAATCCGTTTACTTTCTACGAAGATGGTTGAGTTTAGCAAGTTCAAACTTTCCTTGTTAATGTAATCTAAAAAGATGTCCAAGGTAGTAGATTCGCCTCATTTCTAAAGTAGTTTCTTTAGAAAACAAACCTTCATTACCAAACATTGTACTGTGTGAAATGAGCTAATTTGGTTCTAGGAATCTGTTTACTTTCTATGAAGTTGGTTGAGTTTAGCAAGTTCAAACGTTCCTTATTAATGTAATCTAAAAAGATGACCAATTTAATAGATTCGCATCATTGTAAAGTAGTTTGTTGAGAAAACAAACATCTTCATTGCCTAACATTGTACTGTGTGAAATAAGCTCATTCGGTTCTAGGAATCACTTGCATTTCTACGAAGAAGGTTGAGTGCAGCAAGTTCAACCTTTCCTCGTTTGTGTAATCTAACAAGATTTACAAGTTAGTGGATTCACGCATTTCTAAAGTGGTTTCCTTATAAAAGAAACATCTTCAGTAGTGAACACCGTACTGTGTGAAATAAGTTAATTCGTTTCTAGGAATCAGTTTCCTTTCTAGGAAGATGGTTGAGTGCAGCAAGTTCAAATTTCCTTGTTAATGTAATCTAAAAAGATGGCCAAGTTAGCAGAGTCACCTCATTTGTAAAGTAGTTTGTTGAGAAAATTAACATCTTTATTGCTGAACATTGTACTGTGTGAAATAAGCTCATTCGGTTATAGGAATCACTTGCTTTCCTACAAAGAAGGTTGTGTGCAGCAAGTTCAAACATTCCTTGTTAATGTAATCTAAAAAGATGCACAACTTATTAGATTGGCCTCATTTCTAAAGTAGTTTCTTTAGAAAAAACAAACATCTTCAGTACCAACACTGTACTGTGTGAAATAAGTTAATTAAAAAGATGGCCAAGTTAGAAGATTCTAGGAATCAGTTTAATTTCTAGGAAGATGGTTGAGTGCAGCAAGTTCAAACTTTCCTTGTTAATGTAATCTAAAAAGATGGCCAGGTTAGAAGATTCACCTCATTTGTAAAGTACTTTGTTGAGAAAACAAACATCTTCATTGCCGAACATTGAACTGTGTGAAATAAGCTCATTCGGTTCTAGGAAATAGTTGCTTTCCTACAAAGAAGGTTGAGTGCAGCAAGTTCAAACTTTCCTTGTTAATGTAATCTGAAAAGATGCACAACTTAGTAGTTTGGCCTCATTTCTAAAGTAGTTTGTTTAGAAAACAAACATCTTCATTACCGAACACTGTACTATGTGAAATGAGCTAGTTCGGTTCTAGGAATCACTTGCTTTCCTACGAAGAAGTTTGAGTGCAGCAAGTTCAAACTTTCCTACTTTGTGTAATCTAACAAGATTTACAAGTTAGTGGATTCGATTCATTTCTACAGTGGTTTCCTTATAAAACAAACATCTTCAGTACTGAACACTGTACTGTGTGAAATAAGTTAATTTGGTTCTAGGAATCAGTTTCCTTTCTACGAAGATGGTTGAGTGCAGCAAGTTCAAACTTTCCTTGTTAAAGTAATCTAAAGAGATGGCCAAGTTAGCAGAGTCACCTCATTTGTAAAGTAGTTTGTTGAGAAAATTAACATCTTCATTGCCGAACATTGTACTGTGTGAAATAAGCTCATTCGGTTATAGGAATCACTTGCTTTCCTACAAAGAAGGTTGTGTGCAGCAAGTTCAAACATTCCTTGTTAATGTAATCTAAAAAGATGCACAACTTATTAGATTGGCCTCATTTCTAAAGTAGTTTCTTTACAAAAGAAACATCTTCAGTACCGAACACTGTACTGTGTGAAATAAGGTAATTCGTTTCTAGGAATCAGTTTAATTTCTACGAAGAAGGTTGAGTGCAGCAAGTTCAAACTTTCCTTGTTAATGTAATCTAAAAAGATGGCCAAGTTAGAAGATTCGCGTGATTTGTAAAGTACTTTGTTAAGAAAAGAAACAGCTTCATTGCCAAACATTGTACTGTGTGAAATAAGCTCATTCGGTTCTAGGAATCAGTTGCTTTCCTGCAAAGAAGGTTGAGTGCAACAAGTTCAAACTTTCCTTGTTGATGTAATCTAAAAAGATGCACAACTTAGTATATTGGCCTCATTTCTAAAGTAGTTTCTTTACAAAAGAAACATCTTCAGTACCAAACACTGTACTGTGTGAAATAAGGTAATTCGCTTCTAGGATTCAGTTTAATTTCTACGAAGATGGTTGAGGTTAGCAAGTTCAAACTTTCCTTGTTAATGTAATCTAAAAAGATGGCCAAGTTTGTAGATTTGCCTCATTGGTAAAGTAGTTCATTGAGAAAACAAACATCTTCATTGCCGAACATTTTACTGTGTGAAAAAATCTCATTCGGTTCTATAATTTAGTTGCTTTCCTACAAAGACGGTTGAGTGCAGCAAGTTCAAACTTTCCTTGTTAATGTAATGTAAAAAGATGCACAACGTAGTAGATTGGCCTCATTAGTAAAGTAGTTTCTTTAGTAAAGAAACATCTTCAGTACCGAACACTGTACTGTGTGAAATAAGTTTATTCGCTTCTAGGAATCAGTTTAATTTTTACGAAGAAGGTTTAGTGCAGGAAGTTCAAATTTTCCTAGTTTGTGTAACCTAACACGATGTACAAGTTATTGGATTTGCCTCATTTCTAACGTAGTTGCCTTAGGAAAGAAACATCTTCAGGACCAAACACTGTACTGTTCTAAATAAGTTAATTCGCTTTCTAGGAATCAGTTTAATTTCTACGAAGATAGTTGAGTTTAGCAAGTTCAAACTTTCCTTGTTAATGTAATCTAAAAAGATGTCCAAGTTAGTAGATTCACCTCATTTCTACAGTAGTTTCTTTAGAAAACAAACCTTCATTGCCAAACATTGTACTGTGTGAAATGAGCTAATTCGGTTCTAGGAATCAGTTTACTTTCTACGAAGACGGTTGAGTGCAGCAAGTTCAAACTTTCCTTGTTAATGTAATCTAAAAAGATGGCCACGTTAGTACATTCACCTCATTTGTAAAGTAGTTTGTTGAGAAAACAAACATCTTCAGTGCCGAAAATTGTGGTCTGTGAAAAAAGCTAATTCGGATGTAGAATTCAGTTGCTTTCCTACTAAGACGGTTGAGTGCAGCAAGTTCAAACATTCCTTGTTAATGTAATCTAAAAAGATGCACAACTTAGTGGATTCACATCATTTCTAAAGTAATTTCTTTAGAAAAGAAACATCTTCTTTACTGAACACTGTACTGTGGGAATGTTAATTCGCTTCTAGGAATCCGTTTAATTTCTACGAAGAAGGTTGAGTGCAGCAAGTTCAAACTTTCCTAGTTTGTGTAATGTAAAAAGATGCACAACTTAGTAGATTGGCCTCATTTCTAAAGTAGTTTGTTAAAAAAGAAACATCTTCAGTACCGAACACTGTACTGTGTGAAATAAGTTAATTCGCTTATAGGAATCAGTTTAATTTCTACGAAGATGGTTGAGTGCAGCAAGTTCAAACTTTCCTTGTTAATGTAATCTAAAAAGATGGTCAAGTTAGGAGATTCGCCTCATTTGTAAAGTAGTTTGTTGAGAAAATGAACATCTTCATTGGCGAACATTGTACTGTGTGAAATAAGCTCATTCGGTTCTAGGAATCAGTTGCTTTCCTACAAAGAAGGTTGAGTGCAGCAACTTCAAACTTTCCTTGTTAATGCAATCTGAAAAGATGCACAACTTAGTAGATTGGCCTCATTTCTAAAGTAGTTTCTTTAGAAAAGAAACACCTTCACTACCGAACAATGTACTGCGTGAAATAAGTTAATTCGCTTCTAGGAATCAGTTTAATTTCTACAAACAAGGTTGAGTGCAGAAAGTTCAAAATTTCTAGTTTGTGTAGTCTAACAAGATGTACAAGTTAGTGGATTCGCCTCATTTCTAAAGTAGTTTCTTTAGAAAAGAAACATCTTCAGTACCGAACACTGTACTCTGTGAAATAAGTTAATTCGCTTCTAGGAATCATTTTAATTTCTACGAAGACGTTTGAGTGCAGGAAGTTCAATCTTTCCTTGTTAATGTAATCTAAAAAGATGGCCAAGTTAGGAGATTCGCCTCATTTGTAAAGTACTTTGTTGAGAAAACAGACATCTTCATTGCCGAA
The DNA here is from genome assembly GCA_036365145.1 of Orientallactaga sibirica. Taxonomy (NCBI): domain Eukaryota; kingdom Metazoa; phylum Chordata; class Mammalia; order Rodentia; family Dipodidae; genus Orientallactaga; species Orientallactaga sibirica. Next base: position 136,887 of record JAEOAD010002764.1, on the reverse strand, counting down.
CATTGTACTGTGTGGAATAAGCTCATTCAGTTCTAGGAATCAGTTGCTTTCCTACAAAGAAGGTTGAGTGCAGTAAGTTCAAACTTTCCTTGTTCATGTAATCTGAAAAGATTCACAACTTAGTAAATTGGCCTCATTTCTAAAGTAGTTTGTTTAGAAAACAAACATCTTCTTTACCGAACACTGTACTATGTGAAATGAGCTAGTTCGGTTCTAGGAATCACTTGCTTTCCTACGAAGAAGGTTGAGTGCAGCAAGTTCAAACTTGCCTAGTTTGTGTAATCTAACAAGATGTACAAGAAAGTGGATTACCATCATTTCTAAAGTAGTTTCTTTAGAAACCAAAATCTTCAGTACCCAACACTGTACTGGGTGAAATAAGATAATTTGGATCTAGGAATCATTTCCCTCCTACGAAGATGGTTGAGTTTAGCAAGTTCAAACTTTCCTTGCTAATGTAATCTAAAAAGATGTCCGAGTTAGTAGAGTCTCCTCATTTCTAAAGTAGTTTCCTTAGAAAACAAACCTTCATTGCCAAACATTGTACTGTGTGAAATGAGCTAATTCGGTTCTAGGAATCAGTTTACTTTCTACGAAGATGGTTCAGTTTAGCAAGTTCAAACTTTCCTTGTTAATGTAATCTGAAAAGATGCAAAACGTAGTAGATTGGCCTCATTTCTAAAGTAGTTTGTTTAGAAAACAAACATCTTCATTACCGAACACTGTACTATGTGAAATGAGCTAGTTCGGTTCTGGGAATCACTTGCTTTCCTACGAAGAAGGTTGAGTGCAGCAACTTCATATTTTCCTAGTTTGTGTAATCTAACAAGATGTACAAGTCAGTGGATTCGGCTCATTTCTAAAGTAGTTTCCTTAGAACAGAAACATCTTCGGTACCGAACACTGTACTGTGTGAAGTAAGTTAATTCGCTTCTAGGAATCAGTTTAATTTCTACGAAGATGGTTGAGTGCAGCAAGTTCAAACTTTCCTTGTTAATGTAATCTAAAAAGATGGCCAAGTTAGTAGATTTGACTCATTTGTAAAATAGTTTGTTGAGAAAACAAATATCTTCATTACCGAACACTGTACTATGTGAAATGAGCTAGTTCGGTTCTAGGAATCACTTGCTTTCCTACGAAGAAGGTTGAGTGCAGCAAGTTCAAACTTTCCTAGTTTGTGTAATCTAACAAGATGTACAAGTTAGTGGTTTCGAGTCGTTTCTAAAGTGGTTTCTTTAGAAAACAAACATCTTCAGTACTGAGCACTGTACTGTGTGAAATAAGTTAAATCGGTTATAGGAATCAGTGTCCTTTCTACGAAGATGGTTGAGTGCAGCAAGTTCAAACTTTCCTTGTCAATGTAATCTAAAAAGATGGCCAAGTTAGCAGATTAACCTCATTGCTAAGGTAGTTTATTGAGAAAATTATTATCTTTATTTCCAATCATTGTACTGTGTGAAATGAGCTCATTTGGTTCTAGGAATCAGTTGCTTTCCTACAAAGAAGGTTGAGGGCAGCAAGTTCAAACTTTCCTTGTTAATGTAATCTAAAAAGATGCACAACTTAGTAGATTGGCCTCATTACTAAAGTAGTTGGTTTAGAAAACAAACATCTTCATTACCGAACACTGTACTATGTGAAATGAGCTAGTTCGGTTCTAGGAATAACTTGCTTTCCTACGAAGAAGGTTGAGTGCAGGAAGTTCAAACTTTCCTAGTTTGTGTAATCTAACAAGATGTACAAGTTAGTGGTTTCGAGTCGTTTCTAAAGTGGTTTCTTTAGAAAACAAACATCTTCAGTACTGAGCACTGTACTGTGTGAAATAAGTTAAATCGGTTATAGGAATCAGTTTCCTTTCTACGAAGATGGTTGAGTGCAGCAAGTTTAAACTTTCCTTGTCAATGTAATCTAAAAAGATGGCCAAGTTAGCAGATTAACCTCATTGGTAAGGTAGTTTATTGAGAAAATTATTATCTTTATTTCCGAACATTGTACTGTGTGAAATAAGCTCATTTGGTTCTAGGAATCAGTTGCTTTCCTACAAAGGAAGGTTGAGGGCAGCAAGTTCAAACTTTCCTTGTTAATGTAATCTAAAAAGATGCACAACTTAGTAGATTGGCCTCATTACTAAAGTAGTTTCTTTAGAAAAGAAACATCTTCAGTACCGAACACTTTACAGTGTGAAATAAGTTAATTCGCTTCTAGGAATCAGTTTAATTTCTACGAAGATGGTTGAGTGCACTAAGTTCAAACTTTCCTTGTTAATGTAATCTACAAAGATGTCCAAGTTCGTAGATTCGCCTCATTTCTAAAGTAGTTTCTTTAGAAAACAAACCTTCATTGCCAAACTTTGTACTGTGTGAATTGAGCTTATTCGGTCCTAGGAATCAGTTTACTTTCTACAAAGATGGTTGAGTTTAGCAAGTTCAAACTTTCCTTGTTAATGTGATCTTAAAAGATGTTCAAGTTAGTAGATTTGCCTTATTGGTAAAGTAGTTTGTTGAAAAACAAACATGTTCATTGCCGAACATTGTACTGTGTGAAAAAAGCTAATTTACTTCTACATTTCAGTTGGTTTCCTACAAAGAAGATTTAGTGCAGCCAGTTCAAACTTTCCTTGCTAATGTAATCTAAAAAGATGCACGATATAGTAGATTGGCCTCATTTCTAAAGTAGTTTCTTTAGAATAGAAACATCTTCAGTAATGAACACTGTACTGTGTGAAATAAGGTAATTCGGTTCTAGGAATCAGTTTAATTTCTACAAAGATGGTTGAGTGCAGCAAGTTCAAACTTTCCTTGTTAATGTAATCTAAAAGGATAGCCAAGTTAGTAGATTCGCCTCATTTGTAAAGTAGTTGTTTTGAGAAAACAAACATCTTCATTGCCAGATATTGTACTGTGTGAAATAAGCTCATTCGGTTCTAGGAATCAGTTGCCTTCCTACAAAGAAGGTTGAGTGCAGCAAGTTCAAACTTTCCTTGTTAATGTAATCTGAAAAGTTGCACAACTTAGTAGATTGGCCTCATTTCTAAAGTAGTTTGTTTAGAAAACAAACATCCCTTTACCAAACACTATACTATGTGAAATGAGCTAGTTCGTTTCTAGGAATCACTTGCTTTCCTATGACGAAGGTTGAGTGCAGGAAGTTCAAACTTTCCTCGTTTGTGCAATCTAACATGATGTACCAGTTAGTGGACTCGCTTCGATTCTAAAGTGGTTTCTTTAGAAAACAAAAATCTTCAGTACTGAACACTTTACTGTGTGAAACAAGTTAATTTGGTTCTAGGAATCAGTTTCGTTTCTACGAAGACGGTTGAGTACAGCAAGTTCAAATTATCCTTATTAATGTAATCTAAAAAGATAGCCAATTTAGCAGAGTCCCCTCATTTGCAAATTAGTTTGTTGAGAAAATTAACAACTTTAATGCCGAACATTGTACTGTGTGAAATAAGCTCATTGGTTCTAGGAATCACTTGCTTTCCTACAAAGACGGTTGAGTGCAGCAAGTTCAAACTTTCCTGGTTAATGTAATCTAAAAAGATGCACAACTTAGTAGACTGGCCTCATTTCTAAAGTAGTTATTTTAGAAAAGAAACATCTTTAGTACCGAACAGCTTACTGTGTGAAATAAGTTAAATCGCTTCTAGGAATCAGTTTAATTTCTAAGAAGAAGGTTGAGTGCAGCAAGTTCAAACTTTCCTTCTTACTGTAATCTAAAAACACGGCCAAGTTAGAAGTTTCACCTCATTTGTAAAGTACTTTGTTGAGAAAACAAACATCTTCATTGCTGAACATTTTACTGTGTGAAGTAAGCTCATTCGGATATAGGAATCAGTTGCTTTCCTATAAAGAAGGTTGAGTGCAGCAAGTTCAAATTTCCTTGTTAATGTAATCTATAAAGGTGCACAACTTAGTAGATTGGCCTCATTTCTAAAGTAGTTTCTTTAGAAAAGAAACATCTTCAGTACCGAACACTGTACTGTGTGAAATAAGTTAATTCGCTTGTAGGAATCAGTTTAATTTCTATGAAGACGGTTGAGTGCAGCAAGTTCAAACTTTCCTTGTTAATGTAATCTAAAAAGAAGGCCAAGTTAGTAGATTCGCCTCATTTGTAAAGTAGTTTGTTGAGAAAACCAACATCTTCAGTACCGAATATTGTACTGTGTGAAATAAGCTCATTCGGTTCTAGGAATCAGTTGCTCTCCTACAAAGAAGGTTGAGTGCAGCAAGTTCAAACTTTCCTTGTTAATGTAATCTAAAAAGATGCACAACTTAGTAGACTGGCATCATTTATAAAGTAGTTTGTTGAGAAAACAAACATCTTCATTACCGAACACTGTACTATGTGAAATGATGTAGTTCGGTTCCAGGAATCACTTGCTTTCCTACGAAGAAGGTGGAGTGCAGCAAGTTCAAGCTTTCCTAGTTTGTGTAATCTAACAAGATGTATAAGTTAGTGGATTCGCGTCATTTCTAAAGTGGTTCCTTTAGAAAACAAACATCTTCAGTACTGAACACTGTACTGTGTGAAATAAGTTAATTCGGTTCTAGGAATCACTTTCCTTTCAACGAAGACGGTTGAGTGCAGCACGTTCAAACTTTCCTTGTTAATGTAATCTAAAAAGATGGCCAAGTTAGCAGATTCATCTCAATTGTAAATAAGTTTGTTGAAAAAATTAAAATCTTCATTGCCGAACATTGTACTGTGTTTAATAAGCTTATTCGGTTCTAGGAATCAGTTTACTTTCTATGAATATGGTTGAGTTTAGCAAGTTCAAACTTTCCTTGTTAATGTAATCTAAAAAGATGTCCAAGTTAGTAGATTTGCCTCATTGGTAAAGTAGTTTCTTGAGAAAACAAACATCTTCATGGCCGAACATTGTACTGTGTGTAAAAAGCTAATTCGGTTCTAGAATTCAGTTGCTTTCCTACAAAGACGATTGAGTGCAGAAAGTTCAAACTTTCCTTGTTAATGTAATCTAAAAAGATCCACAACTTAGTAGATTGGCCTCATTTCTAAAGTAGTTTCTTTAGAAAAGAAACAGCTTCAGTACCGAACACTGTACTGTAGGAAATAAGTAATTTCGCTTCGAGGAATCAGTTTAATTTCTACGAAGAAGGTTGAGTGCAGCAAGTTCAAACTTTCCTAGTTTGTGTAATCTAACAAGATGTACAAGTTAGTGGATTCGCCTCATTTCTAAAGTAGTTTCTTTAGAAAAGAAATATCTTCAGTACCGTACACTGTACTGTGTGAAATGAGTTCAAGCTCATTCAGTTCTAGAATTCAGTTGCTTTCCTACAAAGACCGTTTAATGCAGTAAGTTCAAACTCTCCTTGTTAATGTAATCTAAAATATGTCCAACTTAGTAGATTAGCCTCATTTCTAAAGCAGTGTCTTTAGAAAACAAACCTTCAGTGCCAACCATTGTACTGTGTGAAATAAGCTAATTCGGTTCTAGGAATGAGTTTACTTTCTACGAAGATGGCTGAGTTTAGAAAGTTCAAACTTTCCTTGTTAATGTAATCTAAAAAGATGCACAAATTAGTGGGTTCGCCTCATTTGTAAAATAATTTCCTTAGAAAAGAAACATCTTCAGTACCGAACACTGTACTGTGTGAAATGAATTAATTCGCTTCTAGGAATCAGTTTAATTTCTACGAAGATGTTTGAGTGCAGCAAGTTCAAACTTTCCTTGTTAATGTAATTTACAAAGACGGCCAAGTTAGTAGATTCACCTCATTTGTAAAGTAGCTTGTTGAGAAAACAAACATCTTCATTGACGAACACTGTACTGTGTGAAAAAAGCTAATTCGGATCTAGAATTCAGTTGCTTTCCTACAAAGACAGTTGAGTGCAGCAAGTTCAAATATTCCTTGTTAATGTATTCTAAAAAGATGTACAACTTAGTGGATTAGCCTCATTTCTAAAGTAATTTCTTTGGAAAAGAAACATCTTCAGTACCGAACACTGTACTGTGTGAAAATACGTTAATTCGCTTCTAGGAATCAGTTTAATTTCTACGAAGATGGTTGAGGGCAGCAAGTTCAAACTTTCCTTGTTAATGTAATCTGCAAAGATGGCCAAGTTAGTAGATTCACCTCATTTGTAAAGTAGTTTGTTGAGAAAACAAACATCTTCATTGCCAAACATTTTACTGTGTGAAAAAAGCTAATTCGGATCTAGAATTCAGTTGCTTTCCTACAAAGACGGTTGAGTGCAGCAAGTTCAAACATTCCTTGTTAATGTATTCTAAAAAGATGCACAACTTAGTAGATTAGCCTCATTTCTAAAGTAATTTCTTTAGAAAAGAAACATCTTCAGTACCGAACACTGTACTGTGTGAAAATACGTTAATTCGCTTCTAGGAATCAGTTTAATTTCTACGAAGATGGTTGAGGGCAGCAAGTTCAAACTTTCCTTCTTAATGTAATCTGCAAAGATGGCCAAGTTAGTAGATTCACCTCATTTGTAAAGTAGTTTGTTGAGAAAATAAACATCTTCATTGCCAAACATTTTACTGTGTGAAAAAAGCTAATTCGGATCTAGAATTCAGTTGCTTTCCTACAAAGACGGTTGAGTGCAGCAAGTTCAAACATTCCTTGTTAATGTATTCTAAAAAGATGCATAACTTAGGGGATTCGCTTCATTTCTAAAGTAATTCTTTAGAAAAGAAACATCTTCAGTACCAAACACTGTACTGTGTGAAATAAGTTAATTGGGATCTAGGAATCAGTTTCCTTTCTACTAAGATGGTTGAGTTTAGCAAGTTCAAACTTTCCTTATTAATGTAATCTAAAAAGATGTCCAAGTTAGTAGATTGCCCTCATTTCTAAAGTAGTTTCTTTAGAAAACAAACGTTCATTGCCAATCATTGTACTGTGTGAAATAAGCTAATTTGGTTGTAGGAATTAGTTTACTTTCTACGAAGATGGTTGAGTTTAGCAAGTTGAAACTTTCCTTGTTAATGTAATCTAAAAAGATGTCCAAGTTAGTAGATTTGCCTCATTGGTAAAGTAGTCTGTTCAGAAAACAAACATCTTCATTGCCAAACATTGTACTGTGTGAAAAAAAGCTAATTTATTTCTAGAAATCAGTTGCTTTCCTACATTGACGGTTTAGTGCAGCAAGTTCAAACTTTCCTTGTTAATATAATCTAAAAACATGCACAACGTATTAGATTGGCCTCATTTCTAAAGTAGATTCTTTAGAAAAGAAACATCTTCAGTACCGAACACTGTACTGTGTGAAATAAGTTAATTCGCTTCTAGGAATCAGTTTAATTTCTACGAAGAAGGTTGAGTGCAGCAAGTTCAAATTTTCCTAGTTTGTGTAATCTAACAAGATATACAAGTTAGTGGATTCGCCTCATTTCTAATGTAGTTCCTTTAGAAAAGAAACATCTTCAGTACCAAACACTGTACTGTGTGAAATAAGTTAATTCGCTTCTAGGAATCAGTTTAATTTCTATGAAGAAGGTTGAGTGCATCAAGTTCAACCTTTCCTTGTTAATGTAATCTAAAAGATGGCCAAGTTAGAAGATTCACCTCATTTGTAATGTACTTAGTTGAGAAAACAAACATCTTCATTACCGAACATTGTACTGTGTGAAATAAGCTCATTCGTTTCTAGGAATCAGTTGCTTTCCTACAAAGAATGTTGAGTGCAGCAAGTTCAAACTTTCCTTGTTAATGTAATCTAAAAAGATGTCCAAGTTAGTAGATTTGCCTCATTTGTAAAGTAGTTTGTTGAGAAAACAAACATCTTCATTGCCGAACATTGTACTGTGTGAAAAAAGCTAATTCGGATCTAGAATTCAGTTGCTTTCCTATAAAGACGGTTGAGTGCATCAAGTTCAAACATTCCTTGTTAATGTAATCTTAAAAGATGCACAACTTAGTGGATTCGCCTCATTTCTAAAGTAATTTCTTTAGAAAAGAAACATCTTCAGTACCGAACACTGTACTGTGTGAAATAAGTTAATTCGCTTCTAGGAATCAGTTTAATTTCTACGAAGATGGTTGAGTGCAGCCAGTTCAAACTTTCCTTGTTAACGAAATCTGCAAAGATGGCCAAGTTACTAGATTCACCTCATTTGTAAAGTAGTTTGTTGAGAAAACAAACATCTTCATTTCCGAACATTGTACTCTGTGAAAAAAGCTAATTCGGATCTAGAATTCAGTTGCTTTCCTACAAAGACGGTTGAGTGTAGCAAGTTCAAACATTCCTTTTTAATGTATTCTAAAAAGATGCACAACTTAGTGCATTCGCCTCATTTCTAAAGTAGTTTCTTTAGAAAAGAAACATCTTCAGTACCAAAAACTGTTTTGTGTGAAATAAGGTAATTCGGTTCTTGGAATCAGTTGCTTTCCTAAAAAGAAGGTTGAGTGCAGCAAGTTCAAACTTTCTTTGTTAATGTAATCTAAAAAGATGCACAACTTAGTAGATTGGCCTCATTTCTAAACTAGTTTGTTTAGAAAACAAACATCATCATGACCGAACACTGTACTATGTGAAATGAGCTAGTACCGTTCTAGGAATCACTTGCTTTCCTAAGAAGGAGGTTGAGTGCAGCAAATTCAAACTTTCCTAGTTTGTGTAATCTAACAAGATGTACAAGTTAGTGCATTCGCCTCATTATTAAAGTAGTTTCTTTAGAAAAGAAACATCTTCAGTACTGAACACTGTACTGTGTGAAATACGGTAAATCGGTTCTAGGAATCAGTTTAATTTCTTAGAACATGGTTGAGTGCAGCAAGTTCAAACTTCCCTTGTTAATGTAATCTAAAAAGATGCACAACTTAGTAGATTGGCCTCATTTCTAAAGTAGTTTGTTTAGAAAACAACCATCTTCATTACCGAACACTATACTATGTGAAATGAGCTAGTTCGGTTCTAGGAATCACTTGCTTTCCTACGAAGGAGGATGAGTGCAGCAAGTTCAAACTTTCCTCGTTTGTGTAATCTAACAAGATGTACAAGTTAGTGGATTCGCTTGGTTTCTAAACTGGTTTCTTTAGAAAACAAACATCTTCAGTCATGAACACTGTACTGTGTGAAATAAGTTAATTTGGTTCTAGGAATCAGTTTCCTTTCTACGAAGAGGGTTGAGTGCAGCAAGTTCAAACTTTCCTTGTTAATGTAATCTAAAAAGATGGCCAACTTAGCAGAGTCACCTCATTTGTAAAATGGTTTGTTGAGAAAATTAACATCTTTATACCCGAACATTGTACTGTGTGAAATTTGCTCACTCGGTTCTAGGAATCACTTGCTTCCCTACAAAGAAGGTTGAGTGCAGCAAGTTCAAACTTACCTTGTTAATGTAATCTAAAAAGATGCAGAACTTAGTAGATTGGCCCCTTTTCTAAAGTAGTTTCTTTAGAAAAGAAACATCTTCAGTACCGAACACTGTACTGTGTGAAATAAGTTAATTCGCTTCTAAGAATCAGTTTAATGTGTACGAAGAAGGTTGAGTGCAGCACGTTCAAACTTTCCTTGTTAATATAATATAAAAAGATGGCCAAGTTAGAAGGTTCGCCTCATTTGTAAAGTACTTTGTTGAGGAAACAAACATCTTCATTCCCGAACATTGTACTGTGTGAAATAAGCTCATTCGGTTCTACGAATCAGTTGCTTTCCTACAACAAGGTTGAGTGCAGCAAGTTCAAACTTTCCTTGTTAATGTAATCTAAAAAGATGGCCAAGTTAGTAGATTCGCCTCATTTGTAAAGTAGTTTGTTGAGAAAACAAACACCTTCATTGCCGAACATTGTACTGTGTGAAATAAGCTCATTCGGTTCTACGAATCAGTTGCTTTCCTACAAACAAGGTTGAGTGCTGCAAGTTCAAACTTTCCTTGTTAATGTAATCTAAAAAGATGGCCAAGTTAGTAGATTCGCCTCATTTGTAAAGTAGTTTATTGAGAAAACAAACACCTTCATTGCCGATCATTGTACTGTGTGAAATAAGCTCATTCGGTTCTAGGAATCAGTTGCTTTCCCACAAAGACGGTTGAGTGCAGCAAGTTCAAACATTCCTTGTTCATGTCATCTGAAAAGATGGACAACTTAGTAGATTGGCCTCATTTCTAAAGTAGTTTGTTTAGAAAACAATCATCTTCATTACCGAACACTGTACTATGTGAAATGAGCCAGTTCAATTCTAGGAATCACTTGCTTTCCTACGAAGAAGGTTGAGTGCAGCAAGTTCAAACTTTCCTAGTTTGTGTAATCTAACAAGATGTACAAGGTAGTGGATTTGCCTCATTTCTAAAGTAGTTTCTTTAGAAAAACAAACATCTTCAGTACCGAACACTGTACTGTGTGAAATAAGTGAATTCGCTTCTAGGAATCCGTTTAATTTCTACGAAGATGGTTGAGTGAAGCAAGTTCTAACTTTCCTTGTTAATGTAATCTAAAAAGATGGCCAAGATAGTAGATTCGCCTCATTTATAAAGTAGTTTGTTGAGAAAACAAACATCTTCATTGCCGAACATTGTACTGTGTGAAATAAGCTCATTCGGTTCTAGGATTTAGTTGCTTTCCTACAAAGAAGGTTGAGTGCAGCCAGTTCAAACTTTCCTTGTTCATGTCATCTGAAAAGATGGACAACTTAGTAGATTGGCCTCATTTCTAAAGTAGTTTGTTTAGAAAACAATCATCTTCATTACCGAACACTGTACTATGTGAAATGAGCCAGTTCAATTCTAGGAATCACTTGCTTTCCTACGAAGAAGGTTGAGTGCAGCAAGTTCAAACTTTCCTAGTTTGTGTAATCTAACAAGATGTACAAGGTAGTGGATTCGCCTCATTTCTAAAGTAGTTTCTTTAGAAAAGTAACATCTTCAGTACCGAACACTGTACTGTGTGAAATAAGTGAATTCGCTTCTAGGAATCCGTTTAATTTCTACGAAGATGGTTGAGTGAAGCAAGTTCTAACTTTCCTTGGTAATGTAATCTAAAAAGATGGCCAAGATAGTAGATTCGCCTCATTTATAAAGTAGTTTGTTGAGAAAACAAACATCTTCATTGCCAAAGATTGTACTGTGTGAAATAAGCTCATTCGGTTCTAGGATTTAGTTGCTTTCCTACAAAGAAGGTTGAGTGCAGCCAGTTCAAACTTTCCTTCTTAATGTAATCGAAAAAGATGCACAACGTAGTAGATTGGCCTCATTTCTAAAGTAGTTTCTTTAGAAAAAAAACATCTTCAGTACCAACACTGTACTGTGTGAAATAAGTTAATTAAGTTCTAAGAATCAGTTTAATTTCTAGGAAGAAGGTTCAGTGCAGCAAGTTCAAACTTTCCTAGTTTGTGTAATCTAACAAGATGTACAAGTTAGTGCATTCGCCTCATTTCTAAAGTAGTTTCTTTAGAAAAGAAACATCTTCAGTCCCGAACACTCTACTGTCTGAAATAAGGTAATTCGGTTCTAGGAATCAGTTTAATTTCAACGAAGATGTTTGAGTGCAGCAAGTTCAAACTTTCCTTGTTAATGTAATTTAAAAGATGCACAACTTAGAAGATTGGCCTCATTTCTAAAGTAGTTTTTTTTAGAAAAGAAACATCTTCAGTACCGAACACTGTACTGTGTGAAATAAGCGTATTCGCTTCTAGGAATCAGTTTCATTTCTACGAAGATGGTTGAGTGCAGCAAGTTCAAACTTTCCTTGTTAATGTAATCTAAAAAGATGGCCAAGTTAGTAGATTCGCCTCATTTGTAAAGTAGTTTGTTGAGAAAACAAACATCTTCATTGACGAACATTGTACTGTGTGAAATAAGCTCATTCGGTTCTAGGAATCAGTTGCTTTCCTACAAAGAAGGTTGAGTGCAGCAAGTTCAAACTTTCCTTGTTAATGTAATCTGAAAAGATGCACAACTTAGTAGATTGGCCTCATTTCTAAAGTAATTTGTTTATAAAACAAACATCGTCATTACCGAACACTGTACTATGTGAAATGAGCTAGTTTGAATCACCGAATCACTTGCTTTCCTACGAAGGAGGTTGAGTGCAGCAAGTTCAAACTTTCCTAGTTTGTGTCATCTAACAAGATGTACAAGTTAGTGGATTCACCTCATTTCTAAAGTACTTTCTTTAGAAAAGAAACATCTTCAGTACCAAACACTGTACTGTGTGAAATAAGTTAATTCGGTTCTAGGAATCAGTTTCCTTTCTACGAAGATGGTTGAGTTTAGCAAGTTCAATCTTTCCTTGCTAATGTAATCTAAAAAGATGTGCAAGTTAGTAGATTCCCCTCATTTCTAAAGTAGTTTCTTTAGAAAACAAACCTAAATTGCCAAACGTTGTACTGTCTGAAATGAGCTAATTCGGTTCTAGGAATCAGTTTACTTTCTACGAAGATGGTTGAGTTTAGCAAGTTCAAACTTTCCTTGTTAATGTAATCTAAAAAGATGTCCAAGTTATTAGATTTGCCTCATTGTTAAAGTAGTTTGTTGAGAAAACAAACATCTTCATTGCCGAACATTGTACTGTGTGTAAAAAGCTAATTCGGTTCTAGAATTCAGTTGCATTCCTACAAAGAAAGTTGATTGCAGCCAGTTCAAACTTACCTTGTTAATGTAATCTAAAAAGATGCACAACGTAGTAGATTGGCCTCATTTCTAAAGCAGTTTCTTTAGAAAAGAAACATCTTCAGTACCAAACACTGTACTGTGTGAAATAAGTTAATTCGCTTCTAGGAATCAGTTTAATTTCTACGAAGAAGGTTGAGTGCAGCAAGTTCAAACTTTCCTTGTTAATGTAATCTAAAAAGATGGCCCAGTTAAAAGACTCGCTTCATTTGTAAAGTACTTTGTTGAGAAAAAAAAATCTTCATTGCCGAACATTGTACTGTGTGAAATAAGCTCATTCGTTCTAGGAATCAGTTGCTTTCCTACAAAGAAGGTTGAGTGCAGCAAGTTCAAACTTTCCTTGTTAATGTAATCTGAAAAGAAGCACAACTTAGTAGATTGGCCTCATTTCTAAAGTAGTTTGTTTAGAAAACAAACATCTTCATTACCGAACACAGTACTATGTGAAATAAGTTAGTTCGATGATAGGAATCACTTGCTTTCCTACGAAGAAGGTTGAGTGCAGCAAGTTCAAACTTTCCTCGTTTGTGTAATCTAACAAGATGTACAAGTTAGTGGATTCGCCTCATTTCTAAAGTGGTTTCTTTAGAAAAGAAACATCTTGAGTACCGAACACTGTACTGGGTGAAATAAGTGAATTCGCTTCTAGGAATCAGTTTAATTTCTACGAAGATGGTTGAGTGCAGCAAGTTCAAACTTTCCTTGTTATTGTAATCTAAAAAGATGGCCAAGTAAGTAGATCGGGCTCATTTCTAAAGCAGTTTCTTTAGAAAAGAAAAATCTTCAGTACCGAACACTGTACTGTGTGAAATAAGTTAATTCGGTTCTAGGAATCAGTTTCCTTTCTACGAAGATGGTTGAGTGCAGCAAGTTCAAACATTCCTTGTTAATGTAATCTAAAAAGATGGCCAAGTTAGCGGAGTCACCTCATTTGTAAAGTAGTTTGTTGAGAAAATTAACATCTTTGTAGTGGAACATTGTATTGTGTGAAATAAGCTCATTCGGTTCTAGGAATCACTTGGTTTCCTACAAAGAAGGTTGAGTGCAGCAAGTTCAAACTTTCCTTGTTAATGTATTCTAACAAGATGCACAACTTAGTAGATTGCCCTCATTTCTAAAGTAGTTTCTTTAGAAAAGAAACATCTTCAGTACCGAACACTGTACTGTGTGAAATAACTTAATTCGCTTCTAGGAATCAGTTTAATTTCTACGAAGATGGTTGAGTGCAGCAAGTTCAAACTTTCCTTGTTAATGTAATCTAAAAAGATGGCCAAGTTAGAAAATTCGCCTCATTTCTAAAGTACTTTGTTGAGAAAACAAACATCTTCATTCCCGAACATCGTACTGTGTGAAATAAGCTCATTCAGTTCTAGGAATCAGTTCCTTTCCTACAAAGAAGGTTGAGTGCAGCAAGTTCAAACTTTCCTTGTTAATGTAATATAAAAAGATACACAACTTAGTAGATTGGCCTCATTTCTAAAGTAGTTTGTTTAGAAAACAAACATCTTCATTAAGAACACTGTACTATGTGAAATAAGCTAGTTCCGTTCTAGGAATCACTTGCTTTCTTACGAAGAAGGTTGAGTGCAGCCAGTTCAAACTTTCCTAGTTTGTGTAATCTAACAAGATGTACAAGTTAGTGGATTCGCCTCATTTCTAAAGTAGTTTCTTTAGAAAAGAAACATCTTCAGTACCGAACACTGTACTGTGGGAAATAAGTGAATTCGCTTCTAGGAATCAGTTTAATTTCTACGAAGATGGTTGAGTGCTGCAAATTCAAACTTTCCTCGTTAATGTAATCTAAAGAGATGGCCAAGTTAGTAGATTCACCTCAATTGTAAAGTATTTTGTTGAGAAAACAAACATCTTCATTGCCAAACATTGTACTGTGTGAAATAAGCTCATTCGGAACTAGGAATCATTTCTTTTCCTACAAAGAAGGTTGAGTGCAGCAAGTTCAAACTTTCCTTGTTAATGTAATCAGAAAAGTTGCACAACTTAGTAGATTGGCCTCATTTCTAAAGTAGTTTGTTTACAAAACAAACATCTTCATTACCGAACACTATACTATGTGAAATGAGGTAGTTCGGTTCTAGGAATCACTTGCTTTCCTACGAAGAAGGTTGAGTGCAGCAAGTTCAAACTTCCTAGTTTGTGTAATCTATTAAGATGTACAAGTTAGTGAATCGCATCATTTCTAAAATAGTTTCTTTAGAAAAGAAACGTCTTCAGTACCGAACACTGTACTGTGTGAAATAAGTTAATTCGCTTCTAGGAATCAGTTTAATTTCTATGAAGATGGTTGAGTGCAGCAAATTCAAACTTTCCTTGTTAATGTAATCTAATAAGATGCCCAAGATAGTAGATTCGCCTCATTTGTAAAGTATTTTGTTGAGAAAACAAACATCTTCATTGCCTAACATTGTACTGGGTGAAATAAGCTCATTCGGTTCTAGGAATCATTTGCTTTCCTACAAAGAAGGTTGAGTGCAGCAAGTTCAAACTTTCCTTGTTAATGTAATCTGAAAAGTTGCACAACTTAGTAGATTGGCCTCATTTCTAAAGTAGTTTGTTTACAAAACAAACATCTTCATTACCGAACACTATACTATGTGAAATGAGGTAGTTCGGTTCTAGGAATCACTTGCTTTCCTACGAAGAAGGTTGAGTTCAGCAAGTTCAAACTTTCCTAGTTTGTGTAATCTAACAAGATTTACAAGTTAGTGGATTCACGTCGTTTCTAAAGTGGTTTCCTTATAAAACAAACATCTTCAGTAGTGAACACTGTACTGTGTGAAATAAGTTCATTCGGTTCTAGGAATCAGTTTCCTTTCTACGAAGATGGTTGAGTGCAGCAAGTTCAAACATTCCTTGTTAATGTAATCTAAGAAGGTGGCCAAGTTAGCAGAGTCACCTCATTTGTAAAGTAGTTTGTTGAGAAAATTAACATCTTTATAGCGGAACATTGTACTGTGTGAAATAAGCTCATTCGGTTCTAGGAATCACTTGGTTTCCTACAAAGAAGGTTGAGTGCAGCAAGTTCAAACTTTCCTTATTAATGTAATCTTAAAAGATGCACAAGTTAGTAGATTGGCCTCATTTCTAAAGTAGTTTGTTTACAAAACAAACATCTTCATTACCGAACACTATACTATGTGAAATGAGGTAGTTCGGTTCTAGGAATCACTTGCTTTCCTATGAAGAAGGTTGAGTGCAGGAAGTTCAAACTTACCTCGTTTGTGTAATCTAACAAGATTTACAAGTTAGTGGATTCGCGTCATTTCTAAAGTGTTTTCCTTATAAAACAAACATCTTCAGTAGTGAACACTGTACTGTGTGAAATAAGTTCATTCGGTTCTAGGAATCACTTTCCTTTCTACGAAGATGGTTGAGTGCAGCAAGTTCAAACATTCCTTGTTCATGTAATCTAAAAAGATGGCCAAGTTAGCAGAGTCATCTCATTTGTAAAGTAGTTTGTTGAGAAAATTAACATCTTTGTAGCGGAACATTGTACTGTGAGAAATAAGCTCATTCGGTTCTAGGAATCACTTGGTTTCCTACAAAGAAGGTTGAGTGCAGCAAGTTCAAACTTTCCTTGTTAATGTAATCTTAAAAGATGTACAAGGTAGTAGATTGGCCTCATTTCTAAAGCAGTTTCTTTACAAAAGAAACATCTTCAGTACCGAACACTGTACTGTGTGAAATAAGTGAATTCGCTTCTAGGAATCAGTTTAATTTCTACAAAGATGGTTGAGTGCAGCAAGTTCAAACTTTCCTTGTTAATGTAATCTAAAAAGATGGCCAAATTAGAAGATTCGCCTCATTTGTAAAGTACTTTGTTGAGAAAACAAACATCTTCATTGCCGAACATTGTACTGTGTGAAATAAGCTCATTCGGTTCTAGGAATCAGTTGCTTTCCTACAAAGAACGTTGAGTGCAGCAAGTTCAAACTTTCCTTGTTAATGTATTCTAAAAAGATGCACAACTTAGTATATTGCCCTCATTTATAAAGTAGTTTCTTTAGAAAAGAAACATCTTCAGTACCGAACACTGTACTGTGTGAAATAAGTTAATTCGCTTCTAGGAATCAGTTTAATTTCTACGAAGATGGTTGAGTGCAGCAAGTTCAAACTTTCCTTGTTAATGTAATCTAAAAAGATGGCCATGTTAGAAAATTCGCCTCATTTCTAAAGTACTTTGTTGAGAAAACAAACATCTTCATTCCCGAACATTGTACTGTGTGAAATAAGCTCATTCAGTTCTAGGAATCAGTTCCTTTCCTACAAAGAAGGTTGAGTGCAGCAAGTTCAAACTTTCCTTGTTAATGTAATATAAAAAGATACACAACTTAGTAGATTGGCCTCATTTCTAAATTAGTTTGTTTAGAAAACAAACATCTTCATTAAGAACACTATACTATGTGAAATAAGCTAGTTCGGTTCTAGGAATCACTTGCTTTCTTACGAAGAAGGTTGAGTGCAGCCAGTTCAAACATTCCTAGTTTGTGTAATCTAACAAGATGTACAAGTTAGTGGATTCGCCTCATTTCTAAAGTAGTTTCTTTAGAAAAGAAACATCTTCAGTACCGAACACTGTACTGTGTGAAATAAGTTAATTCGGTTCTAGGAATCAGTTTCCTTTCTACGAAGATGGTTGAGTGCAGCAAGTTCAAACATTCCTTGTTAATGTAATCTAAAAAGATGGCCAAGTTAGCGGAGTCACCTCATTTGTAAAGTAGTTTGTAAAGTAGTAGATGGTTGAGTGCAGCAAATTCAAACTTTCCTTGTTAATGTAATCTAAAGAGATGGCCAAGTTAGTAGATTCGCCTCAATTGTAAAGTATTTTGTTGAGAAAACAAACATCTTCATTGCCAAACATTGTACTGTGTGAAATAAGCTCATTCAGAACTAGGAATCATTTCTTTTCCTACAAAGAAGGTTGAGTGCAGCAAGTTCAAACTTTCCTTGTTAATGTAATCAGAAAAGTTGCACAACTTAGTAGATTGGCCTCATTTCTAAAGTAGTTTGTTTACAAAACAAACATCTTCATTACCAAACACTATACTATGTGAAATGAGGTAGTTCGGTTCTAGGAATCACTTGCTTTCCTACGAAGAAGGTTGAGTGCAGCAAGTTCAAACTTCCTAGTTTGTGTAATCGATTAAGATGTACAAGTTAGTGGATTCGCATCATTTCTAAAGTAGTTTCTTTAGAAAAGAAACGTCTTCAGTACCGAACACTGTACTGTGTGAAATAAGTTAATTCGCTTCTAGGAATAAGTTTAATTTCTGCGAAGATGGTTGAGTGCAGCAAGTTCAAACTTTCCTTGTTAATGTAATCTAAAAAGATGGCGAAGATAGTAGATTCGCCTCATTTGTAAAGTATTTTGTTGAGAAAACAAACATCTTCATTGCCTAACATTGTACTGGGTGAAATAAGCTCATTCGGTTCTAGGAATCATTTGCTTTCCTACAGAGACGGTTGAGTGCAGTAAGTTCAAACTTTCCTTGTTAATGTAATCTGAAAAGTTGCACAACTTAGTAGATTGGCCTAATTTCTAAAGTAGTTTGTTTGCAAAACAAACATCTTCATTACCGAACACTATACTATGTGAAATGAGGTAGTTCGGTTCTAGGAATCACTTGCTTTCCTACGAAGAAGGTTGAGTGCAGCAAGTTCAAACTTTCCTCGTTTCTGTACTCTAACAAGATTTACAAGTTAGTGGATTCGCATCATTTCTAAAGTGGTTTCCTAATAAAACAAACATCTTCAGTAGTGAACACTGTTCTGTGTGAAATAAGTTCATTCAGTTCTAGGAATCAGTTTCTTTTCTACGAAGATGTTTGAGTGCAGCAAGTTCAAACACTCCTTGTTAATGTAATCTAAAAAGATGGCCAGGTTAGCAGATTCACATCATTTGTAAAGTAGTTTGTTGAGAAAATTAACATTTTTATAGCCGAACATTGTACTGTGTGAAATAAGCTCATTATGTTCTAGGAATGACTTGGTTTCCTACAAAGAAGGTTGAGTGCAGGAACTTCAAACTTTCCTTGTTAATGTAATCTTAAAATATGCACAATTTAGTAGATTGGCCTCATTTCTAAAGTAGTTTCTTTAGAAAAGAAACATCTTCAGTACCGTACACTGTACTGTGTGAAATAAGTTAATTCGCTTCTAGGAATCAGTTTAATTTCTACAAAGAAGGTTGAGTGCAGCAAGTTCAAACTTTCCTTGTTAATGTTATCTAAAAAGATGGCCAAGTTAGAAGATTCGCCACATTTGTAAAGTACTTTGTTGAGAAAACAAACATCTTCATTGCCGAACATTGTACTGTGTGAAATAAGCTCATTCGGTTCTAGGAATCAGTTGCTTTCCTACAAAGAAGGTTGAGTGCAGCAAGTTCAAACATTCCTTGTTAATGTAATCAAAAAAGATGGCTAAGTTAGTGGATTCGCCTCATTTGTAAAGTACTTTGTTGAGAAAACAAACATCTTCATTGCAGAACATTGTACTCTGTGAAATAAGCTCATTCGGTTCTAGGAATCAGTTGCTTTCCTACAAAGAAGGTTGAGTGCAGCAAGTTCAAACTTTCCTTGTTAATGTAATCTAAAAAGATACACAACTTAGTAGATTTGCCTCATTTCTAAAGTAGTTTCTTTAGAAAAGAAACATCTTCAATACCGAACACTGTACTATGTGAAATAAGCTAGTTCCGTTCTAGGAATCACTTGCTTTCCTACGAAGAAGGTTGAGTGCAGCAAGTTCAAACTTTCCTAGTTTGTGTAATCTAACAAGATGTACAAGTTAGTGGATTCGCCTCATTTCTAAAGTAGTTTCTTTGAAAAGAAACATCTTCAGTACCAACACTGTACTGTGTGAAATAAGTTAATCGGTTCTAGGAATCAGTTTCCTTTCTACCAAGATGGTTGAGTTTAGCAAGTTCAAACATTCCTAGTTTGTTTAATCTAACAAGATGTACAAGTTAGTGGATTCGCCTCATTTCTCAAGTAGTATCTTTAGAAAAGAAACATCTTCAGTTCCAAACACTGTACTGTGTGAAATAAGTGAATTCGCTTCTAGGAATCAGTTTAATTTCTACGAAGTTGGTTGAGTGCAGCAAGTTCAAACTTTCCTTGTTAATGTAATCTAAAAAGATGGCCAAGTCAGTAGATTCGAATCATTTGTAAAGTCCTTTGTTGAGAAAACAAACATCTTCATTGCGAAACATTGTACTGTGTGAAATAAGCTCATTCGGTTCTAGGAATCAGTTGCTTTCCTATAATGAAGGTTGAGTGCAGCAAGTTCAAACTTTCCTTCTTAATGTAATCTGAGAAGATGCACAACTTAGTAGATTGGCCTCATGTCTAAAGTAGTTTGTTTACCAAACAAACATCTTCATTACCGAACACTATACTATGTGAAATGAGCTAGTTCGGTTCTAGGAATCACTTGCTTTCCTACGAAGAAGGTTGAGTGCAGGAAGTGCACACTTTCCTAGTTTGTGTAATCTAACAAGATGTACAAGTTAGTGGATTCGCCTCATTTCTAAAGTAGTTTCTTTAGAAAAGAAACATCTTCAGTACTGAACACTGTACTTTGTGAAATAAGGTAAATCGGTTCTAGGAATCAGTTTAATTTCTAAGAAGATGGTTGATTGCAGCAAGTTCAAACTTCCCTTCTTAATGTAATATAAAAAGATGCACAACTTAGTAGATTGGCCTCATTTCTAAAGTAGTTTGTTTACAAAACAAACATCTTCATTAGCGAACACTATACTATGTGAAATGTGCTAGTTCGGTTCTAGGAATCACTTGCTTTCCTACGAAGAAGGATGAGTGCAGCAAGTTCAACCTTTCCTCTTTTGTGTAATCTAACAAGATGTACAAGTTAGTGCATTTGCGTCGTTTCTAAAGTGGTTTCTTTAGAAAGCAAACATCTTCAGTACTGAACACTGTACTGTGTGAAATAAGTTAATTCGGTTCTAGGAATCTGTTTCCTTTCTACGAAGATGGTTGAGTGCAGCAAGGTCAAACTTTCCTTGTTAATGTAATCTAAAAAGATGGCCAAGTTAGCAGAGTCACCTCATTTGTAAAATAGTTTGTTGAGAAAATTAACATCTTTATAGCCGAACATTGTACAGTGTGCAATAAGCTCATTCGGTTCTAGGAATCACTTGCTTTCCTACAAAGAAGGTTGAGTGCAGCAAGTTCAAACTTACCTTGTTAATGTAATCTAAAAAGATGCAAAACTTAGTAGATTTGCCTCATTTCTAAAGTAGTTTCTTTAGAAAAGAAACATCTTCAGTACGAAACAATGTACTGTGTGAAATAAGTTAATTCACTTCTAGGAATCAGTTTAATTTCTACGAAGAAGGTTGAGTGCAGCAAGTTCAAACTTTCCTTGTTAATGTAATCTAAAGAGATGGCCAAGTTAGAAGATTCGCCTCATTTGTAAAGTGTCGCACTCACTGACCAGCAAGGAAGACGCAACGCCTGACTCTTCTTTCAGCAGTTTATTCAGGAACCTTGAACAATCTTCTGACAACAATCTTCTGACTGACTGACTGACTGACTGACTGACTTCTGACTCCCTCACTGACTCACTCACTGACTCACTGACTCACTGACTCACACACTCACTCACTCACTCACTGACCCACAGACTCACTGCCCGACTCACTCACTCACTCACAGACTGACTGTGCGACTCACTCCCTGACTCACTCACTCACTCACTCACTGCCTCCGGGACAAACGCGCCCAAAGCTTAAGAAGTCTTTGAACAGCCAACCCTGGTAAGGCACGTGGTGATTGCAGATAGGTCCACATATGCGGAAGCAAGCCTAGATCACGGCCCAAGCCAAATAAGGACTTGTTTATCCAGGAGAACACTCGCCATCGGGAAGGCGAAAGGAGGAAGCCAGCGCCATCTTTAAGGCGCGGCACCTCGCAGCTCTCTACAGTAAAGTACTTTGTTGAGGAAACAAATATCTTCATTGCCGAACATTGTACTGTGTGAAATAAGCTCATTCGGTTCTAGGAATCAGTTGCTTTCCTACAGAGAAGGTTGAGTGCAGCAAGTTCAATCTTTCCTTGTAAATGTAATTTAAAAGGTGGCCAAGTTAGAAATTCGCCTCATTTGTAAAGTACTTTGTTGAGAAAACAAACATCTTCATTGCCAAACATTGTACGGTGTGAAATAAGCTCATTCGGTTCTACGAATCAGTTGCTTTCCTACAAAGAAGGTTGAGTGCAGCAAGTTCAAACTTTCCTTGTTAATGTAATCTGAGAAGATGCACAACTTAGTAGATTGGCATCATTTATAAAGTAGTTTGTTTACAAAACAAACATCTTCATTACCGAACACTGTACTATGTGAAATGAGCTAGTTCGATTCTCGGATTCACTTGCTTTCCTACAAAGAAGGTTGAGTGCAGCAAGTTCAAACTTTCCTAGTTCCTGTAATCTAACAAGATCTACAAGTTAGTGGATTCGCCTCATTTCTAAAGTAGTTTCTTTGGAAAAGAAACATCTTCAGTACCGAACACTGTACTGTGTGAAATAAGTGAATTCGCTTCTAGGAATCAGTTTAATTTCTACAAAGATGGTTGAGTGCAGCAAGTTCAAACTTTCCTTGTTAATGTAATCTAAAAAGATGGCCAAGTTAGTAGATGCGCCTCATTTGTAAAGTACGTTATTGAGAAAATTAACATCTTTATTGCCGAACATTGTACTGTGTGAAATAAGCTCATTCGGTTCTAGGAATCACTTGCTTTCCTACAAAGAAGTTTGAGTGCAGCAAGTTCAAACTTTCCTTGTTAATGTAATCTGAAAAGTTGCACAACTTAGTAGATTGGCCTCATTTCTATATCAGTTTCTTTAGAACACGGTAGTGTGTGAAATGAGTTAATTCGCTTCAAGGAATCAGTTTAATTTCTACGAAGATGGTTGAGTGCAGCAAGTTCAAACTTTCCTAGTTTGTGTAATCTAACAAGATGTACAAGTTAGTTGATTCGTGTCATTTCTAAATCAGTTTCTTTAGAAAACAGGCATCTTCAGTACCGAGCACTGTACTGTGTTAAATAAGTCAATTTGGTTCTAGGAATCAGTTTCCTTTCTACGAAGATGGTTGAGTTTAGCAAGTTCAAACATTCCTTGTTAATGGGCTCTAAAAAGATGTCCAAGTTAGTAGATTCGCCTCACTTCTAAAGTAGTTTCTTTAGAAAACAAACCTAAATTGCCAAACTTTGTACTGTGTGAAATGAGCTAATTCGGTTCTAGGTATCAGTTTACTTTCTCCGAAGATGGTTGAGTTTAGCACGTTCAAACTTTGCTTGTTAATGTGCTCTGAAAAGATGTCCAAGTTAGTAGATTTGCCTCATTGGTAAAGTAGTTTGTTGAGAAAACAAACATCTTCATTGCCAAACATGGTACTGGGTGAAAAAAGCTAATTTAGTTCTAGAATTCAGTTGCTTTCCTACAAAGAAGGTTGAGTGCAGCCAGTTCAAAATTTCCTTGTCAATGTAATCAAAAAAGATGCACAACTTAGTAGATTGGCCTCATTTCTAAAGTAGTTTGTTTCCAAAACAAACATCTTCATTACCGAACACTATACTATGTGAAATGAGCTAGTTCCGTTCTAGGAATCACTTGCTTTCCTACGAAGAAGGTTGAGTGCAGGAAGTTCAAACTTTCCTCGTTTGTGTAATCTAACAAGATGTACAATTTAGTGGATTCGCGTCATTTCTAAAGTGGTTTCTTTAGAAAACAAACATCTTCAGTACTGAGCACTGTACTGAGTGAAACAAGTTAATTCGGTTCTAGGAATCAGTTTCCTTTCTACGAAGATGGTTGAGTTTAGCAAGTTCAAACTTTCCTTGTTAATGTAATCTAAACAGATGGCCAAGTTAGTAGATTCGCCTCATTTCTAAAGTAGTTTCTGTAGAAAACAAACCTAAATTGAAAAACTTTGTACTGTGTGAAATGAGCTAATTCGGTTCTAGGAATCAGTTTACTTTCTACGAAGATGGTTGAGTTTAGCAAGTTCAAACTTTCCTTGTTAATGTGCTCTAAAAAGATGTCCAAGTTAGTAGATTTGCCTCATTGGTAAAGTAGTTTGTTGAGAAAACAAACATCATCATTGCCGAACATTGTACTGTGTGAAGAAAGCTTATTTAGTTCTAGAATTCAGTTGCTTTCCTACAAAGAAGGTTGAGTGCAGCCAGTTCAAACTTTCCTTGTTAATGTAATCTAAAAAGATGCACAACTTAGTAGATTGGTCTCATTTCTAAAGCAGTTTCTTTAGAAAAGAAACATCTTCAGTACCGAACACTGTACTGTGTGAAATAAGTTATTTCGCTTCTAGGAATCAGTTTAATTTCTACGAAGAAGGTTGAGTGCAGCAAGTTCAAACTTTCCTTGTTAATGTAATCTAAAAAGATGGCCAAGTTAGAACATTCGCCTCATTTGTAAAGTACTTTGTTGAGAAAACAAACATCTTCATTGCCGAACATTGTACTGTGTGAAATAGCTCATTCGGTTCTAGGAATCAGTTGCTTTCCTACAAAGAAGGTGGAGTGCAGCAAGTTCAAACTTTCCTTGTTAATGTAATCTAAAAAGATGCACAACTTAGTAGATTGGCCTCATTTCTAAAGTAGTTTGTTCAGAAAACAAACATCTTCAATAACAAACACTGGACTATGTGAAATAAGCTAGTTCCGTTCTAGGAATCACTTGCTTTCCTACGAAGAAGGTTGAGTGCAGCAAGTTCAAACTTTCCTAGTTTGTGTAATCTAACAAGATTTACAAGTTAGTGGATTGGCCTCATTTCTAAAGTAGTTTCTTTGAAAAGACACATCTTCAGTACCAACACTGTACTGTGTGAAATAAGTGAAATAAGCTTCTAGGAATCAGTTTAATTTCTACGAAGATGGTTGAGTGCAGCAAGTTCAAACTTTCCTTCTTAATGAAATCTAAAAAGATGGCCAAGTTAGTAAATTCGCCTCATTTGTAAAGTAGTTTGTTGAGAAAACAAACATCTTCATTGCCAAATATTGTACTGTGTGAAATAAGGTCATTCAGTATTAGGAATCAGTTGCTTTCCTATAAAAAAGGTTGAGTGCAGCAAGTTCAAACATTCCTTGTTAATGTAATCTGAAAAGATGCACAACTTAGTAGTTTGGCCTCATTTCTAAAGTAGTTTGTTTACAAAACAAACATCTTCATTAGCGAACACTATACTATGTGAAATGAACTAGTTCGGTTCTAGGAATCACCTGCTTTCCTACGAAGAAGGTTGAGTGCTTCAAGTTCAAACTTTCCTTGTTTGTGTAATCTAACAAGATGTACAATTTAGTGGATTTGCGTCATTTCTAAAATGGTTTCTTTAGAAAACAAACCTAAATTGAAAAACTTTGTACTGTGTGAAATGAGCTAATTCGGTTCTAGGAATCAGTTTACTTTCTCCGAAGATGGCTGAGTTTAGCAAGTTCAAACTTTCCTTGTTAATGTGCTCTAAAAAGATGTCCAAGTTAGTAGATTTGCCTCATTGGTAAAGTAGTTTGTTGAGAAAACAAACATCTTCATTGCCAATATTGTACTGTGTGAAAAAAGGTAATTTAGTTCTAGAATTCAGTTGCTTTCCTACAAAGAAGGTTGCGTGCAGCCAGTTCAAACTTTCCTTGTTAATGTAATCTAAAAAGATGCACAACGTAGTAGATTGGCCTCATTTCTAAAGTAGTTTCTGTAGAAAAGAAACATCTCCAGTACCGAAAACTGTACTGTGTGAAATAAGTTAATTCGCTTCTCGGAATCAGTTTAATTTCTACGAAGAAGGTTGAGTGCAGCAAGTTCAAACTTTCCTAGTTTGTGTAATCTAACAAGATTTACAAGTTAGTGGATTCATGTCGTTTCTAAAGTCATGTCTTTAGAAAACAAACATCTTCAGTACTGAACACTGTACTGTGTGAAATAATTTAATTGGGTTCTAGGAATGAGTTTCCTTTCTACAAAGATGGTTGAGTGCAGGAAGTTCAATCTTTCCTTGTTAATGTAATCTAAAAAGATGTCCAAGTTAGCAGAATCACCTAATTTGTAAAATACTTTGTTGAGAAAAGTAACATCTTTATTGCCGAATATTGTACTGTGTGAAATAAGCTCATTCGGTTCTAGGAATCACTTGCTTTCCTACAGAGAAGGTTGAGTGCAGCAAGTTCAAACTTTCCTTGTTTATGTAATCTAAAAAGATGCACAACTTAGTAGATTGGCGTCATTTCTAAAGTAGTTTGTTTACAAAACAAACATCTTCATTACCGAACACTATACTATGTGAAATGAGCTATTTCGGTTCTAGGAATCACTTGCTTTCCTACGAAGAAGGTTGAGTGCAGTAAGTTCAAACGTTCCTCGTTTGTGTAATCTAGCAAGATGTACAAGTTAATGGTTTCGAGTCGTTTCTAAACTGGTTTCTTTAGAAAACAAACATCTTCAGTACTGAGCACTGTACAGTGTGAAATAATTTAATTCGCTTCAAGGAATCAGTTTAATTTCTACGAAGAAGGTTGAGTGCAGCAAGTTCAAACTTTCCTTGTTAATGTAATCTAAAAAGATGGCCAAGTTAGAAGATTCGCCTCATTTGTAAAGTACTTTGTTGAGAAAACAAACATCTTCATTGCCGAACATTGTACTGTGTGAAATAAGCTCATTCATTTCTAGGAATCAGTTGCTTTCCTACAACGAAGGTTGAGTGCAGCAAGTTCAAACTTTCCTTGTTAATGTAATCTGAAAAGTTGCACAACTTAGTAGATTGGCCTCATTTCTAAAGTAGTTTGTTTAGAAAACAAACATCTTCATTAACGAACACTATACTATGTGAAATGAGCTAGTTCGGTTCTAGGAATCACTTGCTTTCCTACGAAGAAGGTTGAGTGCAGCAAGTTCAAACTTTCCCAGTTTGTGTAATCTAACATGATTTACAAGTTAGTGGATTCGCGTCATTTCTAAATTAGTTTTTTTAGAAAACAAACATCTTCAGTTCCGAACAGTGTACTGTGTGAAATAAGTTAATTCGGTTCTAGGAATCAGTTTCCTTTCTACGAAGATGGTTGAGTTTAGCAAGTTCAAACTTTCCTTGTTAATGTAATCTAAAAAGATGACCAAGTTAGTAGATTCGCCTAATTTCTAAAGTAGTTTCTTTAGAAAAGAAACCTAAATTGCCAAACTTTGAACTGTGTGAAATGAGCTAATTCGGTTCTAGGAATCAGTTTACTTTCTACGAAGATGGTTCAGTTTAGCAAGTTCAAACGTTCCTTGTTA
This sequence comes from Orientallactaga sibirica, assembly GCA_036365145.1. Classification (NCBI taxonomy): domain Eukaryota; kingdom Metazoa; phylum Chordata; class Mammalia; order Rodentia; family Dipodidae; genus Orientallactaga; species Orientallactaga sibirica. Next base: position 109,986 of record JAEOAD010002764.1, on the reverse strand, counting down.
ATGGGCTCTAAAAAGATGTCCAAGTTAGTAGATTTGCCTCATTGGTAAAGTAGTTTGTTGAGAAAACAAACATCTTCATTGCTGAACATTGCACTGTGTGAAAAAAGCTAATTTAGTTCTAGAATTCAGTTGCATTCCTACAAAGAAGGTTGAGTGCAGCCAGTTCAAACATTCCTTGTTAATGTAATCTAAAAAGATGCACAACCTAGTAGATTGGCCTCATTTCTAAAGTAGTTTCTTTAGAAAAGAAACATCTTCAGTACCGAACACTGTAATGTGTGAAATAAGTTAATTTGCTTCTAGGAATCAGTTTAATTTCTACGAAGAAGGTTGAGTGCAGCAAGTTCAAACTGTCCTAGTTTGTGTAATCTAACAAGGTGTACAAGTTAGTGCATTCGCCTCATTTCTAAAGTAGTTTCTTTAGAAAAGAAACATCGTCAGTACCGAACACTGTACTGTGTGAAATAAGGTAATTCGGTTCTAGGAATCAGTTTAATTTCTACGAAGATGGTTGAGTGCAGCAAGTTCAAACTTTCCTTGTTAATGTAATCTATAAAGATGGCCAAGTTAGTAGATTCGCCTCATTTGTAAAGTAGTTTGTTGAGAAAAGAAACATGTTCATTGCCAAACATTGTACTGTGTGAAACAAGCTCATTCAGTTCTCGGAATCAGTTGCTTTCCTACAAAGAAGGTTGAGTGCAGCAAGTTCAAACTTTCCTTGTTAATGTAATCTGAAAAGTTGCACAACTTAGTAGATTGGCCTCATTTCTAAAGTAGTTTGTTTACAAAACAAATATCTTCATTACCGAACACTATACTATGTGAAATGAGCTAGTTCGGTTCTAGGAATCACTTGCTTTCGTACGAAGAAGGTTGAGTGCAGCAAGTTCAAACTTTCCTTTTTTTGTAATCTAACAAGATGTACCAGTTAGTGGATTCACATAGTTTCTAAAGTGGTTTCTTTAGAAAACAAACATCTTCAGTACTGAACACTGTACTGTGTGAAATAAGTTAATTCTTTTCTAGGAATCAGTTTCCTTTCTACGAATACGGTTGAGTGCAGCAAGTTAAAACTTTCTTTGTTAATGTAATCTAAAAAGATTGCCACGTTAGCAGAGTCACCTCATTTGTAAAATAGTTTGTTGAGAAAATTAAAATCTTTATTGCCGAACATTGTACTGTGTGAAATAAGCTCATTCGGTTCTAGGAATCAGTTGCTTTCCTACAAAGAAGGTTGAGTGCAGCAATTTCAGTCTTTACTTGTTAATGTAATCTTAAAAGATGCACAACTTAGGAGATTGGCCTCATTTCTAAAGTAGTTTCTGTAGAAAAGAAACATCTTCAGTACCGAACACTGTACTGTGTGAAATAAGTTAATTAAAGTTCTAGGAATCAGTTTAATTTCTACAAAGAAGGTTGAGTGCAGCAAGTTCAAACTTTCCTTGTTAATGTAATCTAAAACGATGGCCAAGTTAGAAGATTCGCCTCATTTGTAAAGTAGTTTGTTGAGAAAACAAACATCTTCATTGCCGAACATTGTACTGTGTGAAATAAGCTCATTCGGTTCTAGGAATCAGTTGCTTTCCTACAAAGACGGTTGAGTGCTGCAAGTTCAAACTTTCCTTGCTAATGTAATCGAAAAAGATGCACAACTTAGTCAATTGGCCTCATTTCTAAGGTAGTTTCTTTAGAAAAGAAACATCTTCAGTACCAAACACTGTACTGTGTGAAATAAGTAAAATTCGCTTCTAGGAATCAGTTTAATTTCTACGAAGAAGGTTGAATGCAGCAAGTTCAAACTTTCCTTGTTAATGTAATCTAAAAATATGGCCACGTAAGAAGATTCGCCTCATTTGTAAAGTACTTTGTTGAGAAAACAAACATCTTCATTGCCGAACATTGTACTGTGTGAAATAAGCTCATTAGGTTCTAGGAATCACTTGCTTTCCTACAAGGAAGGTTGAGTGCAACAAGTTCAAACTTTCCTTGTTAATGTAACCTATAAAGATGCACAACTTAGTAGATTGGCCTCATTTCCAAATTAGATTTTTTAGAAAACAAAAATCTTCTGTACCGAACACTGTACTGTGTGAAATAAGTGAATTCGCTTCTAGGAATCAGTTTAATTTCTACGAAGAAGGTTGAGTGCAGCAAGTTCAAACTTTCCTAGTTTGTGTAATCTAACAAGATCTACAAGTTAGTGGATTCGCATCATTTCTAAATTAGTTTCTTTAGAAAACAAACATCTTCAGTTCTGAACACTGTACTGTGAGAAATAAGTTAATTGGGTTCTAGGAATCAGTTTAATTTGTACGAAAATGGTTGAGAGCAGGAAGTTCAAACTTTCCTTGTTAATGTAATCTAAAAAGATGTCCAAGTTAGTAGTTTCGCCTCATTTCTAAAGTAGTTTCTTTAGAAAACAAACTTCATTACCAAACATTGTACTGTGTGAAATAAGCTAATTCGGTTCTAGGAATCTGTTTACTTTCTACGAAGATGGTTGAGTTTAGCAAGTTCAAACGTTCCTTGTTAATGTAATCTAAAAAGATGGCCAAGTTACTAGATTCGCCTCATTTGTAAAGTAGTTGGTTGAGAAAACAAACATCTTCATTGCCAAACATTGTACTGTGTGAAATAAGCTCATTCGGTTCTAGGAATCAGTTGCTTTCCACAAAGAAGGTTGAGTGCAGCAAGTTCAAACTTTCCTTGTTAATGTAATCTAAAAAGATATCCAAGTTAGTAGATTCGCCTCATTTCTAAAAAAAGTTTCTTTAAAAAACAAACCTTCATTGCCAAACATTGTACTGTGTGAAATAATCTTATTTGGTTCTAGGAATCAGTTTACTTTCTATGCATATGGTTGAGTTTAGCAAGTTCAAACTTTCCTTGTAAATGTAATCTAAGAAGATGTCCAAGTTAATAGATTTGCCTCATTGGTAAAGTAGTTTGTTGAGAAAACAAACATCTTCAATGCCAAACATTGTACTGTGCGTAAAAAGCTAATTCGGTTCTAGAATTCAGTTGCTTTCCTACAAAGACGGTTTGAGTGCAGAAAGTTCAAACGTCCTTGTTAATGTAGTCTAAAAAAGATGCACAACTTAGTAGATTGGCCTCATTTCTAAAGTAGTTTCTTTAGAAAAGAAACATCTTCAGTACCGAACACTGTACTGTGTGAAATAAGTTAATTCGCTTCTAGGAATCAGTTTAATTTCTATGAAGAAGGTTGAGTGCAGCAACTTCAAACTTCTCTAGTTTGTGTAATCTAACAAGATATACAAGTTAGTGAATTCGCCTCATTTCTAAAGTAGTTTCTTTAGAAAAGAAACATCTTCAGTACCGAACACTGTACTGTATGATATAAGTTCAAGCTCTTTCAGATCTAGAATTCAGGTGCTTTCCTAGAAAGACCGTTGAATGCAGCAAGTTTAAAGTTTCCTTGCTAATGTAATCTAAAAAGCTGTCCAAGTTAGCAGATTCGCCTCATTTCTAAAGTAGTTTCTTTAGAAAACTAACATTAATTGCCAAACATTGTACTGTGTGAAATGAGCTACTTCTATTCTAGGAATCAGATTACTTTCTTCGAAGATGGTTGAGTTTATCAAGTTCAAACTTTCCTTGTTAATGTAATCTTCAAAGATTGCCAAGTTAGTAGACTCACCTCATTTGTAAAGTAGTTTGTTGAGAAAACAAACATCTTCATTTCCGAACATTGTACTGTGTGAAAAAAGCTAATTCGGATCTAGAATTCAGTTGCTTTCCTACAAAGAAGGTTGAGTGCAGCAAGTTCAAACTTTCCTTGTTAATGTAATCTGAAAGGATGCACAACTTAGTAGATTGGTCTCATTTCTAAAGTAGTTTGTTTAGAAAACAAAAATCTTCATTACCAAACACTATACTATGTGAAATAAGCTAGTTACGTTCTAGGAATCACTTGCTTTCCTAAGAAGAAGGTTGAGGGTAGCAAGTTCAAATTTTCCTAGTTTGTGTAATCTAACAAGATGTACAAGTTACTTGATTTACCTCATTTCTAACGTATATCCTTTAGAAAAGAAACATCTTCAGTACCAAAGAGTGTACTGTGTGAAATAAGTTAATTCGCTTCTAGCAATCAGTTTAATTTCTACGAAGATGGTTGAGTTTAGCAAGTTCAAAATTTCCTCGTTAAAGTAATCTAAAAAGATGTCCAAGTTTGTAGATTTGCCTCATTGTTAAAGTAGTTCGTTGAGAAAACAAACATCTTCATTGCCGAACATTGTACTGTGTGAAATAAGTTAATTCTATTCTAGGAATCAGTTTCCTTTCTACGAAGATGGTTGAGTGAAGCAAGTTCAAACTTTCCTTGTTAATGTAATCTAAAAAGATGGCAAAGCTAAATGAGTCTCCTCATTTGTAAAGTAGTATGTTGAGAAAATTAACATCTTTATTGCCGAACATTGTACTGTGTGAAATAAGCGCATTCGGTTCTAGGAATCACTTGCTTTCCTACAAAGAAGGTTTAGTGCAACAAGTTCAAAGTTTCCTTGTTAATGTAATCTGAAAATATGCACAACTTAGTAGATTGGACTCATTTCTAAAGTAGGTTGTTTACAAAACAAACATCTTCATTACTGAACACTATGCTATGTGAAATGAGCTAGTTCGGTTCTAGGAATCAATTGCTTTCCTATGAAGAAGGTTGAGTGCAGCATGTTCAAACTTTCCTAGTTTGTGTAATATAACAAGATGTAAAAGTTAGTGCATTCGCCTCATTTCTAAAGTAGTTTCTTTAGAAAAGAAACATCTTCAGTACCGAACACTGTACTGTGTGAAATAAGGTAATTCGGTTCTAGGAATCGGTTTAATTTCTACGAAGATGGTTGAGTGCAGCAAGTTCAAACTTCCCTTGTTAATGTAATCTAAAAAGATGCACAACTTAGTAGATTGGCCTCATTTCTAAAGTAGTTTTTTTACAAAACAAACATCTTCAGTACAGAACACTATACTATGTGAAATGAGCTAGTTCTGTTCTAGGAATCACTTGCTTTCCTACGAAGAAGGTTGAGTGCAGCAAGTTCAAACTTTCCTTGTTAATGTAATCTAAAAAGATGGCCAAGTTAGCGAGTAATCTAATTTGTAAAATAGCTTGTTGAGAAAATTAGCATCTTTATTGCCGAACATTGTACTGTTTGAAATAAGTTCATTCGGTTCTAGGAATCACTTGCTTTCCTACAAAGAAGGTTGAGTGCAGCAAGTTCAAACTTTCCTTGTGAATGTAATCTAAAAAGATGCACAACTTAGTAGATTGGCCTCATTTCTAAAGTAGTTTCTTTAGAAAAGAAACATCTTCAGTACCGAACACTGTACTGTGTGAAATAAGTTAATTCGCTTCTGGGAATCAGTTTAATTTGTACGAAGAAGGTTGAATGCAGCAAGTCCAAACTTTCCTTGTTAATGTAATCTAAAAAGATGGCCAAGTTAGAAGATTCACCTCATTTGTAAAGTACTTTGTTGAGAAAACAAACATCTTCATTGGCGAACAATGTACTGTGTGAAATAAGCTCATTCTATCCTAGGAATCAGTTGCTTTCCTACAAAGAAGGGTGAGTGCAGCAAGTTCAAACTTTCCTTGTTAATGTAATCTAAAAAGATGCACAACTTAGTAGATTGGCCTCATTTCTAAAGTAGTTTGTTTAGAAAACAAACATCTTCATTACCGAACACTGTTCTATGTGAAATAAGCTACTTCCGTTCTAGGAAACACTTGCTATCCTACGAAGAAGGTTGAGTGCACCAAGTTCAAACTTTCCTAGTTTGCGTAATCTAACAAGGTGTACAAGTTAGTGGATTCATCTCATTTCTAAAGTAGTTTCTTTAGAAAACAAAGATCTTCAGTACTGAACACTGTACTGTGTGAAATAAGTTAATTCGGTTCTAGGAATCAGTTTCCTTTCTATGAAGATGGTTGAGTGCAGCAAGTTCAAACTTTCCTTGTTAATGTAATCTAAAAAGATGTACAACTAGGTCGATTGGCCTCATATCTAAAGTAGTTTCTTTAGAAAAGAAACATCTTCATTGTCGAACATTGTACTGTGTGAAATAAGCTCATTCGGTTCTAGGAATCACTTGCTTTCCTACAAAGAAGGTTGAGTGCAGCAAGGTCAAACTTTCCTTGTTAATGTAATCTAAAAAGATGGCCAAGTTAGTAGATTCGCCTCATTTGTTAAGTAGTTTGTTGAGAAAACAAACATCTTCATTGCCGAACATTGTACTGTGTGAAATAAGCTCATTCGGTTCTAGGAATCAGTTGCTTTCCTACAAAGAAGGTTGAGTGCAGCAAGTTCAAACTTTCTTTGTTAATGTAATCTGAAAAGATGTACAGCTTAGTAGATTTGCCTAATTTCTAAAGTAGTTTGTTTACAAAACAAACATCTTCATTACCGAACACTATACTATGTGAAATGAGCTAGTTCCGTTCCAGGAATCACTTGCTTTCCTACGAAGAAGGATGAGTGCAGCAAGTTTAAACTTTCCTCGTTTGTGTAATCTAACAAGTTGTAAAAGTTAGTGGTTTCACGTCGTTTCTAAAGTGGTTTCTTTAGAAAACAAACATCTTCAGTACTGAGCACTGTACTGTGTGAAATAAGTTAAATCAGTTCTAGGAATCAGTCTCCTTTCTACGAATATGGTTGAGTGCAGCAAGTTCAAACTTTCCTCGTCAATGTAATATAAAAAGATGGCCAAGTTAGCAGATTCACCTCATTGGTAAGGTAGTTAGTTGAGAATATTAACATCTTTACTGATGAACATTGTACTGTGTGAAATAAGCTCATTCGGTTCTAGGAATTAGTTGCTATCCTACAAAGAAGGTTGAGTGCAGCAAGTTCAAACTTTCCTTGTTAATGTAATCTAAAAAGATGCACAACTTAGTAGATTGGCCTCATTTCTAAAGTAGTTTCTTTAGAAAAGAAATATCTTCAGTACCGAACACTGTACTGTGTGAAATCAGTTAATTCGCTTCTAGGTATCGGTTTACTTTCTATGAAGAAGGTTGAGTGTAGCAAGTTCAAAATTTCCTAGTTTGTGTAATCTAACAAGATGTACAACTTACTGGATTCGCCTCATTTCTAACGTAGGTCCTTCAGAAAAGAAACATCTTTAGTTCCAAACACTGAACTGTGTGAAATAAGTTAATTCGGTTCTAGGAATCAGTTTAATTTCTTTGAAGACGGTTGAGTTTAGCAAGTTCAAACTTTCCTTGTTAATGTAATCGAAAAAAATGTCCAAGTTGGTAGATTTGCCTCATTGGTAAAGTAGTTCGTTGAGAAAACAAACATCTTCATTGCCAAACATTGTACTGTGTGAAATAAGCTCATTCTGTTCTGGAATTCAGTTGCTTTCCTACAAAGACCGTTGAGTGCAGCAAGTTCAAACTTTCCTTGTTAATGTAATCTAAAAAGATGCACAACTTAGTAGATTGCCCTCATTTCTAAAGTAGTTTCTTTAGAAAAGAAACATCTACTCTACCGAACACTGTACTGTGTGAAATGAGTTAATTCGCTTCTAGGAATCAGTTTAATTTCTACGAAGATGGTTGAGTGCAGCAAGTTTAAGCTTTCCTAGTTTGTGTAATGTAACATGATGTACAAGTTAGAGGATTAGCGTCATTTCTAAATTAGTCTCTTCAGAAAACAAACATATTCAGTACCGAACACTGTACTGTCTGAAATAAGTTAATTCGGTTCTAGGAATCAGTTTAATTTCTACGAAGATGGTTGAGTGCAGCAAGTTCAAACTTTCCTTGTTAATGTAATCTAAAAAGATGGCCAAGTAAGTAGATTCGCCTCATTTGTAAAGTACTTTGTTGAGAAAACAAACATCTTCATTGCCCAACATTGTGCTGTGTGAAATAAGCTCATTCGGTTCTAGGAATCAGTTGCTTTCCTACAAAGACGGTTGAGTGCAGCAAGTTCATACTTTCCTTGTTAATGTAATCTGAAAAGTTTCACAACTTAGTAGATTGGCCTCATTTCTAAAATAGTTTGTTTACAAAACAAACATCTTCATTACCGAACGCTATACTATGTGAAATGAGCTAATTCGGTTCTAGGAATCACTTGCTTTCCTACAAATAAAGTTAAGTGCAGCAAGTTCAAACTTTCCTCGTTTGTGTAATCTAACAAGATTTACAAGTTATTGGATTCACGTCATTTCTAAAGTGCTTTCCTTATAAATCAAACATCTTCAGTACTGAACACTGTACTGTGTGAAATAAGTTAATTCGGATCTAGGAATCAGTTTCCTTTCTACGAAGATGGTTGAGTGCAGCACGTTCAAACTTTCCTTGTTAATGTAATCTAAATAGATGGCCAAGTTAGCAGAGTCACCTCATTTGTAAAATAGTTTGTTGAGAAAATTAACATCTTTATTGCCGAACATTGTACTCTGTGAAATAAGCTCATTCGGTTCTAGGAATCACTTGCTTTCCTACAAAAAAGGTTGAGTGCAGGAAGTTCAAACTTTCCTTGTTAATGGAATCTAAAAAGATGCACAACTTAGTAGATTGGCCTCATTTCTAAAGTAGTTTGTTGAGAAAACAAACATCTTCATTACCGAACACTGTACTATGTGAAATAAGCTAGTTCCGTTCTAGGAATCACTTGCTTTCCTACGAAGAAGGTTGAGTGCAGCAAGTTCAAACTTTCCTAGTTTGTGTAATCTAACAAGATGTACCATTTAGTGGATTCGCCTCATGTCTAAAGTAGTTTCTTTAGAAAAGAAACATCTTCAGTACCGAACACTGTACTGTGTGAAATAATTGAATTAATCTTCTAGGAATCAGTTTAATTTCTACGAAGATGGTTGAGTGCAGCAAGTTCAAACGTTCCTTGTGAATGTAATCTAAAAAGATGGCCAAGTTAGTAGATTCGCCTCATTTGTAAAGTAGTTTGTTGAGAAAACAAACATCTTCATTGCCAAACATTGTACTGTGTGATATAAGCTCATTCGGTTCTAGGAATCAGTTGCTTTCCTACAAAGAAGGTTGAGTGCAGCAAGTTCAAACTTTCCTTGTTAATGTAATCTGAAAAGTTCCACAACTTAGTAGATTGGCCTCATTTCTAAAGTAGTTTGTTTACAAAACAAACATCTTCCTTACCGAACAGTGTACTGTGTGAAATAAGTGAATTCGCTTCTAGGAATCACTTGCTTTCCTGCAAAGAAGGTTGAGTGCAGCAAGTTCAAACTTTCCTAGTTTGTGTAGTCTAACAAGATGTACAAGTTAGTGGATTCGCCTCCTTTCTAAAGTAGTTTCTTTAAAAAAGAAACATCTTCAGTACCGAACACTGTACTGTGTGAAATAAGTGAATTCGCTTCTAGGAATCGGTTTAATTTCTACGAAGATGGTTGAGTGCAGCAAGTTCAAACTTTCCTTGTTAATGTAATCTAAAAAGATGGCCAATTTAGAAGATTCGTCTCATTTGTAAAGTAGTTTGTTTAGAAAACAAACATCTTCATTACTGAACACTGTACTATGTGAAATAAGCTAGTTCCGTTCTAGGAAACACTTGCTTTCCTACGAAGAAGGTTGAGTGCAGCAAGTTCAAACTTTCCTACTTTGTGTAATCTAACAAGATGTACACGTTAGTGGATTCGCCTCACATCTAAAGTAGATTCTTTAGAAAAGAAACATCTTCAGTCCCGAACACTGTACTGTGTGAAATAAGTGAACTGGCTTCTAGGAATCAGTTTAATTTCTACGAAGATGGTTGAGTGCAGCAAGTTCAAACTTTCCTTGTTAATGTAATCTGAAAAGTTCCACAAATTAGTAGATTGGCCTCATTTCTAAAGTAGTTTGTTTACAAAACAAACATCTTCATTACCGAACAGTGTACTTTGTGAAATAAGTGAATTCGCTTCTAGGAATCACTTGCTTTCCTACAAAGAAGGTTGAGTGCAGCAAGTTCAAACTTTCCTAGTTTGTGTAATCTAACAAGATGTATAAGTTATTGGATTCGCCTCCTTTCTAAAGTAGTTTCTTTAAAAAAGAAACATCTTCAGTACCGAACACTGTACTGGTGAAATAAGTGAATTCGCTTCTAGGAATCGGTTTAATTTCTACGAAGATGGTTGAGTGCAGCAAGTTCAAACTTTCCTTGTTAATGTAATCTAAAAAGATGGCCAAGTTAGTAGATTCGCCTCATTTGTAAAGTAGTTTGTTGAGAAAACAAACATCTTCATTGCCGAACATTGTACTGTGTGAAATAAACTCATTCGGTTCTAGGAATCAGTTGCTTTCCTACAAAGAAGGTTGAGTGCAGCAATTTCAAACTTTCCTTGTTAATGTAATCTGAAAAGTTGCACAACATAGTAGATTGGCCTCATTTCTATAGTAGTTTGTTTACAAAACAGACATCTTCATTACCGAACACTATACTATGTGAAATGAGCTAGTTCGATTCTAGGAATCACTTGCTTTCCTACGAAGAAGGATGAGTGCAGCAAGTTCAAACTTTCCTAGTTCGTGTAATCTAACAAAATGTACAAGTTAGTGGATTCGCGTCATTTCTAAAGTGGTTTCTTTAGAACACAAACATCTTCAGTACTGAACACTGTTATGTCTGAAATAAGATAATTCTGTTCTAGGAAACAGTTTCCTTTCTACGAAGGTGGTTGATTGCAGCAAGTTCAAACTTTCCTTGTTAATGTAATCTAAAAAGATGGCCAAGATAGCAGAGTCACCTCATTTGTAAAATAGTTTGTTCAGAAAACAAACATCTTCATTGCCGAACATTGTACTTTGTGAAATAAGCTCATTCGGTTCTAGGAATAACTTGCTTTCGTACAAAGAAGGTTGAGTGCAGCAAGTTCAAACTTTCCTTGTTAATGTAATCTAAAAAGATGCACAACATAGTAGATTGGCCTCATTTCTAAAGTTGTTTCTTTAGAAAAGAAACATCTTCAGTACCAAACAATGTTCTGTGTGAAATAAGTTAATTCGCTTCTAGGAATCAGTTCAATTTCTACGAAGAAGGTTGAGTGCAGCAAGTTCAATCTTTCCGTTTTAATGTAATCTAAAAAGATTGCTAAGTTAGAAGATTCGCCTCATTTGTAAAATACTTTGTTGAGGAAACAAACATCTTCATTGCCGAACATTTTACTGTGTGAAATAAGCTCATTCGGTTCTAGGAATCAGTTGCTTTCCTACAAAGAAGGTTGAGTGCAGCAAGTTCAAACTTTCCTTGTTAATGTAATCTAAAAATATGGCCAAGTTAGTGGATTCGCCTCATTTGTAAAGTACTTTGTTGGGAAAACAAAGATCTTCATTGCCAAACATTTTACTGTGTGAAATAAGCTCATTTGGTTCTAGGAATCAGTTGCTTTCCTATAAAGAAGGTTGAGTGCAGCAAGTTCAAACTTTCCTTGTTAATGTAATCTAAAAAGATGCACAACTTAGTATATTGGCCTCATTTCTAAAGTAGTTTTTTTACAAAACAAACATCTTCATTACCGAACACTATACTATGTGAAATGAGCTAGTTCGGTTCTAGGAATCACTTGCTTTCCTATGAAGAAGGTTGCGTGCAGCAAGTTCAACCTTTCCTAGTTTGTGTAACATAACAAGATGTACAAGTTAGTGCATTCGCCTTATTTCTAAAGTAGTTTCTTTACAAAAGAAACATCTTCAGTTGGGAACACTACTGTGTGAAGTAAGGTATATCGGTTCAAGGAATCAGTTTAATTTCTAAGAAGACGGTTGACTGCAGCAAGTTCAAACTTCCCTTGTTAATGTAATCTAAAAAGATGCACAACTTAGTAGATTGGCCTCATTTCTAAAGTTGTTTCTTTAGAAAAGAAACATCTTCAGTACTGAACACTGTACTGTGTGAAATAAGTGAATTGGCTTCTAGGAATCAGTTTAATTTCTACGAAGATGGTTGAGTGCAGCAAGTTCAAACTTTCCTTGTTAATGTAATCTGAAAAGTTCCACAACTTAGTAGATTGGCCTCATTTCAAAAGTAGTTTGTTTACAAAACAAACATCTTCATTACCGAACAGTGTACTTTGTGAAATAAGTGAATTCGCTTCTAGGAATCACTTGCTTTCCTACAAAGAAGGTTGAGTGCAGCAAGTTCAAACTTTCCTAGTTTGTGTAATCTAACAAGATGTACAAGTTAGTGGATTGGCCTCATTTCTAAAGTTGTTTCTTTAGAAAAGAAACATCTTCAGTACCGAACACTGTACTGTGTGAAATAAGTGAATTCGCTTCTAGGAATCAGTTTAATTTCTACGAAGATGGTTGAGTGCAGAAAGTTCAAACTTTCCTTGTGAATGTAATCTAAAAAGATGGCCAAGATAGTAGATTCGCCTCATTTGTAAAGTAATTTGTTGAGAAAACAAACATCTTCATTGCGAAACATTGTACTGCGTGATATAAGCTCATTCGGTTCTAGGAATCAGTTGCTTTCCTACAAAGAAGGTTGAGTGCAGCAAGTTCAAACTTTCCTTGTTAATGTAATCTGAAAAGTTGCACAACATAGTAGATTGGCCTCATTTCTATAGTAGTTTGTTTACAAAACAGACATCTTCATTACCGAACACTATACTATGTGAAATGAGCTAGTTCGATTCTAGGAATCACTTGCTTTCCTACAAAGAAGGATGAGTGCAGCAAGTTCAAACTTTCCTAGTTCGTGTAATCTAACAAAATGTACAAGTTAGTGGATTCGCGTCATTTCGAAAGTGGTTTCTTTAGAACACAAACATCTTCAGTTCTGAACACTGTTATGTCTGAAATAAGTTAATTCTGTTCTAGGAAACAGTTTCCTTTCTACGAAGGTGGTTGAGTGCAGCAAGTTCAAACTTTCCTTGTTAATGTAATCTAAAAAGATGGCCAATTTAGAAGATTCGTCTCATTTGTAAAGTAGTTTGTTGAGAAAACAAACATCTTCATTGCCAAATATTGTACTTTGTGAAATAAGCTCATTCAGTATTAGGAATCAGTTGCTTTCCTATAAAGAAGGTTGAGTGCAGCAAGTTCAAACTTTCCTTGTTAATGTAATCTAAAAAGATGCACAACTTAGTAGATTGGCCTCATTTCTAATGTAGTTTGTTTACAAAACAAACATCTTCATTACCGATGACTATACTACGTGAAATGAGCTAGTTCTGTTCTAGGAATCACTTGCTTTGCTACGATGAAGGATGAGTGCAGCAAATTCAAACTTTCCTTGTTTGTGAAATCTAACAAGATGTACAAGTTAGTGTATTCGCGTCTTTTCTAAAGTGGTTTTTTTAGAAAACAAACATCTTCAGTACTAAACACTGTACTGTGTGAAATAAGTTAATTCGGTTCTAGGAATCAGTTTCCTTTCTACGAAGATGGTTGAGTGCAGCAAGTTCAAACTTTCCTTGTTAATGTAATCTAAAAAGATGGCCAATTTAGAAGATTCGTCTCATTTGTAAAGTAGTTTGTTTAGAAAACAAACATCTTCATTACTGAACACTGTATTATGTGAAATAAGCTAGTTCCGTTCTAGGAAACACTTGCTTTCCTACGAAGAAGGTTGAGTGCAGCAAGTTCAAACTTTCCTAGTTTGTGTAATCTAACAAGATGTACAAGTTAGTGGATTCGCCTCATTTCAAAAGTAGTTTCTTTAGAAAAGAAACATCTTCAGTACCGAACACTGTACTGTGTGAAATAAGTGAATTCAGTTCAGTATAATTTCTACGAAGATGGTTGACTGCAGCAAGTTCAAACTTTCCTTGTGAATGTAATCTAAAAAGATGGCCAAGTTAGTAGATTCACCTCACTTGTAAAGTAGTTTGTTGAGAAAACAAACATCTTCATTGCCAAATATTGTACTTTGTGAAATAAGCTCATTCAGTATTAGGAATCAGTTGCTTTCCTATAAAGAAGGTTGAGTGCAGCAAGTTCAAACTTTCCTTGTTAATGTAATCTAAAAAGATGCACAACTTAGTAGATTGGCCTCATTTCTAAAGTAGTTTGTTTACAAAACAAACATCTTCATTACCGATGACTGTACTATGTGAAATGAGCTAGTTCTGTTCTAGGAATCACTTGCTTTGCTACGAAGAAGGATGAGTGCAGCAAATTCAAACTTTCCTTGTTTGTGTAATCTAACAAGATGTACAAGTTAGTGTATTCAAGTCTTTTCTAAAGTGGTTTTTTTAGAAAACAATCATCTTCAGTACTAAACACTGTACTGTGTGAAATAAGTTAATTCGGTTCTAGGAATCAGTTTCCTTTCTACGAAGATGGTTGAGTGCAGCAAGTTCAAACTTTCCTTGTTAATGTAATCTAAAAAGATGGCCAAGTTAGCAGACTCACCTCATTTGTAAAATAGTTTGTTGAGAAAATTAACATCTTTATAGCCGAACATTGTACTGTGTGAAATAAGCACATTCGGTTCTAGGAATCACTTGCTTTCCTACAAAGAAGGTTGAGTGCAGCAAGTTCAAACTTACCTTGTTAATGTAATCTAAAAAAGATGCACAACGTAGTAGATTGGCCTCATTTCTAAAGTAGTTTGTTTAGAAAACAAACATCTTCATTACCGAACACTGTACTATGTGAAATGAGCTAGTTCGATTCTGGGAATCACTTGGTTTCCTACGAAGAAGGTTGATTGCAGCAAGTTCAAATTTTCCTAGTTTGTGTAATCTAACAAGATGTACAAGTTAGTGGATTCGCCTCATTTCTAAAGTAGTTTCTTTAGAAAAGAAACATCTTCAGTACCGAACACTGTACTGTGTGAAATAAGTGAATTCGCTTCTAGGAATCAGTTTAATTTCTACGAAGATGGTTAAGTGCAGCAAGTTCAAACTTGACTAGTTAATGTAATCTAAAAAGGTAGCCAAGTTAGTAGATTCGCCTCATTTGTAAAGTAGTTTGTTGAGAAAATTAACATCTTTATTGCCGAACATTGTACTGTGTGAAATAAGCTCATTCGGTTCTAGGAATCACTTGCTTTCCTACCAAGAAGGTTGAGTGCAGAAACTTCAAACTTTCCTTGTTAATGGAATCTAAAAAGATGCACAACTTAGTAGATTAGCCTCATTTCTAGAGTACTTTCTGTAGAAAAGAAACATCTTCAGTACCGAACACTGTACTGTGTGAAATGAGTTAATTCGCTTCTAGGAATCAGTTTAATTTCTACGAAGATGGTTGGGTGCAGCAAGTTCAAACTTTCCTAGTTTGTGTAACATAACAAGATGTACAAGTTAGAGGATTTGCGTCATTTCTAAATTAGTTTCTTTAGAAAACAAACATCTTCAGTACCTAACACTGTACTGTGTGAAATAAGTTAATTCGAAAGCTAGGAATCAGTTTCCTTTCTACGAAGATGGTTGAATGTAGCAAGTTCAAACATTCCTTATTAATGTAATCTAAAAAGATGTCCAAGTTTGTAGATTTGCCTCATTTCTAAAGTAGTTTCTTTAGAAAACAAACCTAAATTGCCAAACTTTGTACTGTGTGAAACGAGCTAGTTCCGTTCTAGGAATCACTTGCTTTCCTACGAAGAAGGTTGAGTGCAGCAAGTTCAAACTTTCCTCGTTTTTGTAATCTAACAAGACGTACAAGTTAGTGGATTCGCATTGTTTCGAAAGTGGTTTCTTTAGAAAACAAACAACTTCCGTACTGAACACTGTACTGTGTGAAATAAGTTAATTCGGTTCTAGGAATCAGTTTACTTTCTACGAAGATGGTTGAGTGCAACAAGTTCAAACTTTCCTTGTTAATGTAATCTAAAAAGATGTTCAAGTTTGTAGATTTGCCTCATTGGTAAAGTAGTTCGTTGAGAAAACAAACATCTTCATTGCTGAACATTGTACTGTGTGAAAAAATCTCATTCGATTCTAGAATTTAGTTGCTTTCCTACAAAGACGGTTGAGTGCACCAAGTTCAAACTTTCCTTGTTAATTTAATCTAAAAAGATGCACAACTTAGTAGATTGGCCCCATTTCTGAAACAGTTTCTTAAGAAAAGAAACGTCTTCTGTACCGAACACTGTACTGTGTGAAATAAGTTAGTTAAACTTCTAGGAATCAGTTTAATTTCTACGAAGACGGTTGAGTGCAGCAAGTTCAAACTTTCCTTGTTAATGTAATCTAAAAAGAAGGCCAAGTTAGAAGATTCGCCTCATTTGTAAAGTAGTTTGTTGAGAAAACCAGCATCTTCATTGCCAAACATTGTCCTGTGTGAAATAAGCTCATTCGGTTCTAGGAATCAGTTGCTTTCCTACAAAGAAGTTTGAGTGCAGCAAGTTCAAACTTTCCTTGTTACTGTAATCAAAAAGATGCACAAGTTAGTAGATTGGCCTCATTTTTAAAGTAGTTTGTTGAGAAAACAAACATCTTCATTACCGAACCCTGTACTATGTGAAATGAGCTAGGTCGGTTCTAGGAATCACTTGCTTTCCTACGAAGAAGGTTGAGTGCAGCAAGTTCAAGCTTTCCTAGTTTGTGCAATCTAACAAGATGTATAAGTTAGTGGATTTGCGTCATTTCTAAAGTGGTTACTTTAGAAAACAAACGTCTTCAGTACTGAACACTGTATTGTGTAAAATAAGTTAATTCGGTTCTAGGAATCAGTTTCCTGTCAACGAAGATGGTTGAGGTTAGCAAGTTCAAACTTTCCTTGTTAATGTCATCTAAAAAGATGGCCAAGTTAGCAGAGTCACCTCGTTTGTAAAGTAGTTTGTTGAGAAAATTAACATCTTTATTGCCGAACATTGTACTGTGTGAAATAAGCTCATTCGGTTCTAGGAATCACTTGCTTTCCTACAAAGAAGGTTGAGTGCAGCAAGTTTAAACTTTCCTTGTTAATGTAATCTTAAAAGATACACAACTTAGTAGATTGGCCTCATTTCTAAAGTAGTTTCTTTTGAAAAGAAACATCTTCAGTACCGAACACTGTACTGTGTGAAATAAGTTAATTCGCTTCTATGAATCAGGTTAATTTCTACCAAGAAGGTTGAGTGCAGCAAGTTCAAACTTTCCTTGTTAATGTAATCTAAAAAGATGGCCAAGTGAGAAGATTCGCCTCATTTGTAAAGTACTTTGTTGAGAAAACAAACATCTTCATTGCCGAACATTGTACTGTGTGAAATAAGCTCATTCAGTTCTGGGAATCAGTTGCTTTCCTACAAAGAAGGTTGAGTGCAGCAAGTTCAAACTTTCCTTGTTAATGTAAACTAAAGAGATGCACAACTTAGTAGATTGGCCCCATTTCTAAAGTAGGTTGTTTAAAAACAAACATCTTCATTACCAAACACTGTACTATGTGAAATAAGCTAGTTCCGTTCTGGGAATAACTTGCTTTCCTACGAAGAAGGTTGAGTGCAGCAAGTTCAAACTTTCCTTGTTATTGTAATCTGAAAATTTGCACAACTTAGCAGATTGGCCTCATGTCTAAAGTAGTTTGTTTACAAAGGAAACATCTTCATTACCGAACAGTATACTATGTGAAATGAGCTAGTTTGGTTCTTAGAATCACTTGCTTTCTATCACTATTTAAGAAGGTTGAGTGCAGCAAGTTCAAACTTTCCTCGTTTGTGTAATCTACCAAGGTTTACAAGTTAGTGGATTCGCGTCATTTCTAAAGTGGTTTCCTTATAAAACAAAGATCTTCAGTACTGAGTACTGTACTGTGTGAAATAAGTGAATTCGGTTCTAGGAATCAGTTTCCTTTCTACGAAGATGGTTGAGTGCAGCAAGTTCAAACTTTCCTTGTTAATGTAATCTAAAAAGATGGCCAAATTAGTAGATTTGCCTCATTTGTGAAGTAGTTTGTTGAGAAAACAAACATCTTCATTGTGGAATATTGTACTGTATGAAATAAGCTCATTCATTTCTAGGAGTCAGTTGCTTTCCTACAAAGAAGGTTGAGTGCAGCAAGTTCAAACTTTCCTTGTTAATGTAATCTGAAAAGATACACAAGGTAGTAGATTGGCCTCATTTCTAAAGTAGTTTGTTTACAAAACAAACATCTTCATTACCGAACAGTATACTATGTGAAATCAGCTAGTTCGGTTCTAGGAATCTCTTGCGTTCCTATGAAGAAGGTTGAGTGCAGCAAGTTGAAACTTTCCTAGTTTGTGTAATCTAACAAGATGTACAAGTTAATGCATTCGCCTCATTTCTAAAGTAGTTTCTTTACAAAAGAAACATCTTCAGTCCTGAACACTGTACTGTGTGAAATAACGTAAATCGGTTCTAGGAATCAAATTAATTTCTAGAAAGAAGGTTGAGTGCAGCAAGTTCAAACTTTACTTGTTAATGTAATCTAAAAAGATGCAGAACTTAGTAGATTGGCCTCATTTCTAAAGCAGTTTGTTTTGAAAAGAAACATCTTCAGTACCAACACTGTACTGTGTGAAATGAGTTAATTAAACTTCTAGGAATCAGTTTAATTTCTACGAAGATGGTTGAGTGCAGCAAGTTCAAACTTTCCCAGTTTGTGTAATCTAACAAGATGTACAAGTTAGTGGATTCGTGTCATTTCTAAATTAGTTTCTTTAGAAAACAAGCAATTTCAGTCCCAAACACTGTACTGTGTGAAATAAGTTAATTCGGTTCTAGGAATCAGTTTCCTTTCTACGAAGATGGTTGAGTTTAGCAAGTTCAAACTTTCCTTGTTAATGTAATCTAAAAAGATGTCCAAGTTAGTAGATTCGCCTCATTTCTAAAGTAGTTTCTTTAGAAAACAAACCTAAATTGCCGAACTTTGTACTGTTTGAAATCAGCTAATTCGGTACTAGGAATCAGTTTACTTTCTACGAAGATGGTTGAGTTTAGCAAGTTCAAACTTTCTTGTTAATGTGCTCTAAAAAGATGTCCAAGTTAGTAGATTTGCCTCATTGGTAAAGTAGTTTGTTGAGAAAAGAAACATCTTCATTGCAGAGCATTGTACTGTGTGAAAAAAGCTAATTTAGTTCTAGAATTCAGTTGCTTTCCTACAAAGAAGTTTTGTGCAGCCAGTTTAAACTTTCCTTGTTAATGTAATCTAAAAAGATGCACAACTTAGTAGATTGGCCTCATTGCTTAAGTAGTTTCTTTAGAAAAGAAACATCTTCAGTACTGAACACTGTACTGTGTGAAATAAGTTAATTCGCTTCTAGGAATCAGTTTAATTTCTACGAAGAAGGTTGAGTGCAGCAAGATCAAACTTTCCTTGTTAATGTAATCTGAAAAGATGGCCAAGTTAGAAGATTTACCTCATTTGTAAAGTACTTTGTTGAGAACACAAACATTTTCATTGCCGAACATTGTACTGTGTGAAATAAGCTCATTCGGTTCTAGGAATCAGTTGCTTTCCTACAAAGAAGGTTGAGTGCAGCAAGTTCAAACTTTCCTTGTTAATGTAATCTGAAAAGATACACAACGTAGTAGATTGGCCTCATTTCTAAAGAAGTTTGTTTACAAAACAGACATCTTCATTACCGAACACTATACTACGTGAAATAAGCTAGTTCCGTTTTGGAATCACTTGCTTTCCTACGAAGAAGGTTGAGTGCAGCAAGTTCAAACTTTCCTAGTTTGTGTAATCTAACAAGATGTACAAGTTAGTACATTCGTTCATTTCTAAAGTAGTTTCTTTAGAAAAGAAACATCTTCAGTACTGAACACTGTACTGTGTGAAATAAGGTAAATCGGTTCTAGGAATCAGTTGAATTTCTAAGAAGATGGTTGAGTGCAGCAAGTTCAAACTTTCCTTGTTAATGTAATCTGAAAAGATGGCCAAGTTAGAAAATTCGCCTCCTTTGTAAAGTACTTTGTTGAGAAAATAAACATCTTCATTGCCAAACATTGTACTGTGTGAAATAAGCTCATTCGGTTCTAGGAATCAGTTGCTTTCCTACAAAGAAGGTTGAGTGCAGCAAGTTCAAACTTTACTTGTTAATGTAATCTGAAAAGTTGCACAACATAGTAGATTGGCCTCGTTTCTAAAGTAGTTTGTTTACAAACCAAACACCTTCATTACCGAACACTGTACTGTGTGAAGTAAGTGAAATCGCTTCTAGGAATCATTTTCCTTTCTACGAAGATGGTTGAGTGCAGCAAGTTCAAACTTTCCTAGTTTTTGTAATCTAACAAGATGTACAAGTTAGTGGATTCACGTCATTTCTAAATTAGTTTCTTTAGAAAACAAACATCTTCAGTACCAAACACTGTACTGTGTGAAATAAGTTAATTCGGTTCTAGTAATCAGTTTCCTTTCTACGAAGATGGTTGAGTGCAGCAAGTTCAAACTTTCCTTGTTTATGTAATCTGAAAAGATGCACAACTTACTAGATTGGCCTCGTTTTTAACGTAGTTTGTTTACAAAACAAACATATTCATTACCGAACTGTATACTATTTGAAATGAGCTAGTTCGGTTCTAGGAATTACTTGCTTTCCTACGAAAAAGGTTGAGTGCAGCAAGTTCAACCTTTCCTAGTTTGTGAAATCTAACAAGATGTACAAGTTAGTGCATTCGCCTCATTTCTTAAGTAGTTTCTTTAGAAAAGAAACATCTTCAGTACTGAACACTGTACTGTGTGAAATAAGGTAAATCGGTTCTAGGAATCAGTTTAATTTCTACGAAGATGGTTGAGTGCAGCAAGTTCAAACTTTCCTTGTTAATGTAATCTCAAAAGTTGCACAACTTAGTAGATTGGCCTCATTTCTAAAGTAGTTTGTTTACAAAACAAACATCTTCATGACCGAACACTATACTATGTGAAATGAGCCAGTTCGGTTCTAGGAATCACTTGCTTTCCTACGAAGAAGGTTGAGTGCAGCAAGTTCAAAGTTTCCTCGTTTGTGTAATCTAACAAGACGTACAAGTTAGTGGATTCGCGTCATTTTTAAAGTGGTTTCTTTAGAAAACAAACATCTTCAGTACTGAACACTGTACTGTGTGAAATAAGTTAATTCTTTTCTAGGAATCAGTTTCCTTTCTACGAAGATGGTTGAGTGCCGCAAGTTCAAACTTTCTTTGTTAATGTAATCTAAAAAGATGGCCACGTTAGCAGATTCACCTCCTTTGTAAAATAGTTTGTTGAGAAAATTAACATCTTTATTGCCGAACATTGTACTGTGTGAAATAAGCTCATTCGGTTCTAGGAATGACTTGCTTTCCCACAAAGAAGGTTGAGTGCAGCAAGTTCAAACTTTCCTTGTTAATGTAATCTAAAAAGATGCACAACTTAGTAGATTGGCCTCATTTTTAAAGCAGTTTCTTTAGAAAAGAAACATCTTCAGTACCGAACACTGTACAGTGTGAAATAAGTTAATTCGCTTCTAAGAATCAGTTTAATTTCTACGAAGAAGGTTGAGTGCAGTAAGTTCAAACTTTCCTTATTAATGTAATCTAAAAAGATGTCCAAGTTAGAAGATTCGCCTCATTTGTAAAGTACTTTGTTGAGAAAACAAACATATTCTTTGGCAAACATTGTACTGTGTGAAATAAGCTCATTCGGTTCTAGGAATCAGTTGCGTTCCTACCAAGAAAGTTGAGTGCAGCAAGTTCAAACTTTCCTTGTTAATGTAATCTAAAAAGATGCACTAGTTAGTAGATTGGCCTCATTTCTAAAGTTGTTTGTTTACAAAACAAACATCTTCATTACTGAACATTGTACTATGTGAAATAGGCTAGTTACATTCTAGGAATCACTTGCTTTCATACGAAGAAGGTTGAGTACAGCAAGTTCAAACGTTCCTAGTTTGTGTAATCTAACAAGATGTACAACTTAGTGCATTTGCCTCATTTCTAAAGTAGTTTCTTTAGAAAAGGAACATCTTCAGTACCGAACACTGTACTGTGTGACATAAGGTAATTCGGTTCTAGGAATCAGTTTAATTTCTACGAAGATGGTTGAGTGCAGCAAGTTCAAACTTTCCTTGTTAATGTAATCTAAAAAGATGGCCAACTTAGTAGATTTGCCTCATTTGTAAAGTAGTTTGTTGAGAAAACATACATCTTCATTGCCAAACATTGTACTGTGTTAAATAAGTTCATTCGGTTCTACAAATCAGTTGCTTTCCTACAAAGAAGGTTCAGTGCAGCAAGTTCAAACTTTCCTTGTTAATGTAATCTGAAAAGATGCACAACTCAGTAGATTGGTCTCATTTCTAAAGTAGTTTGTTTAGAAAACAAACATCTTCATTACCGAATACTGTACTATGTGAAATGAGCTGGTTCGATTTTAGGAATCACATGCTTTCCTACGAAGAAGGTTGAGTGCAGCAGGTTCACACTTTCCATAATTGTGTAAACTAACAAGATGTACAAGTTAGTGGTTTCAAGTCGTTTCTAAAGTGGTTTCTTTAGAAAACAAACATCTTCAGTACTGAGCACTGTACTGTGTGAAATAAGTTAATTCGGTTCTAGGAATCAGTTTTCTTTCTACGAAGATGGTTGAGTGCAGCAAGTTCAAACTTTCCTTGTTAATGTAATCTAAAAAGATGGCCAAGTTAGCAGATTCACCTCATTTGTAATGTAGTTTGTTGAGAAAACTAACATCTTTATTGCCGAACATTGTACTGTGGTAAATAACCTCATTCGGTTCTAGGAATCACTTGCTTTCCTATAAAGAAGGTTGAGTGCAGCAAGATCAAACTCTCCTTGTTAATGTAATCTAAAAAGACGCACAACTTAATAGATTGGCCTCAAGTCTAAAGTAGTTTCTTTAGAAAAGAAACATCTTCACTACCGAACACTGTACTGTGTGAAATGAGTTAATTCTCTTCTAGGAATCAGTTTGATTTCTACAAAGATGGTTGAGTTTAGGAAGTTCAAACTTTCCTTGTTGCTGTGCTCTAAAAAGATATCCAATTTAGTAGATTTGCCTCATTGGTAAAGTAGTTTGTTGAGAAAACAAACATCTTCATTGCCGAACATTGTACTGTGTGAAAAAAGCTAATTTAGTTCTAGAATTCAGTTGCTTTCCTACAATGAAGGTTGAGTGCAGCCAGTTCAAACTTTCCTTGTTAATGTAATCTAAAAAGATGCACAACGTAGTAGATTGGCCTCATTTCTAAAGTAGTTTCTTTAGAAAAGAAACATCTTCAGTACCGAACACTGTACTGTGTGAAATAAGTTAATTAAGGTTCTAGGAATCAGTTTAATTTCTACAAAGAAGGTTGAGTGCAGCAAGTTCAAACTTTCCTTGTGAATATAATCTAAAAAGATGGCCAAGTTAGAAGATTCGCCTCATTTGTAAAGTACTTTGTTGATAAAACAAATATCTTCATTGCCGAACTTTATACTGTGTGAAATAAGCTCATTCGGTTGTAGGAATCAGTTGCTTTCCTACAAAGAAGGTTGAGTGCAGTAAGTTCAAACTTTCCTTGTTAATGTAATCTAAAAAGATGCACAACTTAGTAGATTGGCTTCATTTCTAAAGTAGTTTGTTTAGAAAACAAACATCTTCATTACTGAACACTGTACTATGTGAAATAATCTAGTTCTGTTCTAGGAATCACTTGCTTTCCTACGAGGAAGGTTGAGTGCAGCAAGTTCAAACTTTCCTAGTTGGTGTAATATAAAAAGATGTACAAGTTAGTGGAATCGCCTCATTTCTACAGTAGTTTCTTTAGAAAAGAAACATCTTCAGTACCAAACACTGTACTGTGTGAAATAAGGTAACTCAGTTCTAGGAATCAGTTTAATTTCTACGAAGACGGTTGAGTGCAGCAAGTTCAAACTTTCCTTGGTAATGTAATCTAAAAAGATGGCCAAGTAAGTAGATTCGCCTCATTTGTAAAGTAGTTTGTTGAGAAAACAAATATCTTCATTGCCAAACATTGTACTGTGTGAAATAAACTCATTCGGTTCTAGGAATCAGTTGCTTTACTACAAAGAAAGTTGAGTGCAGCAAGTTCAAACTTTCCTTGTTAATGTAATCTAAAAAGATGCACAACTTAGTAGATTTGTCTCATTTCTAAAGTAGTTTGTTTAGAAAACAAACATCTTCATTACCGAATACTGTACTATGTGAAATGAGC
Source organism: Orientallactaga sibirica (assembly GCA_036365145.1). NCBI lineage: Eukaryota > Metazoa > Chordata > Mammalia > Rodentia > Dipodidae > Orientallactaga > Orientallactaga sibirica. Next base: position 85,996 of record JAEOAD010002764.1, on the reverse strand, counting down.
TGGTTAAGTTCAGGGAATCACATGCTTTCCTACGAAGAAGGTTGAGTGCAGCAAGTTCAAACTTTCCATAATTGTGTAAACTAACAAGATGTACAAGTTAGTGGTTTCGAGTCGTTTCTAAAGTGGTTTCTTTAGAAAACAAACATCTTCAGTACTGAGCACTGTACTGTGTGAAATAAGTTAATTCGGTTCTAGGAATCAGTTTTCTTTCTAAGAAGATGGTTGAGTGCAGCAAGTTCAAACTTTCCTTGTTAATGTAATCTAAAAAGATGGCCAAGTTAGCAGATTCACCTCATTTGTAATGTAGTTTGTTGAGAAAACTAACATCTTTATTGCCGAACATTGTACTGTGGTAAATAACCTCATTCGGTTCTAGGAATCACTTGCTTTCCTACAAAGAAGGTTGAGTGCAGCAAGATCAAACTCTCCTCGTTAATGTAATCTGAAAAGATGCACAACTCAGTAGATTGGTCTCATTTCTAAAGTAGTTTGTTTAGAAAACAAACATCTTCAGTAATCAACACTGTACTGTGTGAAATAACTTAATTAAGCTTCTAGGAATCAGTTTAATTTCTCACGAAGAAGGTTGAGTGCAGCAAGTTCAAACTTTCCTTGTTAATGTAATCTAAAAAGATGCACAATTTAGTAGATCGGCCTCATTTCTAAAGTAGTTTCTTGAGAAAAGAAACATCTTCAGTACCGAACAGTGTACTGTGTGAAATGAGTTAATTCACTTCTAGGAATCAGTTTAATTTCTACGAAGATGGTTGAGTGCAGCAAGTTCAAACTTTCCTTGTTAATGAAATCTAAAAGATTCACAACTTAGTAGATTAGCCTCATTTCTAGAGTACTTTCTTTAGAAAAGAAACATCTTCAGTACGAACACTGTACTGTGTGAAATAAGTTAATTCGGTTCTAGGAATCAATTTCCTTTCTACAAAGATGGTTGAGTTTAGCAAGTTCAAACTTTCCTTGTTAATGTTGTTGGGTCCTGCCTGGTGTGAAGCCAAGTGGTTAGCCCATCCAATCTTGGCCTACTCCCGGTAAGGCCTAGTCGAGCCTGAGTACCTGCCCTTGACTCAGCACCTAAGCTGAAACTGCCTCCACCCAGCTGCTGCTGACGTGATGAAATATTGTTGGCCCTTACACCTTTCTCTCATCCCCTCTTCCCACCCCTTCCTCAAAGTATATTGGCCCTTATACCTTTCTCTCGTCCCCTCTTCCCCTTTCCTCAAAGTATATTGGCCCTTATACCTTTCTCTCATCCCCTCTTCCCGCCCCCTTCCTCAAAGCACATAAATATCTCTCCCCTGACAATAAGCGACGAGTTTCGCCTTAGACGTATCTCCAGCGACCCAATGTGGTTTTTCTCCCGGTGTTTTAGTGGGGAGGGGTTTGAGTCGCCGACACCCGCCTTCTCGCTCAGCCTCAAGAGAAACGGCTGGCCCAGCTCTCTCTCTCTTTTGCTCTACCTGCCAGTGGTGAGGTTAAAAAGCCCCGGCATTTTGGCGCCCAACGTGGGGCACAACAACCACTGCCCCATGTGAGGGCGTATGAAGATTCAAAACGGACTCGGACTGCCGGCGTGACGAAGGAAAAATTCAAAAATTAAGCTGACGAACTAATCGGACTGCTGGCCAGATTGTATCCTCATAAGTTATGAGGTAATCTTCATATTTAATATTCTAACCTTTACTTCTATAATCTGTGCTTACTTCAACTTCCTTTCTCTTTCCTTCCATTTCCGGTTTGCCGCCATTTCTAAACGGGTACATTCATGGCGGACACACCACGTGGACAGACCTAGAGAAGACTTTAAATGTTTTGCCTCCTCATTTAAATAAAGACTCCGTCCCAAACTTCAACATCTCTTGTTCTTTTCTCTTTCCTCTCATTTTTGGGTTTCCAACAGACCGCTTCTGCAGTGCCGCCATTTTTGTCCTGCCCCATTTGAATGGGGCGCCATCTTAAACACCACGTGGGCAGACCTAAAAACAAAACTCACCACGTGGGTAGAGACTCACCACGTGGACAAACCTAAAAAGAAACTCACCACGTGGGTAGACCTAAAAAAACTCACCACGTGGACAAACCTAGAGGAGGCTCACCACATGGGCAAACCTGGAGAACTCTCAAAATGTCCTGCCCCCTCATTGGAGTGGGGGCGCCATCTTAGAAAAATTCTACAACATGATTAGCTATTTTTTGGGACTTTATGCTTATGTTGTACTCATATATATCACTATTGCCCTACTCCTCCTACAGTGTGGCTCTTGGGACAAAACTTTTTTTTGGCCCCATGGATTAATTCAGTCCTCCTTGCCTTAATTGCCAACCTTAAAGGCTCTTCCAGGGAAAAGTTCATTTTTGCCCTTAAAAACTGTAAGAAAAAACTAAAACTAACTTTTAAAATCTCCTTTCTCCCAAGGCCGCCACCCAAGCTGCCACCCGGCAGCTATCTTTTCAGCTCTTTTCAGCCCCTAACTACTGCCTAAGGCAAATGTGCTCAAACCCCTGATGGAGGACAGCTCCTCCATGTAGCTTTCTATGAATGTAAACTGTGATCAAATACAAACCGAGGTTAACTTTCCTCCAGGCGGCGTAAACACAAGTCACTGGTCCACAAAACAAAACTTGCACACTTTGAGCAGAGGGACAACAGCCAGGCTCCGCCGACATCCCTGAGGGAAGCGGGCCGACCGTGTGGGATGGTCCTAAGCAGCGCTCCAGCCGGGCCCAAGCACTGCGCCCCGAGCCTCACTGGCTGCACCTTGCCCGCACCTCTAGGTGTCACTTTTGGTCACTATTGTCAAAAAAAAAAAAAAAAAAAGGCCAACCAAACAACAAAGAGGCAGATGGGCGGACTCTAACTTGCTTTAAAAATATCTTAGGACAGGCAGGCGGTCCGCCATGAGGCCATGAGGCGAGCCGCTGCCATCTCCGCCCCTTTTGCCTCTAGACGCTCCTCTATGCTCTTAACTAAGTGTCCCACGGGCCCAAAGTATTTACTTTTAAAAATTAAAAAAACAGCTGGAGACATTCATATTGCCCTGCTAGAGGTAAAAATCCTATTTTTCAAGTCTATATGGCTATATCCTACACACCATTGTCCCACCCTTCGCTGCCTTCCCATTAACATAAAGAGATGGCTTAATTGTTAAACATTTGCCTGTAGAGCCTAAGGACCCTGATTCGAGGCTCAATTCTCCAGTACCCATGTAAACAGTGGCTAGAGAGTTGGCACGCCCATTTTTTCTCTCTCTCTCTCTCTCTCTCTGCCCCGCCTAACTCAATTCATAAAATATAAGACTAAGCCCAACTAACTCAATTGGTAATACAATGTTAGCCTGGGATTAAAGTTTTCCCTGACAACTCTGCCCAACTGGAGGGACAAACTTAAAAAAACCTAAAGACTATCAGTCTCTGGTTACTACAAAAATTTAATGACGGCTAATGGTGGTTAAATTTAAATTGTTTTCTCTCTCCTTACTATGCCTTATACCAAGTATTATTGTTACTGTTATTATAAATCTATTAAAAGCCAGGGACAAAATGTAATAATTTAAATATATGTCCCCCAATATATTCAATATTTTATTAACTTATAGTTTACATCTACAATCACCTTACTAAAGACAATGTCACTGGGGGCCAATTTTAAGGTGTAATAATGATTTAAAATTCCATTATAAAAATATACAAAATGTGCCTAACAAAAATTCCTAAAGCTTACTGTGACTTAACTACAATAATTTTACTATATGTACTATATATCTAATTAATTTCTTTTTCTCTCTTTCATGGCTCTACAAAGACAGGCCAACGTCTGCCAGTATGGAACTTCCCCTAGATCTATAAGTTTCAACATCATAAAAAACTACTAGCTGTCAGCCCTGGATTGACCTTAACAATACATGTCTTATATATTTTCTTCCTTGATTAACCATCCTAATGTTTTATTATTATTTTTAGGTCATTCCAACCCATCTGATCTCAAGATGCCTTGCCATTTTACAGGTGTCTCCAAAAAGATTCAAACTGCCTCTCCTTCAAGATTTTGGGCTCCAGGTTATTCCTTGATACTGTCTCTCCTGTCAAACCCCAACTCCATATTCAAAAATTCTATACTTTGCCTCAACTCCAAAAGGTGCTGGGAGAAATTAATTGGATGAGGCCCTGGATACCCATAACTACTGAGGAACTGTCCCCTTTATTTGACCTCTTAAAGGGTCTTACTCTTTCTTCTCAGATAACCTTGCCCCTCGTCATGAACAAATTCTACATAAGGTACAACGGGCCATTGATGCTGCTGTCCTAAAGAGGTTTGATCCTAACTTACCTATCTCCCTCTGTATTTTCTCTGGGAAACATTATGCACTGCGCTGTTGGCCCAGGAAGGAGAACCCATCCAATGGATTCACCTCTCCCTTGGTGGAGTCCCCAGAGTTTACTCTATAACTAACCAGATTACAGACTGCATTATAAAGGGCAGGGACACCTCTGTCCGATTGTTTGGCACGGAGCCTCATGTCATTGTCACCCCTTTAAGGTAACAGACTTCACTTGGCTTCAGAGAAATAACAACAGGGTTGCTATTGCCCTTGAGGGGTTTCTGGGTATAATTGATTGTCACTATGGTCCTTATAAATGGATGAGCTCCTTCTCTAGGTTGGAATGGAGACCCCAGACTTTTTTTTTATCTAAACCCAACCCTGATTTTCTTACCGTATTCACTGATGGGGGCGCTTGGGAGCTTCCTAGTTGTTTAACCTCCCTAAGGAGGGGAGAAAAGTCTATACCCATAAAGTCTATCTCCCATGAGGTCACAGGATCAGCACATGCTGGGAAAAAACTAAACATACTATTAGCCATATACTTCAATGCTTTGCCACCCTTGGATTACCAGATCAAATCAAAACCGATAATGGTCCCTGCTTTGTAAACAAAACTTTTATAGATTTCCTCCAAACCTGGAAAATCTCACTTACCACAGGCATCCCATATAACCCGCGGGGCCAGGCCATCGTGAATAGATATCATCAAACTCTCAAATCTCAATTACAAAAACAAAAGGCGGAATCTCTACCCCACATGACCAACTAAAAAGGGCATTATTAACCCTAAAAGATGCACAACTTAGTAGATTGGCCTCATTTCTAAAGTAGTTTGTTTACAAAACAAACATCTTCATTACCAAACACTGTACTCTGTGAAATGAGCTAATTCGATTCTCGGAATAACTTGCTTAACTACAAAGAAGGATGAGTGCAGCAAGTTCAAACTTTCCCAGTTTGTCTAATCTAACAAGATGTACAAGTTAGTGGATTCGCCTTATTTCTAAAGTAGTTTCTTTAGAAAAGAAACATCTTCAATACCGAACACTGTACTGTGTGAAATAAGTGAATTCGCTTGCAGGAATCAGTTTAATTATTACGAAGATGGTTGAGTGCAACAAGTTCAAACTTTCCTTGTTAATTTAATCTAAAAAGATGGCCAAGGTAGTAGATTCGCCTCATTTGTAAAGTAGTTTGTTGAGAAAATTAACATCTTTATTGCCGAACATTGTACTGTGGGAAATAAGCTCATTCGGTTCTAGGAATCACTTGCTTTCCTACAAAGAAGGTTGAGTGCAGCAAGTTCAAACTTTCCTTGTTAATGTAATCTGAAAAGTTGCACAACGTAGTAGATTGGCCTCATTTCTAAAGTAGTTTCTTTCCAAAAGAAACATCTTCAGAACCGAACACTGTAGTTGTGAAATGAGGTAATTCGCTTCTATGAATCAGTTTAATTTCTATGAAGATGGTTGAGTGCAGCAAGTTCAAACTTTCCTAGTTTGTGTAATCTAAAAAGATGTACAATTTAGTGGATTCGTGCCGTTTTTAAAGTGGTTTCTTTACAAAACAAACATCTTCAGTACTGAGCACTGTACTGTGTGAAACAAGTTAAATCGGTTCTAGGAATCAGTTTCCTTTCTACGAAGATGGTTGAGTTTAGCAAGTTCAAACTTTCCTTGTTAATGTAATCTAAAGAGATGGCCAAGTTAAAAGATTCGCATCATTTGTAAAGTACTTTGTTGAGGAAACAAACATCTTCATTGCCGAACATTGTACTGTGTGAAATAAGCTCATTCGGTTCTAGGAATCACTTGCTTTCCGACAAAGAAGGTTGAATACAGCAAGTTCAAACTTTCCTTGTTAATGTAATCTAGAAAGATACACAACTTAGTAGATTGGCCTCATTTCTAAAGTAGTTTGTTTAGAAAACAAACATCTTCATTACCGAACACTATACTATGTGAAATGAGCTAGTTCCGTTCTAGGAATCACTTGCTTTCCTACGAAGAAGGTTGAGTGCAGGAAGTTCAAACTTTCCTCGTTTGTGTAATCTAACAAGATGTACAATTTAGTGGATTCGCGTCGTTTCTAAAGTGGTTTCTTTAGAAAACAAACATCTTCAGTACTGAGCACTGTACTGTGTGAAACAAGTTAATTCGATTCTAGGAATCAGTTTCCTTTCTACGAAGATGGTTGAGTTTAGCAAGTTCAAACTTTCCTTGTTAATGTAATCTAAAAAGATGGCCAATTTAGTAGATTCGCCTCATTTCTAAAGTAGTTTCTTTAGAAAACAAACCTAAATTGAAAAACTTTGAACTGTGTGAAATGAGCTAATTCGGTTCTAGGAATCAGTTTCCTTTCTACGAAGATGGTTGAGTTTAGGAAGTTCAAACGTTTCTTGTTAATGTGCTCTGAAAAGATGTCCAAGTTAGTAGATTTGCCTCATTGGTAAAGTAGTTTGTTGAGAAAACATACATCGTCATTGCCGAACATTGTACTGTGTGAAGAAAGCTTATTTAGTTCTAGAATTCAGTTTCTTTCCTACAAAGAAGGTTGAGTGCAGCCAGTTCAAACTTTCCTTGTTAATGTAATTTAAAAAGATGCACAACTTAGTAGATTGGTCTCATTTCTAAAGCAGTTTCTTTAGAAAAGAAACATCTTCAGTACCGAACACTGTACTGTGTGAAATAAGTTAATTCGCTTCTAGGAATCAGTTTAATTTCTACGAAGAAGGTTGAGTGCAGCAAGTTCAAACTTTCCTTGTTAATGTAATCTAAAAAGATGGCCATGTTAGAACATTCTCCTCATTTGTAAAGTACTTTGTTGAGAAAACAAACATCTTCATTGCCGAACATTGTACTGTGTGAAATAGCTCATTCGGTTCTAGGAATCAGTTGCTTTCCTACAAAGAAGGTGGAGTGCAATAAGTTCAATCTTTCCTTGTTAATGTAATCTAAAAAGATGCATAACTTAGTAGATTGGCCTCATTTCTAAAGTAGTTTGTTCAGAAAACAAACATCTTCAATAACAAACACTGGACTATGTGAAATAAGCTAGTTCCGTTCTAGGAATCACTTGCTTTCCTACGAAGAAGGTTGAGTGCAGCAAGTTCAAACTTTCCTAGTTTGTGTAATCTAACAAGATTTACAAGTTAGCGGATTCGCCTCATTTCTAAAGTAGTTTCTTTAGAAAAGACACATCTTCAGTACCGAACACTGTACTGTGTGAAATAAGTGAATTCGCTTCTAGGAATCAGTTTAATTTCTACGAAGATGGTTGAGTGCAGCAAGTTCAAACTTTCCTTGTTAATGAAATCTAAAAAGATGGCCAAGATAGTAGATTCGCCTCATTTGTAAAGTAGTTTGTTGAGAAAACAAACATCTTCATTGCCAAATATTGTACTGTGTGAAATAAGGTCATTCAGTATTAGGAATCAGTTGTTTTCCTATAAAGAAGGTTGAGTGCAGCAAGTTCAAACTTTCCTTGTTAATGTAATCTGAAAAGATGCACAACTTAATAGTTTGGCCTCATTTCTAAAGTAGTTTGTTTACAAAACAAACATCTTCATTAGCGAACACTATACTATGTGAAATGAGCTAGTTCGGTTCTAGGAATTACTTGCTTTCCTACGAAGAAGGTTGAGTGCTGAAAGTTCAAACTTTCCTAGTTTGTGTAATCTAACAAGATATGAAAGGTAGTGCATTCGCCTCATTTCTAAAGTAGTTTCTTTAGAAAAGAAACATCTTCAGTACTGAACACTGTACTGTGTGAAATAAGGTAAATCGGTTCTAGGAATCAGTTTAATTTCTACGTAGAAGGTTGAGTGCAGCAAGTTCAAACTTTCCTTGTTAATGTAATCTAAAAAGTTGCACAACTTAGTAGATTGGCCTCATTTCTGAAGTAGTTTGTTTACAAAACATACATTTTCATTACCGATGACTATACTATGTGAAATGAGCTAGTTCGGGTCTAGGAATCACTTGCTTTCCTACGAAGAAGGATCAGTGCTGCAAGTTCAAACTTTCCTCGTTTGTGTAATCTAACAAGATGTACAAGTTAGTGGATTCGCCTCATTTCTAAAGTGGTTTCTTTAGAAAACAAACATCTTCAGTACTGAACACTGTACTGTGTGAAATAAGTTAATTCGGTTCTAGGAATCAGTTTCCTTTCTACGAAGATGGTTGAGTGCAGCAAGTTCAAACTTTCCTTGTTAATGTAATCTAAAAAGATGGTCAAGTTAGCAGAGTCACCTCATTTGTAAAATAGTTTGTTGAGAAAACAAACATCTTTATTGCCGGACATTGTACTGTGTGAAATAAGCTCATTCGGTTCTAGGAATCAGTTGCTTTCCTACAAAGAAGGTTGAGTGCAGCAAGTTCAAACTTTCCTTGTTAATGTCATCTGAAAAGATGCACAACTTAGTAGATTTGCCTCATTTCTAAAGTAGTTTCTTTAGAAAAGAAACATCTTCAGTACTGAACACTGTACTGTGTGAAATAAGGTAAATCGGTTCTAGGAATCAGTTTAATTTCTACGAAGATGGTTGAGTGCAGCAAGTTCAAACTTTCCTTCTTAATGTAATCTGAAAAGATGGCCAAGTTAGAGGATTCGCCTCCTTTGTAAAGTAGTTTGTCGAGAAAATAAACATCCTCTTTGCCGAACATTGTCCTGTGTGAAATAAGCTCATTCGGTTCTAGGAATCAGTTGATTTCCTACAAAGAAGGTTGAGTGCAGCAAGTTCAAACTTCCCTTGTTAATGTAATCTAAAAAGATGCACAACTTAGTGATAGGCCTCATTTCTAAGAAGTTTGTTTAGAAAGCAAGCATCTTCCTTACCGAACACTGTACTATGTGAAATAAGCTAGTTCCGTTCTATGAATCACTTGCTTTCCTACTAAGAAGGTTGAGTGCAGTAAGTTCAAACTTTCCTAGTTTGTGTAATCTAACAAGGTGTACAAGTTAGTGGATTCGCGTCATTTCTCAATAAGATTCTTTACAAAACAAACATCTTCAGTACCGAACACTGTACTGTGTGAAATATGTTAATTCGGTTCTAGGAATCATTTTCCTTTCTACGAAGATGGTTGAGTTTAGCAAGTTCAATCTTTCCTTGTTAATGTAATCTAAAAAGATGTCCAAGTTAGTAGATTCGCCTCATTTCTAAAGTAGTTTCTTTAGAATACAAACCTTCCTTGCCAAACTTGTACTGTGTGAATAGAGCTAATTCGGTTCTAGGAATCAGTGTACTTTCTTCCTTGTTAATGAAAAGATGATGGTTGAGTTTAGCAAGTTCAAACTTACCTTGTTAATGTAAACTAAAAAGATGCACAACTTAGTAGATTGGCCCCTTTCCTAAAGTAGTTTCTTTAGAAAAGAAAAATCTTCAGTACCGAACACTGTACTGTGTGAAATAAGTTAATTCGCTTCTAGGAATCAGTTTAATTTCTATGAAGAAGGTTGAGTGCAGCAAGTTCAAACTTTCCTTGTTAATGTAATCTAAAAAGATGGCCAAGTTAGAATATTCGCCTCATTTGTAAAGTACTTTGTTGAGAAAACAAACATCTTCATTGCCGAACATTGTACTGTGTGAAATAAGCTCATTCGGTTCTAGGAATCAGTTGCTTTCCTACAAAGAAGGTTGAGTGCAGCAAGTTCAAACTTTCCTTGTTAATGTAATCTAAAAAGATGCCCAAGTTAGTAGATTCGCCTCATTAGTAAAGTAGTTTGTTGAGAAAACAAACAACTTCATTGCCAAACATTGTACTGTGTGAAATAGGCTCATTCCGTTCTAGGAATCAGTTGCTTTCCCATAAAGAAGGTTGAGTGCAGCAAGTTCAAACTGTCCTTGTTAATGTAATCTGAAAAGATGCACAACTTAGTAGATTGGCCTCATGTCTAAAGTAGTTTGTTTAGAAAACAAACATCTTCATTACCGAACACTGTACTATGTGAAATGAGCTAGTTCGGTTCCAGGAATCACTTGCTTTCCTACGAAGAAGGTTGAGTGCAGCAAGTTTAAACTTTCCTCGTTTGTGTAATCTAACAAGATGTAAAAGTTAGTGGTTTCGTGTCATTTCTAAAGTGGTTTCTTTAGAAAACAAACATCTTCAGTACTGAGCACTGTACTGTGAGAAATAAGTTAAATCGGTTCTAGGAATCAGTCTCCTTTCTACGAAGATGGTTGAGTGCAGCAAGTTCAAACTTTCCTCGTCAATGTAATATAAAAAGATGGCCAAGTTAGCAGATTCACCTCATTGGTAAGGTAGTTTGTTGAGAATATTAACATCTTTACTGATGAACATTGTACTGTGTGAAATAAGCTCATTCGGTTCTAAGAATTAGTTGCTATCCTACAAAGAAGCTTGAGTGTAGCAAGTTCAAACTTTCCTTGTTATTGTAATCTAAAAAGATGCACAACTTAGTAGATTGGCCTCATTTCTAAAGTAGTTTCTTTAGAAAAGAAATATCTTCAGTACCGAACACTGTACTGTTTGAAATGAGTTAATTCGCTTCTAGGTATCGGTTTACTTTCTATGAAGAAGGTTGAGTGTAGCAAGTTCAAATTTTCCTAGTTTGTGTATTCTAACAAGATGTACAACTTACAGGATTCCCCTCGTTTCTAACGTAGGTCCTTCAGAAAAGAAACATCTTCAGTTCCAAACACTGAACTGTGTGAAATAAGTTAATTCGGTTCTAGGAATCAGTTTAATTTCTTTGAAGACGGTTGAGTTTAGCAAGTTCAAACTTTCCTTGTTAATGTAATCGAAAAAAATGTCCAAGTTGGTAGATTTGCCTCATTGGTAAAGTAGTTCGTTGAGAACACAAACATCTTCATTGCCAAACATTGTACTGTGTGAAATAAGCTCATTCTGTTCTGGAATTCAGTTGCTTTCCTACAAAGACCGTTGAGTGCAGCAAGTTCAAACTTTCCTTGTTAATGTAATCTAAAAAGATGCACAACTTAGTAGATTGCCCTCATTTCTAAAGTAGTTTCTTTAGGAAAGAAACATCTACTCTACCGAACACTGTACTGTGTGAAATGAGTTAATTCGCTTCTAGGAATCAGTTTAATTTCTACGAAGATGGTTGAGTGCAGCAAGTTTAAGCTTTCCTAGTTTGTGTAATCTAACATGATGTACAAGTTAGAGGATTCGCGTCATTTCTAAATTACTTTCTTTAGAAAACAAACATATTCAGTACCGAACACTGTACTGTCTGAAATAAGTTAATTCGGTTCTAGGAATCAGTTTAATTTCTACGAGATGGTTGACTGCAGCAAGTTCAAACTTTCCTTGTTAATGTAATCTAAAAAGATGGCCAAGTAAGTAGATTCGCCTCATTTGTAAAGTACTTTGTTGAGAAAACAAACATCTTCATTGCCCAACATTGTGCTGTGTGAAATAAGCTCATTCGGTTCTAGGAATCAGTTGCTTTCCTACAAAGATGGTTGAGGGCACCAAGTTCATACTTTCCTTGTTAATGTAATCTGAAAAGTTGCACAACTTAGTAGATTGGCCTCATTTCTAAAGTAGTTTGTTTACAAAACAAACATCTTCATTACCGAACACTATACTATGGGAAATGAGCTAATTCGGTTCTAGGAATCACTTGCTTTCCTACGAATAAAGTTAAGTGCAGCAAGTTCAAACTTTCCTCGTTTGTGTAATCTAACAAGATTTACAAGTTATTGGATTCGTGTCATTTCTAAAGTGGTTTCCTTATAAATCAAACATCTTGAGTACTGAACACTGTACTGTGTGAAATAAGTTAATTTGGTTCTAGGAATCAGTTTCCTTTCGACGAAGATGGTTGAGTGCAGCAAGTTCAAACTTTCCTTGTTAATGTAATCTAAAAAGATGGCCAATTTAGCAGGGTCACCTCATTTGTAAAGTAGTTTGTTGAGAAAACAGACATCTTCATTGCCGAACATTGTACTGTGTGAAATAAGCTCATTCGGTTTTAGGAATCACTTGCTTTCCTACAAAGAAGGTTGAGTGCAGCAAGTTCAAACTTTCCTTGTAAATGTAATCTAAAAAGATGCACAACTTAGTAGATTGGCCTCATTTCTAAAGTAGTTTCTTTAGAAAAGAAACATCTTCAGTACCGAACACTGTACTGTGTGAAATAAGTTAATTCGCTTCTAGGAATCAGTTTAATTTCTACGAAGATGGTTGAGTGCAGCAAGTTCAAACTTTCCTTGTTAATGGAATCTAAAAAGATTGTCAAGTTAGAAGATTCGCCTGATTTGTAAAGTACTTTGTTGAGAAAACAAACATCTTCACTGCCTAACATTGTACTGTGTGAAATAAACACATTCGGTTCTAGGAATCACATGATTACCTACAAAGAAGGTTGAGTGCAGCAAGTTCAAACTTTCCTTGTAAAAGTAATCTAAAAAGATGCACAACTTAGTAGATTGGCCTCATTTCTAAAGTAGTTTGTTTACAAAACAAACATCTTCATTACTGAACACTATACTATGTGAAACGAGCTAGTTCCGTTCTAGGAATCACTTGCTTTCCTATGAAGGTTAAGTGCAGCAAGTTCAAACTTTCCTTGTTAATGTAATCTAAAAAGATGGCCAAGTTAGTAGATTCGCCTCATTTGTAAAGTAGTTTGTTGAGAAAACAAAAATCTGCATTGCCAAACATTGTACTGTGTGAAATAAGCTCATTCAGTTCTAGGAATCAGTTGCTTTCTTATAAAGAAGGTTGAGTGCAGCAAGTTCAAACTTTCCATGTTACTGTAATCTGAAAAGATGCACAACATAGTAGATTGGCCTCATTTCTAAAGTAGTTTGTTTACAAAACAAACATCTTCATTACCGAACACTATACTATGTGAAACGAGCTAGTTCCGTTCTAGGAATCACTTGCTTTCCTATGTAGAAGGTTGAGTGCAGCAAGTTCAAACTTTCCTTGTTAATGTAATCTTAAAAGATGGCCAAGTTAGTAGATTCTCCTCATTTGTAAAGCAGTTTGTTGAGAAAACAAACATCTGCATTGCCAAACATTGTACTGTGTGAAATAAGCTCATTCAGTTCTAGGAATCAGTTGCTTTCCTATAAAGAAGGTTGAGTGCAGCAAGTTCAAACTTTCCTTGTTACTGTAATCTGAAAAGATGCACAACTTAGTAGATTGGCCTCATTTCTAAAGTAGTTTGTTTACAAAACAAACATCTTCATTACCGCACACTATACTATGTGAAATGAGCTAGTTTGGTTCTAGGAATCACTTGCTTTCCTACGAAGAAGGTTGAGTGCAGCAAGTTCAAACTTTCCTAGTTTGTGTAATCTAACAAGATGTACAAGTTAGTGCATTCGCCTTTTTTTCTAAAGTAGTTTCTTTAGAAAAGAAACACCTTCAGTACTGAACACTGTACTGTGTGAAAAAAGGTAAAACGGTTCTAGGAATCAGTTTAATTTCTTAGAAAGCGGTTGAGTGCAGCAAGTTCAAACTTCCCTTGTTAATGTAATCTAAAAAGATGCACAACTTAGTAGGTTGGCCTCCTTTCTAAAGTAGTTTGTTTAGAAAACAAACATCTTCATTACCGAACACTATACTATGTGAAATGAGCTAGTTCGGTTCTAGGAATCACTTGCTTTCCTACAAAGGAGGTTGAGTGCAGCAAGTTCAAACTTTCCTCGTTTGTGGAATCTAACAAGATTTACAAGATAGTGGATTCGTGACATTGCTAAAGTGGTTTCTTTAGAAAACAAACATCTTCAGTAGTGAACACCGTACTGTGTGAAATAAGTTAATTCGGTTCTAGGAATCAGTTTCCTTTCTACGAAGATGGTTGAGTACAGCAAGTTCAAACTTTCCTTGTAAATGTAATCTAAAAAGATGCACAACTTAGTAGATTGGCCTCATTTCTAAAGTAGTTTCTTTCGAAAAGAAACATGTTCGGTATCGAACACTGTACTGTTGAAATAAGTTAATTCGCTTCTAGGAATCAGTTTAATTTCTACAAGGATGGTTGAGTGCAGCAAGTTCAAACTTTCCTTTTTAATGTAATATCAAAAGATGGCCAAGTTAGAAGATTCGCCTCATTTGTAAAGTAGTTTGTTGAGAAAACAAACATCTTCATTGCCGACCATTCTACTGTGTGAAAAAAGCTAATTCAGTTGTAGAATTCAGTTGCTTTCCTACAAAGACGGTTGAGTGCAGCAAGTTCAAACTTTCTTTGTTAATGTAATCTAAAAAGATGCACAACTTAGTAGATTGGCCTCATTTCTAAAGTTGTTTCTTTAGAAAAGAAACATCTTCAGTACCAAACACTGTACTGTGTGAAATAAGTTAATTAAAGTTCTAGGAATCAGTTTAATTTCTACAAAGAAGGCTGAGTGCAGCAAGTTAAAACTTTCCTAGTTTTGGTAATCTAACAAGATGTACAAATTAGTTGATTCACGTCATTTCTAAAGTAGTTTCTTTAGAAAACAAACCTTCATTGCCAAACATTGTACTGTGTGAATTGAGCTAATTCGGTTCTAGGAATCAGTTTACTTTTTACGAAGATGGTTGAGTGCAGCAAGTTCAAACTTTCCTTGTTAATGTAATCTAAAAAGATGTCCAAGTTAGTAGATTCGCCGCATTTCTAAAGTAGTGTCTTGAGAAAATAAACCTAAATTGTCAAACTTTTTACTGTGTGAAATGAGCTAATTCGGTTATAGGAATCAGTTTACTTTCTACTTAAGATGGTTGAGTTTAGCACATTCAACCTTTGCTTGTTAATGTGCTCTAAAAAGATGTCCAAGTTAGTAGATTTGCCTCATTGGTAAAGTAGTTTGTTGAGAAAACAAACATCTTCATTGCCAAACATTGTACTGTGTGAAAAAAGCTAATTTAGTTCTCGAATTCATTTGCTTTCCTACAAGGAAGGTTGAGTGCAGCCAGTTCAAACTTTCCTTGTTAATGTAATCTAAAAAGATGCACAAATTAGTAGATTGGCCTCATTTCTAAAGTAGTTTGTTTACAAAACAAACATCTTCATTGCCGAACACTATACTATGTGAAATGAGCTAGTTCGGTTCTAGGAATCACTTACTATCCTAAGAAGAAGGTTGAGTGCAGCAAGTTCAAACTTTCCTCGTTTGTGTAATCTAGCAAGCTGTACAAGTTAGTGGATTCGTGTCGTTTCTAAAGTTGTTTCTTTAGAAAACAAACATCTTCAGTACTGAGCACTGTACTGTGTGAAATAAGTTAATTCGGTTCTAGGAATCAGTTTCCTTTCTACAAAGATGGTTGAGTTTAGCAAGTTCAAACTTTCCTTGTTAATGTGCTCTAAAAGATGTCCAAGTTAGTAGATTTGCCTAATTGGTAAAGTAGTTTATTGAGAAAACAAACATCTTCATTGCCAAACATTGTACTTTGTGAAATAAGCTAATTTAGTTCGAGAATTCAGTTGCTTTCCTACAAAAGAAGGTTGAGTGCAGCCAGTTCAAACTTTCCTTGTTAATGTAGTCTAAAAAGATGCACAACTTAGTAGATTGGCCTCATTTCTAATGTAGTTTCTTTAGAAAACAAACATCTTCACTACCGAACACTGTACTGTGTGAAATAAGTTAATTAAAATCCAGCTTCTAGGAATCAGTTTAATTTCTAAAAGAAGGTTGAGTGCAGCAAGTTCAAAGTTTCCTTGTTAATGTAATCTAAAAAGATGGCCAAGTTAAAAGATTCGCCTCATTTGTAAAGTACTTTGTTGAGAAACAAACATCTTCATTGCCGAACATTGGACTGTGTGAAATAAGCTCATTCGGTTCAAGGAATCAGTTGCTTTCCTACAGAGAAAGTTGAGTGCAGCAAGTTCAAACTTTCCTTGTTAATGTAATCTAAAAAGATGCACAACTTAGTAGATTGGCCTCATTTCTAAAGTAGTTTTTTTAGAAAACAAACATCTTCATTACCAAATACTGTACTACATGAAATAAGCTAGTTCCGTTCTAGGAATCACTTGCTTTCCTACGAAGAAGGTTGAGTGCAGCAAGTTCAAACGTTCCTAGTTTGTGTAATCTAACAAGATGTAGAAGTTAGTGGATTAGCCTCATTTCTAAAGTAGTTTCTTTAGAAAACAAACATCTTCAGTACTGAACACTGTACTGTGTGAAATAAGTTAATTACGTTCTAGGAAACAGATTCCTTTCTACGAAGATGGTTGAGTGCAGCAAGTTCAAACTTTCCTTGTTAATGTAATCTAAAAAGATGGCCAAGTTAGTGGATTCGCCTCATTTGTAAAAGTAGTTTGTTGAGAAAATTAACATCTTTATTGCGAACATTGTACTGTGTGAAATAAGCTCATTCGGTTCTAGGAATCACTTGCTTTCCTAAAAAGAAGGTTGAGTGCAGCAAGTTCAAACTTTCCTTGTTAATGTGATCTGAAAAGTTGCACAACTTAGTAGATTGGCCTCATTTCTAAAGTAGTTTCTTTAGAAAAAACATCTTCAGTACCCAACACTGTACTGTGTGAAATGAGTTAATTAAACTAGGAATCAGTTTAATTTCTAAAGATGGTTGAGTGCAGCAAGTTCAAACTTTCCTAGTTTGTGTAATCTAACAAGATGTAAAAGTTAGTGGATTCGCATCATTTCAAATTAGTTTCTTTAGAAAACAAGCATCTTCAGTACTGAACACTGTACTGTGTGAAATAAGTTAATTCGGTTCTAGGAATCAGTTTCTTTCTACGAAGATGGTTTAGTTCAGCAAGTTCAAACTTTCCTTGTTAATGTAATCTAAAAAGATGTCCAAGTTAGTAGATTCGCCACATTTCTAAAGTAGTGTCTTGAGAAAATAAACCTAAATTGTCAAACTTTTTACTGTGTGAAATGAGCTAATTCGGTTATAGGAATCAGTTTACTTTCTACGAAGATGGTTGAGTTTAGCACATTCAACCTTTGCTTGTTAATGTGCTCTAAAAAGATGTCCAAGTTAGTAGATTTGCCTCATTGGTAAAGTAGTTTGTTGAGAAAACAAACATCTTCATTGCCAAACATTGTACTGTGTGAAAAAAGCTAATTTAGTTCTAGAATTCATTTGCTTTCCTACAAGGAAGGTTGAGTGCAGCCAGTTCAAACTTTCCTTGTTAATGTAATCTAAAAAGATGCACAAATTTGTAGATTGGCCTCATTTCTAAAGTAGTTTGTTTACAAAACAAACATCTTCATTGCCGAACACTATACTATGTGAAATGAGCCTGTTCGTTTCTAGGAATCACTTACTATCCTAGGAAGAAGGTTGAGTGCAGCAAGTTCAAACTTTCCTCGTTTGTTTAATCTAGCAAGCTGTACAAGTTAGTGGATTCGTGTCGTTTCTAAAGTGGTTTCTTTAGAAAACAAACATCTTCAGTACTGAGCACTGTACTGTGTGAAATAAGTTAATTCGGTTCTAGGAATCAGTTTCCTTTCTACGAAGATGGTTGAGTTTAGCAAGTTCAAACGTTCCTTGTTAATGTGCTCTAAAAAGATGTCCAAGTTAGTAGATTTGCCTAATTGGTAAAGTAGTTTGTTGAAAAACAAACATCTTCATTAAGAAACATTGTACTTTGTGAAATAAGCTAATTTAGTTCGAGAATTCAGTTGCTTTCCTACAAAGAAGGTTGAGTGCAGCCAGTTCAAACTTTCCTTGTTAATGTAGTCTAAAAAGATGCACAACTTAGTAGATTGGCCTCATTTCTAATGTAGTTTCTTTAGAAAAGAAACATCTTCAGTACCGAACACTGTACTGTGTCAAATAAGTTAATTCGCTTATAGGAATCAGTTTAATTTCTACGAAGAAGGTTGAGTGCAGCAAGTTCAAAGTTTCCTTGTTAATGTAATCTAAAGAGATGGCCAAGTTAAAAGATTCGCCTCATTTGTAAAGTACTTTGTTGAGGAAACAAACATCTTCATTGCCGAACATTGGACTGTGTGAAATAAGCTCATTCGGTTCTAGGAATCAGTTGCTTTCCTACAGAGAAAGTTGAGTGCAGCAAGTTCAAACTTTCCTTGTTAATGTAATCTAAAAAGATGCACAACTTAGTAGATTGGCCTCATTTCTAAAGTAGTTTTTTTAGAAAACAAACATCTTCATTACCAAATACTGTACTATGTGAAATAAGCTAGTTCCGTTCTAGGAATCACTTGCTTTCCTACAAAGAAGGTTGAGTGCAGTAAGTTCAAACTTTCCTAGTTTGTGTAATCTAACAAGATGTACAAGTTAGTGGATTAGCCTCATTTCTAAAGTTGTTTCTTTAGAAAACAAACATCTTCAGTACTGAACACTGTACTGTGTGAAATAAGTTAATTACGTTCTAGGAATCAGATTCCTTTCTATGAAAAGATGGTTGAGTGCAGCAAGTTCAAACTTTCCTTGTTAATGTAATCTAAAAAGATGGACAAGTTAGTAGATTTGCCTCATTTGTAAAGTAGTTTGTTGAGAAAACAAACATCTTCATTACAGAACATTGTACTGTGTGAAATAAGCTAATTCGGTTCTAGGAATCAGTTTAATTCCTACAAAGATGGTTGAGTGCAGCAAGTTCAAACTTTCCTTTTTAATGTAATCTAAAAAGATGGCCAACTTAGTAGATTCCCCTCATTTCTAAAGTAGTTTGTTTAGAAAACAAACATCTTCATTGCCGACCACTGTACTGTGTGAAATGAGCTAGTTCAGTTCTAGGAATCACTTGCTTTCCTACAAAGAAGGTTGAGTGCAGCAAGTTCAAACTTTCCTTGTTAATGTAATCTAAAAAGATGTACAAGTTAGTAGATTGGCCTCATTTCTAAAGTAGTTTCTTTGAGAAAACAAACATCTTCAGTACCGAACACTGTACTGTGTGAAATAAGTTAATTAAGTTCTAGGAATCAGTTTAATTTCTACGAAGATGGTTGAGTGCAGCAAGTTCAAACTTTCCTTTTTAATGTAATCTAACAAGGTGTACAAGTTAGTTGATTCGCCTCATTTCTAAAGTAGTTTGTTTAGAAAACAAACATCTTCATTAAGAAACATTGTACTGTGTGAAAAAGCTAATTTAGTTCTAGGAATCAGTTTCTTTCCTACAAAGATGGTTGAGTGCAGCAAGTTCAAACTTTCCTTGTTAATGTAATCTAAAAAGATGTCAACAAGTTAGTAGATTGGCCTCATTTCTAAAGTAGTTTCTTGAGAAAAGAAACAAACTTAAATTGTCAAACTTTTACTGTGTGAAATGAGCTAATTAAGCTTATAGGAATCAGTTTACTTTCTACGAAGATGGTTGAGTTTAGCAAGTTCAAACTTTCCTTGTTAATGTGCTCTAAAAAGATGTCCAAGTTAGTAGATTTGCCTCATTTGTAAAGTAGTTTGTTGAGAAAACAAACATCTTCATTGCCAAACATTGTACTGTGTGAAAAAAGCTCTTTAGTTCTAGAAATTCATTGCTTTCCTACAAAGAAGGTTGAGTGCAGCAAGTTCAAACTTTCCTTGTTAATGTAATCTAAAAAGATGCACAAATTAGTAGATTGGCCTCATTTCTAAAGTAGTTTGTTTAGAAAACAAACATCTTCATTGCCGAACACTATACTATGTGAAATGAGCTAGTTCGGTTCTAGGAATCAGTTAATTTCCTAAGAAGAAGGTTGAGTGCAGCAAGTTCAAACTTTCCTCGTTTGTGTAATCTAACAAGCTGTACAAGTTAGTGGATTCACATCATTTCTAAAGTAGTTTCTTTAGAAAACAAACATCTTCAGTACTGAGCACTGTACTGTGTGAAATAAGTTAATTCGGTTCTAGGAATCAGTTTCCTTTCTACGAAGATGGTTTAGTTTAGCATGTTCAAACTTTCCTTGTTAATGTAATCTAAAAAGATGTCCAAGTTAGTAGATTTGCCTCATTTCTAAAGTAGTTTCTTGAGAAAACAAACATCTTCATTGCCAAACATTGTACTTTGTGAAATAAGCTAATTTAGTTATAGGAATCAGTTTAATTTCTACAAAGAAGGTTGAGTGCAGCCAGTTCAAACTTTCCTTGTTAATGTAGTCTAAAAAGATGCACAACTTAGTAGATTGGCCTCATTTCTAATGTAGTTTGTTTAGAAAAGAAACATCTTCATTGCCAAACATTGTACTGTGTGAAATAAGCTAATTTAGTTCTAGGAATCAGTTTAATTTCTAAAAGAAGGTTGAGTGCAGCAAGTTCAAACTTTCCTTGTTAATGTAATCTAAAGAGATGGCCAAGTTAAAAGATTCGCCTCATTTGTAAAGTACTTTGTTGAGAAAACAAACATCTTCATTGCTGAACATTGGACTGTGTGAAATAAGCTCATTCGGTTCTAGGAATCAGTTGCTTTCCTACAGAAAAGGTTGAGTGCAGCAAGTTCAAACTTTCCTTGTTAATGTAATCTAAAAAGATGCACAACTTAGTAGATTGGCCTCATTTCTAAAGTAGTTTTTTAGAAAACAAACATCTTCATTACCAAATACTGTACTGTGTGAAATAAGCTAGTTCCATTTCTAGGAATCACTTTCTTTTCTACAAAGAAGGTTGAGTGCAGCAAGTTCAAACTTTCCTAGTTTGTGTAATCTAACAAGATGTAGAAGTTAGTGGATTAGCCTCATTTCTAAAGTAGTTTTAGAAAACAAACATCTTCAGTACTGAACACTGTACTGTGTGAAATAAGTTAATTACGTTCTAGGAAACAGATTCCTTTCTACGAAGATGGTTGAGTGCAGCAAGTTCAAACTTTCCTTGTTAATGTAATCTAAAAAGATGGCCAAGTTAGTGGATTCGCCTCATTTGTAAAGTAGTTTGTTGAGAAAATTAACATCTTTATTGCCGAACATTGTACTGTGTGAAATAAGCTCATTCGGTTCTAGGAATCACTTGCTTTCCTAAAAAGAAGGTTGAGTGCAGCAAGTTCAAACTTTCCTTGTTAATGTAATCTGAAAAGTTGCACAACTTAGTAGATTGGCCTCATTTCTAAAGTAGTTTCTTTAGAAAAGAAACATCTTCAGTACCGAACACTGTACTGTGTGAAATGAGTTAATTCGCTTCTAGGAATCAGTTTAATTTCTAAGAAGATGGTTGAGTGCAGCAAGTTCAAACTTTCCTAGTTTGTGTAATCTAACAAGGTGTACAAGTTAGTGGATTCGCATCATTTCTAAATTAGTTTCTTTAGAAAACAAGCATCTTCAGTACCGAACACTGTACTGTGTGAAATAAGTTAATTCGGTTCTAGGAATCAGTTTCCTCTCTACGAAGATGGTTTAGTTCAGCAAGTTCAAACTTTCCTTGTTAATGTAATCTAAAAAGATGTCCAAGTTAGTAGATTTTCCTCATTTCTAAAGTAGTTTCTTGAGAAAACAAACCTAAATTTCCAAACTTTTTACTGTGTGAAATGAGCTAATTCGGTTATAGGAATCAGTTTACTTTCTACGAAGATGGTTGAGTTTAGCAAATTCAAACTTTGCTTGTTAATGTGCTCTAAAAAGATGTCCAAGTTAGTAGATTTGCCTCATTGGTAAAGTAGTTTGTTGAGAAAAGAAACATCTTCATTGCCAAACATTGTACTGTGTGAAAAAAGCTAATTTAGTTCTAGAATTCATTTGCTTTCCTACAAAGAAGGTTGAGTGAAGCCAGTTCAAACTTTCCTTGTTAATGTAATCTAAAAAGATGCACAAATTAGTAGATTGGCCTCATTTCTAAAGTAGTTTGTTTACAAAACAAACATCTTCATTGCCGTACACTATACTATGTGAAATGAGCTAGTTCGGTTCTAGGAATCACTTACTTTCCTAGGAAGAAGGTTGAGTGCAGCAAGTTCAAACTTTCCTGGTTTGTGTAATCTAGCAAGCTGTACAAGTTAGTGGATTCGTGTCGTTTCTAAAGTGGTTTCTTTAGAAAACAAACATCTTCAGTACTGAGCAGTGTACTGTGTGAAATAAGTTAATTCGGTTATAGGAATCAATTTCCTTTCTACGAAGATGGCTGAGTTTAGCAAGTTCAAACTTTCCTTGTTAATATGCTCTAAAAAGATGTCCAAGTTAGTAGATTTGCCTAATTGGTAAAGTAGTTTGTTGAGAAAACAAACATCTTCATTGCCAAACATTGTAGTTTCTGAAGAAAGCTAATTTAGTTCGAGAATTCAGTTGCTTTCCTACAGAGAAGGTTGAGTGCAGCCAGTTCAAACTTTCCTTGTTAATGTAGACTAAAAAGATGCACAACTTAGTAGATTGGCCTCATTTCTAATGTAGTTTCTTTAGCAAAGAAACATCTTCAGTACCGAACACTGTACTGTGTCAAATAAGTTAATTCGCTTATAGGAATCAGTTTAATTTCTACGAAGAAGGTTGAGTGCAGCAAGTTCAAAGTTTCCTTGTTAATGTAATCTAAAAAGATGGCCAAGTTAGTGGATTCGCCTCATTTGTAAAGTACTTTGTTGAGGAAACAAACATCTTCATTGCCGAACATTGGACTGTGTGAAATAAGCTCATTCGGTTCTAGGAATCAGTTGCTTTCCTACAGAGAAAGGTGAGCGCAGCAAGTTCAAACTTTCCTTGTTAATGTAATCTAAAAAGATGCACAACTTAGTAGATTGGCCTCATTTCTAAAGTAGTTTTTTTAGAAAACAAACATCTTCATTACCCAATACTGTACTACGTGAAATAAGCTAGTTCCGTTCTAGGAATCACTTGCTTTCCTACGAAGAAGGTTGAGTGCAGCAAGTTCAAACGTTCCTAGTTTGTGTAATCTAACAAGATGTAGAAGTTAGTGGATTAGCCTCATTTCTAAAGTACTTTCTTTAGAAAACAAACATCTTCAGTACTGAACACTGTACAGTGTGAAATAAGTTAATTCAGTTCTAGGAATCAGATTCCTTTCTACCAAGATGGTTGAGTGCAGCAAGTTCAAACTTTCCTTGTTAATGTAATCTAAAAATTTGGCCAAGTTAGTAGATTCGCCTTTTTTGTAAAGTAGTTTGTTGAGAAAACAAACATCTTCATAGCCGAACATTGTACTGTGTGAAATAAGCTCATTCGGTTCTAGGAATCAGTTGCTTTCCTACAAAGAAGGTTGAGTGCAGCAAGTTCAAACTTTTCTTGTTAATGTAATCTGAAAAGATGCACCACTTAGTAGATTGGCCTCATTTCTAAAGTAGTTTGTTTAGAAAACAAACATCTTCATTACCGACCACTGTACTATGTGAAATGAGCTAGTTGGATTCTAGGAATCACTTGCTCTCCTACGAAGAAGGTTGAGTGCAGCAAGTACAAATTTTCCTAGTTTGTGTAATCTAACAAGATGTACAAGTTAGTTGATTCGCCTCATTTCTAACGTAGTTTCTTTTGAAAAGAAACATCTTCAGTACCGAACACTGTACTGTGTGAAATAATTGAATTCGCTTCTAGGAATCAGTTTAATTTCTACGAAGATGGTTGAGTGCAGCAAGTTCAAACTTGACTTGTTAATGTAATCTAAAAAGGTGGCCAAGTTAGTAGATTCGCCTCATTTGTAAAGTAGTTTGTTGAGAAAACAAACATCTTCATTGCCGAACATTGTACTGTGTGAAAAAAGCTCATTCGGTTCTAGGAATCAGTTGCTTTCCTACAAAGAAGGTTGAGTGCAGCAAGTTCAAACTTTTCTTGTTAATGTAATCTGAAAAGATGCACCACTTAGTAGATTGGCCTCATTTCTAAAGTAGTTTGTTTAGAAAACA
The DNA here is from genome assembly GCA_036365145.1 of Orientallactaga sibirica. Taxonomy (NCBI): domain Eukaryota; kingdom Metazoa; phylum Chordata; class Mammalia; order Rodentia; family Dipodidae; genus Orientallactaga; species Orientallactaga sibirica. Next base: position 62,000 of record JAEOAD010002764.1, on the reverse strand, counting down.
AACATCTTCATTACCGAACACTGTACTATGTGAAATGAGGTAGTTCAGTTCTAGGAATACTTGCTTTCCTACGAAGAAGGTTGAGTGCAGCAAGTTCAAACTTTCCTAGTTTGTGTAATCTAACAAGATATATAAGTTAATGGATTCGCATTATTTCTAAATTAGTTTCTTTAGAAAACAAACAGCTTTAGTACCAAACACTGTACTGTGTGAAATAAGTTTATTCTGTTCTAGGAATCAGTTTCCTTTCTACGAAGATGGTTGAGTTTAGCAAGTTCAAACTTTCCTTGTTAATGTAATCTAAAAAGATGTCCAAGTTAGTAGATTCATCTCATTTCTAAAGTAGTTTCTTTTGAAAACAAACCTAAATTGCCAAACTTTGTACTGTGTGAAATGAGCTAATTCGGTTCTAGGAATCAGTTAACTTTCTATGTAGATGGTTCAGTTTAGCAAGTTCAAACTTTCCTTGTTAATGTGCTCTAAATAGATGTCCAAGTTAGTAGATTTGCCTCATTGGTAAAGTAGTTTGTTGAGAAAACAAACATCTTCATTGCCAAACATTGTACTGTGTGAAGAAAGCTAACTTAGTTCTAGAATTCAGTTGCTTTCCTACAAAGAAGGTTGAGTGCAGCCAGTTCAAACTTTCCTTGTTAATGTAATCTAAAAAGACGCACAACGTAGTAGATTGGCCTCATTTCCAAAGTAGTTTCTTTAGAAAAGAAACATCTTCAGTACCGAACACTGTACTGTGTGAAATGAGCTAGTTCGCTTCTAGGAATCACTTGCTTTCCTACGAAGAAGGTTGAGTGCAGCAAGTTCAAACTTTCCTAGTTTGTGTAATCTAACAAGATGTACAAGTTAGTCGTTTCACGTCATTTCTAAAGTGGGTTCTTTAGAAAACAAACATCTTCAGTACTGAACACTGTACTGTGTGAAATAAGTTAATTCGGTTCTAGGAATCAGTTTCCTTTCTACGAAGATGCTTGAGTGCAGCAAGTTCAAACTTTCCTTGTTAATGTAATCTAAAAAGATGGCCAAATTAGCAGATTCACCTCACTTGTAAGGTACTTTGTTGAGAAAACTAACATCTTCATTGCCGAACATTGTACTGTGTGAAATAAGCTCATTCGGTTCTATTAATCAGTTGCTTTCATACAAAGAAGGTTGAGTGCAGCAAGTTCAAACTTTGCTTGTTAATGTAATCTAAACAGATGCACAACTTACTAGATTGGCCTCATTTCTAAAGTAGTTTGTTTAGAAAAGAAACATGTTCAGTACCGAACACTGTACTGTGTGAAATGAGTTAATTCGCTTCTAGGAATCAGTTTAATTTCTACGAAGATGGTTGTGTGCAGCAAGTTCAAACTTTTCTAGTTTGTGTAATCTAACAAGATGTACAAGTTAGTGGATTCGCGTCATTTCTAAATTAGTTTCTTTAGAAAACAAACATGTTCAGTACCGAACACTGTACTGTGTGAAATAAGTTAATTTGGTGCTAGGAATCAGTTTCCTTTCCACGAAGATGGTAGAATTGAGCAAGTTCAAACTTTCCTTATTAATGTAATCTAAAAAGATGTCCAAGTTTGTAGATTCGCCTCATTTCTAAAGTAGTTTCTTAGGAAAAAAAACCTAAATTGCCAAACCTTGTACTGTGTGAAATGAACGAATTCGGTTCTAGGAATCAGTTTACTTTCTACGAAGATGGTTGAGTTTAGCAAGTTCAAACTTTCCTTGTTAATGTGCTCTAAAAAGATATCCAAGTTAGTAGATTTGCCTCATTGGTAAAGTAGTTTGTTGAGAAAACAAACATCTTCATTGCCGAACATTGTACTGTGTGAAAAAAGCTAATTTAGTTCTAGAATTCAGAAGCTTTCCTACAAAGAAGGTTGAGTGCAGCCAGTTCAAACTTTACTTGTTAATGTAATCTAAAAAGATGCACAACGTAGTAGATTGGCCTCATTTCTAAAGTAGTTTCTTTAGAAAAGAAACATCTTCAGTACCGAACACTGTACTGTGTGAAATAAGATAATTCACTTGTAGGAATCAGTTTAATTTCTACGAAGAAGGTTGAGTGCAGCAAGTTCAAACGTTCCTAGTTTGTGTAATCTTACAAGATGTACAAGTTAGTCCATTCGCCTCATTTCTAAAGTAGTTTCTTTAGAAAAGAAACATCTTCAGTACCGAACACTGTACTGTGTGAAATAAGCTCATTCAGTTCTAGGAATCACTTGCTTTCCTACAAAGAAGGTTGAGTGCAGCAAGTTAAAACGTTCCTTCTTAATGTAATCTAAAAAGATGCACAACTTAGTAGATTGGCCTCACTTCTAAAGTAGTTTCTTTAGAAAAGAAACATCTTCAGTACCGAACACTGTACAGTGTGAAATAAGTTAATTCACTTCTAGGAATCAGTTTAATTTCTACGAAGAAGGTTGAGTGCAGCAAGTTCAAGCTTTCCTTGTTAATGTAATCTAAAAAGATGGCCAAGTTAGAAGATTCACCTCATTTGTAAAGTACTTTGTTGAGAAAACAAACATCTTCATTGCCGAACATTGTACTGTGTGAAATAAGCTCATTCGATTCTACAAATCAGTTGCTCTCCTAAAAAGAAGGTTGAGTGCAGCAAGTTCAAACTTTCCTTCTTAATGTAATCTAAAAAGATGCACAACTTAGTAGATTGGCCTCATTTCTAAAGTAGTTTGTTTAGAAAACAAACATCTTCATTTCCGAACACTGTACTATGTGAAATAAGCTAGTTCCGTTCTAGGAATCACTTGTTTTCCTACGAAGAAGGTTGAGTGCAGCAAGTTCAAACTTTCCGAGTTTGTGTAATCTAACAAGATGTACAAGTTAGTGCATTCGCCTCATTTCTAAAGTAGTTTTTTAGAAAAGAAACATCTTCAGTACGGAACACTGTACTGTGTGAAATAAGTGAATTCGCTTCTACCAATCAGTTTAATTTCTACGAAGATGGTTGAGTGCAGCAAGTTCAAACTTTCCTTGTTAATGTAATCTAAAAAGATGGCCAAGTTAGCAGAGTCACCTCATTTGTAAAATAGTTTGTTGAGAAAATTAATATCTTTATAGCCAAACATTGTACTGTGTGAAATAAGCTCATTCGGTTCTAGGAATCAGTTGCTTTCCTATAAAGAAGGTTGAGTGCAGCAAGTTCAAACTTTCCTTGTTACTGTAATCTGAAAAGATACACAACTTAGTAGATTGGCCTCATTTCTAAAGTAGTTTGTTTAGAAAACAAACATCTTCATTACCGAACACTGTACTATGTGAAATGAGCTAGTTCGGTTCTAGGAATACTTGCTTTCCTACGAAGAAGGTTGAGTACACCAAGTTCAAACTTTCCTAGTTTGTGTAATCTAACAAGATATACAAGTTACTGGATTCAAAGTTATTTCTAAATTAGTTTCTTTAGAAAACAAAAAGCTTCAGTAGCGAACACTGTACTGTGTGAAATAAGATTATTCGGTTCTAGGAATCAGTTTCCTTTCTACGAAGATGGTTGAGTTTAGCAAGTTCAAACTTTCCTTGCTAATGTAATCTAAAAAGATGTCCAAGTTAGTAGATTCGCCTCATTTCTAAAGTAGTTTCTTTAGAAAACAAACCTAAATTGCCAAACTTTGTACTGTGTGAAATGAGCTAATTCGGTTCTAGGAATCAGTTTACTTTCTACGTAGATGGTTGAGTTTAGCAAGTTCAAAATTTCCTTGTTAATGTGCTCTAAATAGATGTCCAAGTTAGTAGATTAGCCTCATTGGTAAAGTAGTTTGTTGAGAAAACAAACATCTTCATTGCCGAACATTGTACTGTGTGAAGAAAACTAATTTAGTTCTAGAATTCAGTTGCTTTCCTACAAAGAAGGTTGAGTGCAGCCAGTTCAAACTTTCCTTGTAAATGTAATCTAAAAAGATGCACAACGTAGCAGATTGGCCTCATTTCCAAAGTAGTTTCTTTAGAAAAGAAACATCTTCAGTACCGAACACTGTACTGTGTGAAATGAGCTAGTTCGCTTCTAGGAATCACTTGCTTTCCTACTAAGAAGGTTGAGTGCAACAAGTTCAAACTTTCCTATTTGTGTAATCTAACAAGATGTACAAGTCAGTGGTTTTGCGTCGTTTCTAAAGTGGCTTCTTTAGAAAACAAACATCTTCAGTACTGAACACTGTACTGTGTGAAATAAGTTAATTCGGTTCTAGGAATCAGTTTCCTTTCTACGAAGATGCTTGCGTGCAGCAAGTTCAAACTTTCCTTGTTAATGTAATCTAAAAAGATGGCCAAATTAGCAGATTCACCTCATTTGTAAGGTACTTTGTTGAGAAAACAAACATCTTCATTGCCGAACATTGTACTGTGTGAAATAAGCTCATTCGGTTCTATTAATCAGTTGCTTTCCTACAAAGAAGGTTGAGTGCAGCAAGTTCAAACTTTGCTTGTTAATGTAATCTAAAAAGATGCACAACTTAGTAGATTGGCCTCATTTCTAAAGTAGTTTGTTTAGAAAACAAATATCTTAATTACCGAACACTGTACTATGTGAAATAAGCTATTTCCGTTCTAGGAATCACTTGCTTTCCTACGAAGGAGGTTGAGTGCAGCAAGTTCAAACTTTCCGAGTTTGTGTAAGCCAACAAGATGTACAAGTTAGTGGATTCGCCTCATTTCTAAAGTAGATTCTTTAGAAAAGAAACATCTTCAGTACCGAACACTGTACTCTGTGAAATAAGTGAATTCGCTCCTAGGAAACAGTTTAATTTCTACGAAGATGGTTGAGTGCAGCAAGTTCAAACTTTCCTTGTTAATGTAATCTAAAAAGATGGCCAAGTTAGCAGAGTCACCTCATTTGTAAAATAGTTTGTTGAGAAAATTAATATCTTTATAGCCGAACATTGTACTGTGTGAAATAAGCTCATTCGGTTCTAGGAATCAGTTGCTTTCCTATAAAGAAGGTTGAGTGCAGCACGTTCAAACTTTCCTTGTTACTGTAATCTGAAAAGATGCACAACGTAGTAGGTTGGCCTCATTTCTAAAGTAGTTTGTTTAGAAAACAAACATCTTTATTACCGAACACTGTACTATGTGAAATGAGCTAGTTCGGTTTTAGGAATACTTGCTTTCCTACGAAGAAGGTTGAGTGCACCAAGTTCAAACTTTCCTAGTTTGTGTAATCTAACAAGATGTACAAGTTAGTCGATTTGCGTCATTTCTAAATTAGTTTATTTAGAAAACAAACATCTTCAGTACCGAACACTGTACTGTGTGAAATAATTTAATTCGGTTCTAGGAATCAGTTTCCTTTCTACGAAGATGGTTGAGTTTAGCAAGTTCAAACTTTCCTTGTTAATGTAATCTAAAAAGACGTCGAAGTTAGTGGATTCGCCTCATTGCTAAAGTAGTTTCTTTTGAAAACAAACCTAAATTGCCAAATTTTGTACTGTGTGAAATGAGCTAATTCGTTTCTAGGAATCAGTTTAATTTCTACGTATATGGTTGAGTTTAGCAAGTTCAAACTTTCCTTCTTAATGTGCTCTAAATAGATGTCCAAGTTAGTAGATTTGCCTCATTGGTAAAGTAGTTTCTTGAGAAAACAAACATCTTCATTGCCGAACATTGTACTGTGTGAAGAAAGCTAATTTAGTTCTAGAATTCAGTTGCTTTCCTACAAAGAAGGTTGAGTGCAGCCAGTTCAAACTTTCCTGGTTAATATAATCTAAAAAGATGCACAACGTAGTAGATTGGCCTCATTTCCAAAGTAGTTTCTTTAGAAAAGAAACATCTTCAGTACCGAACACTGAACTGTGTGAAATGAGCTAGTTCGGTTCTAGGAATCACTTGCTTTCCTACGAAGAAGGTTGAGTGCAGCGTGTTCAAACTTTCCTATTTTGTGTAATCTAACAAGATGTACAAGTTAGTGGTTTTGCGTCGTTTCTAAAGTGGCTTCTTTAGAAAACAAACGTCTTCAGTACTGAACACTGTACTGTGTGAAATAAGTTAATTCGGTTCTAGGAATGAGTTTCTTTCTACGAAGATCGTTGAGTGCAGCAAGTTCAAACTTTCCTTGTTAATGTAATCTAAAAAGATGGCCAAGTTAGCAGATTCACCTCATTTGTAAGGTACATTGTTTAGAAAACAAACATCTTCATTGCCGAACATTGGACTGTGTGAAATAAGCTCATTCGGTTCTAGGAATCAGTTGGTTTCCTACAAAGAAGGTTGAGTGTAGCAAGTTCAAACTTTCGTTGTTAATGTAATCTAAAAAGATGCACAACTTAGTAGATTGGCCTCATTTCTAAAGTAGTTTCTTTAGAAAAGAAACATCTTCAGTAACGAACACTGTACTGTGTGAAATAAGTTAATTCGCTTCTAGGAATCAGTTTAATTTCTACGAAGATGGTTGAGTTTAGCAAGTTCAAACTTTCCTTGTTAATGTGCTCTAAAAAGATGTCCAAGTTAGTAGATTTGCCTCATTGGTAAAGTAGTTTGTTGAGAAAACAAACATCTTCATTGCCGAACATTGTACTGTGTGAAAAAAGCTAATTTAGTTCTAGAATTCAGTTGCTTTCCTACAAAGAAGGTTGAGTGCAGCCAGTTCAAACTTTCCTTGTTAATGTAATCTAAAAAGATGCACAACGTAGTAGATTGGCCTCATTTCTAAAGTAGTTTCTTTAGAAAAAGAAACATCTTCAGTACCGAACACTGTACTGTGTGAAATAAGTTAATTCACTTCTAGGAATCATATTAATTTCTACGAAGAAGGTTGAGTGCAGCAAGTTCAAAGTCTCCTAATTTGTGTAATCTAACAAGATATACAAGTTAGTGCATTCGCCTCATTTCTAAGGTAGTTTCTTTAGAAAAGAAACATCTTCAGTACCGAATACTGTACTGTGTGAAATAAGGTAATTCGGTTCTAGGAATCAGTTTAATTTCTACGAAGATGGTTGAGTGCAGCAAGTTCAAACTTTCCTTGTTAATGTAATATAAAAAGATGCACAGCTTAGTAGATTGGCCTCATTTCTAAAGTAGTTTGTTTACAAAACAAACATCTTCATCCCCGAACACTATACCATGTGAAATGAGCTAGTTCGGTTCTAGGAATCATTGGCTTTCCTACGAAGAAGGTTGAGTGCAGCAAGTTCAAACTTTCCTAGTTTGTGTAATCTAACAAGATGTACAAGTTAGTGCATTCGCCTCATTTCTAAAGTAGTTTCTTTAGAAAAGAAACATCTTCAGTACTGAACACTGTACTGTGTGAAATAACGTAAATCGGTTCTAGGAATCAGTTTAATTCCTAAGAAGATGGTTGAGTGTAGCAAGTTCAAACTTCCCTTGTTAATGTAATCTAAAAAGATGCACAACTTAGTAGATTGGCCTCATTTCTAAAGTAGTTTGTTTACAAAACAAACATCTTCTTTACCGAACATTATACTATGTGAAATGAGCTAGTTCGGTTCTAGGAATCACTTGCTTTCCTACGAAGAAAGATGAGTGCAGCAAGTTCAAACTTTCCTCGTTTGTGTAATCTAACAAGATGTACAAGTTAGTTGATTCGCCTCATTTCTAACGTAGTTTCTTTTGAAAAGAAACATCTTCAGTACCGAACACTGTACTGTGTGAAATAATTGAATTCGCTTCTAGGAATCAGTTTAATTTCTACGAAGATGGTTGAGTGCAGCAAGTTGAAACTTTCCTTGTTAATGTAATCTAAAAAGGTGGCCAAGTTAGTAGAGTCACCTCATTTGTAAAATAGTTTGTTGAGAAAATTAACATCTTTATCGCCGAATATTGTACTGTGTAAAATAAGCTCAGTCGGTTCTAGGAATCACTTGCTTTCCTACAAAAAAGGTTGAGTGCAGCAAGTTCAAATTTCCTTGTTAATGTAATCTAAAAAGATGCACAACTTAGTAGATTGGCCTCAATACTAAAGTAGTTTCTTTAGAAAAGAAACATCTTCATTACCGAACACTGTACTGTGTGAAATAAGTTAATTCGCTTCTAGGAAGCAGTTTAATTTCTACGAAGAAGGTTGAGTGCAGCAAGTTCAAACTTTCCTTTTTAATGTAATCTCAAAAGATGGCCAAGTTAGAAGATTCACCTCATTTGTAAAGTACTTTGTTGAGGAAACAAACATCTTCATTGCCGAACATTGTACTGAGTGAAATAAGCTCATTCGGTTCTAGGAATCAGTTGTTTTCCTACAAAGAAGGTTGAGTGCAGCAAGTTCAAAGTTTCCTTGTTAATGTAATCTGAAAAGTTGCACAACTTAGTAGATTGGCCTCATTTCTAAAGTAGTTTGTTTAGAAAACAAACATCTTCATTACTGAACACTATAGTATGTGAAATGAGCTAGTTTGGTTCTAGGAATCACTTGCTTTCCTACGAAGAAGGTTGAGTGCAGCAAGTTCAAACTTTCCTCGTTTGTGTAATCTAACAAGATTTACAAGTTAGTGGATTCGCGTCGTTTTTAACGTGGTTTCCTTATAAAACAAACATCTTCAGTAGTGAACACTGTACTGTGTGAAATAAGTTAATTCGGTTCTGGGAATCAGGTTCCTTTCTACGAAGATGGTTGAGTGCAGCAAGTTCAAAGTTTCCTTGTTAATGTAATCTAAAAAGATGGCCAAGTTAGCAGAGTCACCTCATTTGTAAAGTAGTTTGTTGAGAAAATTAACATCTTTATTGCCGAACATTGTACTGTGTGAAATAAGCTCATTCGGTTCTAGGAATCACTTGCTTTCCTACAAAGAAGGTTGAGTGCAGCAAGTTCAAACTTTCCTTGTTAATGTAATCTTACAAGATGCACAACTTAGTAGATTGGCCTCATTTCTAAAGTACTTTCTTTAGAAAAGAAACATCTTCAGTATCGAACACTGTACTGTGTGAAATAAATGAATTCGCTTCTAGGAATCAGTTTAATTTCTACGAAGATGGTTGAGTGCAGCAAGTTCAAACTTTCCTTGTTAATGTAATCTAAAAAGATGGCCAAGTTAGAAGATTCGCCTCATTTGTAAAGTACTTTGTTGAGAAAACAAACATCTTCATTGCTGAACATTGTACTGTTTGAAATAAGCTCATTCGGTTCTAGGAATCACTTGCTTTCCTACAAAGAAGGTTGAGTGCAGCAAGTTCAAACTTACCTTGTTAATGTAATGTAAAAAGATGCACAACTTAGTAGATTGGCCTCATTTCTAAAGTAGTTTTTTTAGAAAAGAAACATCTTCAGTACCGAACACTGTACTGTGTGAAATAAGTGAATTCGCTTCTAGGAATCAGTTTAATTTCTACGAAGATGGTTGAGTGCAGCAAGTTCAAACTTTCCTTGTTAATGTAATCTAAAAAGATGGCCAAGTTAGTAGATTGCAGGGAGCTAGAGCAAACGCCATTACAAGATGGCGCTGGCTTCCTGTCAGTGTTGAGGTAAACAACTCCATATTAGGCAGCGTCTTGGCGCTAACCTTACTCAAGGTATGCGCACGCGTGTGACGCAACCTGTCCCGAGCCTATCCCGTGGTATCTGCTTGTGGCAAGTTTCTTGCAACCAATCAGTAAGCGCCTCGTAGCAGTACGCCCTATAAAAGCAGCTGCAGATTTGCACCCCTCGCCCCTCGCCATCAGCTTTCCTGTTAACCAAGAGGCTCTCCAATAAAGTGTGATCAAGAAGAATCCTCGTCTTGTGGTCGTTCCTTTTCCTGCAGGTCGGGAGGTTCGCCGCAAAGTGGTGCCGAAGCCCGGGACGCCGGGTGCCTTGCGGTCACCAGGCGGGGGCCGAAGAGGATCCAGAACTTGACACACGGAGAGGAAGACGTCGGTAAGTCATCCCCAGGTATGCTGTTTTTTGACTTAGAGATTTTTTTGGTCCTTGCTGTTGCCTTTCCCCTGTGGGTACTGCTTTTCATCGTGTACTCCTGTTTGAGTAAGGGCAGTCACAAGGACATCATCAGAGAGGGACGGAGGGCGCTAGCAAGACACCAGGATAGCCTTTCTGAGTCAGACACAAATGGGGAAATACAAGCTAGGCCTAGGAAAAAAGGGGAAATAAAAAAGGAGAACAAAAACAAGAAAAAGATAAAAGTTTACAAGAAGAGCTCAAAGAAATAGGTGAAACTTACTCTTGCCCGCCCTTTGAGGGGGACAGAGGAGCCTCCGTTAGGAAGTATCCTATTCTAGAGGAGTTTGCACATTTAAATGTGCTGGAGGCAGATGATGAGACTAGCTCAGATTCTGAAAAGGAGGAAGAAGATAAACTAACTGAAGAGGAAGAGGAGGGACTGGAGGAGGCTGCTGCCCATTATGATAGGGAGCGATGTAGGCCTCCGCCCAGGCGCCCTCTATTGATGGGGAGGTCAGAAGATAGGGGGTATGGCCCTGTACAGAAGGTGGAGCCTTCGGCACCGCCACCCTATATCCCTCCAGAGGACAGGTGCCGCTTCATTAGGGCAAAAACCTGGTCACGGCTGGCCTCCGGCTTCCCAGTCTTTGAAGACCCGGCAACCAATCAAAGAAGGCATGAACTGGTCTCCTATAAACAACTGAAGGATTTGGTTCAGGCAGTGAAAGATTTTGGACCAGGCGCAGATTACTCAATTGCGCTGTTGTGCAGGATTATTGCAGTTCCCTTAACTCCTACAGATTGGATGGAGTTAGCAAAGGCTTGCCTTTCAAAAGGCCAGTATCTTGAGTTCAAATCCTTGGCTACGGATAACGCTCAGACACAGGCTAGACAGAACCTTCAAGATGGCCATCTTCACTGGACAGTTGATATGCTCTTGGGGCTTGGTCCCTATACAGCTGACCAGGTAAATTTGCCACTAGAAGTGTATCAACAGGTCAATGATGTTCACTACCGAGCCTGGAGAGCCATTCCCAATAAAGGGGAAGTGGCTGGTAACTTAACAAAAATTATTCAAGGCTCAACAGAACCTTTTGCAGACTTTGCTGCCAGAATGATGGATGCTGCAGAGAGAACCATAGGTACAGCAGATCATACTATGCCCTTTGTGCTTCAACTAATATATGAACAGAGTACAAAGGAATGTCAGAGAGCAATAAATCCTGTCCGGAAAAAAGGGATAGATGCCTGGATTAAGGCGTGTCGTGAAATTGGCGGACCCCTGTCCAATGCGGGCCTGGCAGCAGCAGTTCTTGCTGCCACAAAGTCTCATCAGGCTCAAGGCTCGAAGGGATGTTTTAAGTGTGGACAGCCTGGGCATTTTAAACGCCAGTGCCCTCAACCGGGGCCATGCGGCCCAGGGGAGGGCCAAAAGCAGCACCCTCCGGGTACCTGTCCGAGATGTAAAAAGGGTAAGCATTGGGCCAATGAATGCAGGTCAGTGAGAGATATCAATGGGATGCCCATACCACCTCTTCAACAAAGGCAGGAATCAAAAAACGGGATGAGGGGCCCCCGTCCCCAGGGCCCACAAATATATGGGGCATTCCAGGCGCCAGCCCCAATAATGGGCCCGCCACCGTCCTCTCAGTCCGAAGAGCCACATCAGGTTCCGCAGGGCTGGACCTCCGTGCCGCCGCCGGACTGGTCCTAACCCCTGACATGGGTGTACAAGTCCTGGAAACGGATGTCTGTGGGCCCCTGAGAGGAGACACCGTGGGCCTTCTCTTGCACTCATCGTCAACTTTGAAGGGATTGATTGTTTTTCCTGGAGACATTGATCCTGATTACAAGGGTATCATTAAGGTCCTGTGTCACTCCCCTTATGGGGTTGTGTCTATTGCCCCGGGGGATCGTATTGCCCAGCTATTGATTCTACCTTCCAGCCATTCTTCCTTCCCTGCAGAAAATAAAGAAAGGGGAAGTGAAGGTTTTGGGTCCACTGGTGTGGACCTAGCATGTCTGTCCTTAGAGTTAGATCAAAGACCACTTTTGCAGTTAACCATAGAGGGAAAAATATTTTCAGGTTTGGTTGATACTGGAGCAGATAGAAGTATTATTCAGATGAACTCTTGGCCAAAATCTTGGCCTCTTCAGAAGTCTTCTCAGACTCTGCAGGGCCTAGGGTATGCTGAGACACCACAGCTGAGTGCAAAAGAATTAACTTGGTATACTGAGGAGGGACAAAAAAGGAAAAATACAGCCTTTTGTGCTGGCTGTCCCAATTAATTTATGGGGCAGGGATGTTCAGTCCCAGATGCGCCTCCGTCTGACCAATGACTATTCGGAGGCTAGTAAAAATATGATGAAAATGCAAGGTTTTGTCCCAAACCAGGGACTGGGTAAATGCCTCCAGGGGCGCCCAGAACCAATTATTCCAAAAGAAATGTTGGATCGTCAGGGGCTGGGTTTTTCCTAGGGGCTGTTGAAAATACCGCTTCCAGAAGAATACAGGTACCCATACCCTGGTTGACTCAGAAAGCTATATGGGTTCCTCAATGGCCCCTATCACAGGAAAAGCTGGAAGCAGCTCAGAAGTTAGTTCAGGAACAGTTAGATCTTGGTCATCTGGAGCCTTCTGTCTCCCCATGGAACACCCCAATATTTGTGATTAAGAAGCAGTCAGGCAAGTGGAGATTACTTCATGACCTAAGGGCGGTCAATGATCAAATGCAGGTCTTGGGGCCAGTTCAGAGAGGCCTGCCAGCGCTCTCTGCTTTGCCTAAGGGCTGGCCAGTGATGGTCTTAGATATTAAGGACTGTTTCTTTTCTATACCTCTTTGCTCCCAGGATAGGGAACGCTTTGCTTTTACCCTCCCCTCAACCAATCATGAGAGACCGGATGCCCGCTTCCAATGGCGTGTGTTGCCCCAGGGAATGGCTAATAGTCCCACTATATGTCAGCTATTTGTGGACTCTGCTCTGATCTCTGTACGACAAGAGTTTCCTTCTCTCCGCATGATTCATTATATGGATGATATTTTACTGACTGCCCCTACGTTGCCTGTTCTGCATGCTTCTTTTGAGAAGGTTATTAAGGCATTAGAGGATAGTGGGTTGACAATAGCCCCAGAAAAGATTCAACAGACGGACTCAGTTACATTTTTGGGATCTGTCATCAGTCCACATTCAGTCAGGCCGCAAAAGATGTGCATCCGTACCTCGCATTTACATACTCTGAATGATTTCCAAAAATTACTGGGAGATATTAATTGGTTACGAGGATTTCTTCATGTGCCTCGAGCAGATTTGTTGCCACTCTTTTCTATACTTGAAGGCAACCCTGATGTCACATCCCCCCGCGAGCTCACACAGCCTGCCCGTGAGGCTCTTAATAAGATTGAAGAGGCACTTATGAGGGCGCAACTTGATCGATTTGAACCTTCAAAGCCACTTCTCCTGTGCATTCTTAAGACTAAGGATGTTCCCACGGGAGTACTTTGGCAGGAAGGGCCCCTGCTGTGGCTTCATGGGCATTCCTTGGGAGCCCGTACCCTTCAATATTTCCCACAGTTGGTGGCCCAACAGGCCTGCCTGGGACTTAAATATTGCTTGATGCACTTTGCGAGGCTCCTGACAAACTTATTATCCCCTATACTAAAGAGCAAGTAGAGGTTTTATCTGGCACTGTGGATGATTGGGGCATCCTTATGTGTGCTTTTCCGAATGTCATAGACAATCATTATCCAAAGAGCCCTATTCTATCCTTTGTTGAACACAATTTAGTCTATTTCCCGAGAGTTACTGTTCAGGATCCTATTGCATCAGCCCCGGCCATCTTTACTGATGGGTCAAAATCTGGCCGCGGAGCGTATTTGGTGCAGGGGTCAGAACCGGTGGTGAGAATGTTTAGACCTGAGTCCCCTCAAATTGTGGAATGTATGATTGTTTTGGAGGTTTTTCAGACCTTCTCCAATTCTTTCAACTTGTTTACAGATTCCCAATATGTGGCCAATGCCGTCGCTGGCTTAGAAATTGCTGCCTCTATCCAATCTGCTAGTATAATTTCCAATGTTCTTTTGCAACTCCAGTCTTTAATTTTACAGCGAACGTGCCCTTTCTATGTCACTCATATTCGTGCACATTCTTTGTTGCCTGGCCCTTTGTCACAAGCTAATGATATGGTTGACAAGGCCACTAGGTTGGCCATGCTTTCCCTAGATAATTCCAAGGCCTTAGCCACTGAATTTCACAGATTATATCATGTCCCTGCAAATACCTTGAGGAAAAGATTCTCTATCTCAAGAAATGAGGCGCGAGACATTGTAAAACCTTGTCAGTCTTGTGTCACTTTTCTGCCCTCCCCTCATGTGGGTGTTAATCCCCGAGGCCTCCGTCCTGGTGATCTTTGGCAAATGGATGTGACTCATCTCCCTGAGTTTGGAAGATTGAAATATTTACATGTCTCAGTGGACACTTGTTCAGGAATTATCTTCGCCTCGCCGTTGGCGGGTGAGAAGGCCTCTCATGTAAAAACCCACTGCCTGGAGGCCTGGGCAGCGTGGGGAAAGCCGCGCCGTTTAAAAACTGATAATGGCCCGGCATATACATCTACTGGTTTTTGGGCCTTTTGTGCGCAGATGCAAGTTGCCCACACCACTGGCCTTCCTTATAATCCACAAGGCCAAGGCATTGTGGAGAGAGCCAATAAGAGTATCAATGCCATTTTATTTAAACAAAAGAGGGGGATAGCAGAAGATGCAACCCCTAAGGAGAGGGTTTCCTTAGCCCTCTTCACCCTTAATTTTTTAATTTTGGACAATAATGATAAGTCTGCAGCTGACAGGCACAGTCAAGATGTGGCCCAGTCACCCAGAGAAGTGGTGATGTGGAAAGATGTCCTAGATGATAAATGGAAAGGACCAGATCTTGTTATAATAAGATCCAGGGGAGCTGTTTGTGTTTTTCCACAGGACCAGGAATCGCCCCACTGGGTTCCAAGCCGGCTGGTGAGAACAGTCCACCCTTCCTCAGGAGAAAACCTGGAGATTCAGAATGATTCGTGGAAACGGGATGTGGAGGAGCCTGGGGATGATGGCTCTCCAGATCCTGGCACTCAGTAGAGGAGATCAACGCTGGGGAATTTTGTCTGCCTTCCCAAAACCTCTGCCTGTCCGCCATGATGCACCGGTTTTCCCTTGTTTCTTTACAACACAAAAGGATTTGGGCCTCCCCACCCTTCTGAAGGATGACACCGCTCAACCTTTGGGAGAGAACCGGACCTTTAAGGAAGAGGGCGCTCTCTGTTTCACGCTTGGTCCAGCCCGTGACTCCTGTATGTTGCTGACTCGAGCAGCCAATTTGTCTCACAAATTGTCTTTGTATCTTTCGGGGAATTGGTCCGAGGAGTTTGATGTGAACCTAGATGAGTTAAGAAGAGCTATTGTTGCCATCAATTCCACTCGGGTGGACCTTAGTTTGGCAAAAGGTTTCACCTCCTGTTTTTCATCAGCCTTTTCTTTCTTCAAAGAGTGGGTAGGGGTAGGACTGTTTGCAGTCTGCTGTTTTGGAGGATGTCTGTTCTGCCTATGGTTGGTTTGCAAAATGCGAGCCCAAGCTAGGAGGGACAAGGTGATTATCTCTCAGGCACTAGCTGCAGTGGAGTGTGGATCCTCCCCCCAAATTTGGCTGTCAGCCCTAAAAGGCAATTAGTTCCCCCTGGCCTTTGCACCCTCAGGGTCTAGAGTACCCATTGCACGAGGATGGGCAGGAATTGGTAGCCCCTGTTTGACCGACGCCCTTGCACTCTCAAGGGATCCTTCCCATTGCACTGAGAAAGGGGAGGTCGAATTGCCTCCCTTGATCGGTCAACACATCATCAGGTGGGGACCTGATCGGGAGGGCGGTTACTCTGGAGCTTGGCCTGTCTATCATAAAGAAGGGGGAACTGCAGGGAGCTAGAGCAAATGCCAAGATGGCGCTGGGTTCCTGTCGGTGTTGAGGTAAACAACTCCATATTAGGCAGTGTCTTGGCACTAACCTTACTCAAGGTATGCGCACGCGCGTGATGCAACCTGTCCCGAGCCTATCCCGTGGTATCTGCTTGTGGCAAGTTTCTTGCAACCAATCAGTAAGCGCCTCGTAGCAATACGCCCTATAAAAGCAGCTGCAGATTTTCGCCCCTCGCCCCTCGCCATCAGCTTTCCTGTTAACCAGGAGGCTCTCCAATAAAGTGTGATCAAGAAGAATCCTCGTCTTGTGGCCGTTCCTTTCCTGCAGGTCGGGAGGTTCGCCGCAGTAGATTCTCCTTATTTGTAAAGTAGTTTGTTGAGAAAACAAACATCTTCAGTTCTGAACATTGTACTGTGTGAAATAAGCTCATTTGGTTCTAGGAATCAGTTGCTTTCCTACAAAGATGGTTGAGTGCAGCAAGTTCAAACTTTCCTTGTAAATGTAATCTGAAAAGATGCACAACTTAGTAGATTGGCCTCATTTCTAAAGCAGTTTGTTTACAAAACAAACATCGTCATTACCGAACACTGTACTATGTGAAATGAGCTAGTTCGAAACTAGGAATCACTTGCTTTCCTACGAAGAAGGTTGAGTGCAGAAAGTTCAAACTTTCCTAGTTTCAGTAATCTAACAAGATGTACAAGTTAGTGGATTCGCCTCATTTCTAAAGTACTTTCTTTAGAAAAGAAACATCTTCAGTACCGAACACTGTACTGTGTGAAATAAGTGAATTCACTTCTAGGAATCAATTTAATTTCTACGAAGATGGTTGAGTGCAGCAATTTCAAACTTTCCTTGTTAATGTAATCTAAAAAGATGGCGAAGTTACTAGATTCGCCTCATTCGTAAAGTAGTTTGTTGAGAAAATTAACATCTTTATTGCCGAACATTGTACTGTGTGAAATAAGCTCATTGGGTACTAGGAATCACTTGCTTTCCTACAAAGAAGGTTGAGTGCAGCAAGTTCAAACTATCCTTGTTAATGGAATCTAAAAAGATGCACAACTTAGTAGATTGCCCTCTTTTCTAAAGTAGTTTCTTGAGAAAAGAAACATCTTCAGTACCGAACACTGTACTGTGTGAAATGAGTTAATTCGCTTCTAGGAATCAGTTTAATTTCTACGAAGATGGTTGAGTGGAGCAAGTTCAAACTTTCCTAGTTTGTGTAATCTAACAAGATGTACAAGTTACTGGATTCCAGGCATTTCTAAATTAGTTTCTATAGAAAACAAACATCTTCAGTACCGAAAACTGTACTGTGTGAAATAAGTTAATTCGGTTCTAGGAATCAGTTTCCTTTCTACGTAAATGGTTGAGTTTAGCAAGTTCAAACTTTCCTTGTTAATGTAATATAAAAAGATGTCCAAGTTAGTAGATTCGCCTCATTTCTAAAGTAGTTTCTTTAGAAAACAAACCTAAATTGCCAAACTTTGTACTGTGTGAAATGAGCTAATTCGGTTCTAGGAATCAGTTTACTTTCTACGAAGATGGTTGAGTTTAGCAAGTTCAAACTTTCCTTGTTAATGTGCTCTAAAAAGATGTCCAAGGTAGTAGATTTGCCTCATTGGTAAAGTAGTTTGTTGAGAAAACAAACATCTTCATTGCCGAACATTGTACTGTGTGTAAAAAGCTTATTCGGGTCTAGAATTCAGTTGCTTTCCTACAAAGAAGGTTGAGTGCAGCCAGTTCAAACTTACCTTGTTAATGTAATCTAAAAAGATGCACAAAGTAGTAGTTTGGCCTCATTTCTAAAGTACTTTCTTTAGAAAAGAAACATCTTCAGTACCGAACACTGTACTGTGCGAAATAAGTTAATTCGCTTCTAGGAATCAGTTTAATTTCTATGAAGAAGGTTGAGTGCAGCAAGTTCAAACTTTCCTACTTTGTGTAATCTAACAAGATGTACAAGTTAGTGCATTCGCCTCATTTCTACAGTAGTTTCTATAGAAAAGAAACATCTTCAATACCGAACACTGTACTGTGTGAAATAAGGTAATTCGGTTCTAGGAATCAGTTAATTTTCTGCGTAGATGGCTGAGTGCAGCAAGTTCAAGCTTTCCTTGTTAATGTAATCTAAAAAGATGCAAAACTTAGTAGATTGGCCTCATTTCTAAAGTAGTTTGTTTACAAAACAAACATCTTCATTACCGAACACTATACTATGTGAAATGAGCTAATTTGGTCCTAAGAATCACTTGCATTCCTATGAAGAAGGTTGAGTGCAGCAAGTTCAAACTTTCCTCGTTTGTGTAATCTAACAAGATGTACAAGTTAGTGGATTCGCGTTGTTTCAAAGTGGTTTCTTTAGAAAACAAACATCGTCAGTACTGAACACTGTACTGTGTGAAATAAGTTAATTCGGTTCTAGGAATCAGTTTCCTTTCTACGAAGATGGTTGAGTGCAGCACGTTCAAACTTTCCTTGTTAATGTAATCTAAAAAGATGGCCAAGTTAGCAGAGTCACCTCATTTGTAAAATAGTTTGTTGAGAAAATTAACATCTTTATTGCCGAACATTGTACTGTGTGAAATAAGCTCATTCGGTTCTAGGAATCACTTGCTTTCCTACAAAAAAGGTTGAGTGCAGCAAGTTTAAAATTTCCTTGTTAATGGAATCTACAAAGATGCACAACTTAGTAGATTGGCCTCATTTCTAAAGTTGTTTCTTTAGAAAAGAAACATTTTCAGTACCGAACACTGTACTGTGTGAAATAAGTGAATTCGCTTCTACGAATCAGTTTAATTTCTACGAAGATGGTTGAGTGCAGCAAGTTCAAACTTTTCTAGTTTGTCTAATCTAAGAAGATGTACAAGTTACTGCATTCTCGTCATTTCTAAATTAGTTTCTTTAGAAAACAAACATCTTCAGTACCAAACAGTGTACTGTGTGAAATAAGTTAATTCGGTTCTAGGAATCAGTTTCCTTTTTAGGAAGATGGTTGAGTGCAGCAAGTTCAAACGTTCCTTGTTAATGTAATCTAAAAAGATGCACAACTTAGTAGATTGGCCTCATTTCTAAAGTAGTTTGTTTAGAAAACAAACATTTTCATTACCGAGCACTGTACTATGTGAAATAAGCTAGCTCCGTTCTAGGAATCACTTGCTTTCCTACAAAGAAGGTTGAGTGCAGCAAGCTCAAACTTTCCTAGTTTGTGTAATCTAACAAGATGTACCATTTAGTGGATTCGCCTCGTGTCTAAAGTAGTTTCTTTAGAAAAGAAACATCTTCAATACCGAACACTGTACTGTGTGAAATAAGTGAATTGGCTTCTAGGAATCAGTTTAATTTCTACGAAGATGGTTGAGTGCAGCCAGTTCAAACTTTCCTTGTGAATGTAATCTAAAAAGATGGCCAAGGTAGTAGATTCGCCTCATTTGTAAAGTAGTTTGTTGTGAAAACAAACATCTTCATTGCTGAACATTGTACTGTGTGAAATAAGCTCATTCGGTTCTAGGAATCAGTTGCTTTCCTACAAAGAAGGTTGAGTGCTGCAAGTTCAAACTTTCCTCGTTTGTGTAATCTAACAAGATGTACAAGTTCGTGGTTTTGCGTCGTTTCTAAAGTGGTTTCCTTAGAAAACAAACATCTTCAGTACTGAGCACTGTACTGTGTGAAGTAAGTTAAATCGGATTTGGAATCAGTCATCTTTCTCCGAAGATGGTTGAGTGCAGCAAGTTCAAACTTTTATGGTCAATGTAATATAAAAGGATGGCCAAGTTAGCAGATTCACCTCATTGGTAAGGTAGTTTTTTGAGAAAATTAACATCTTTACTGCCGAACATTGTACTGTGTGAAATAAGCTCATTCGGTTCTAGGAATCAGTTGCTTTCCTACAAAGAAGGTTGAGTGCAGCAAGTTCAAACTTTCCTTGTTAATGTAATCTAAAAAGATGCACAACTTAGTAGATTGGCCTCATTTCTAAAGTAGTTTCTTTAGAAAAGAAACATCTTCAGTACCAAACACTGTACTGTGTGAAATAAGTTAATTCGCTTCTAGGAATCACTTAAATTTCAACGAAGAAGGTTGAGTGCAGCAAGTTCAAACTTTCCTTGTTAATGTAATCTCAAAAGATGGCCAATTAGAAGATTCACGTCATTTGTAAAGTACTTTGTTGAGAAAACAAACATCTTCATTGCTGAACATTGTACTGTGTGAAATAAGCTCATTCGGTTCTAGGAATCAGTTGCTTTCCTACAAAGAAGGTTGAGTGCAGCAAGTTCAAACTTTCCTAGTTTGTGTAATCTAACAAGATGTACAAGTTAGTGGATTCGCGTCATTTCTAAATTAGTTTCTTTAGAAAACAAACATCTTCAGTATCAAACACTGTACTGTGTGAAATAAGTTAGTTTGGTTCTAGGAATCAGTTTCCTTTCTACGAAGATGGTTGAGTTTAGCAAGTTCAAACGTTCCTTGTTAATGTAATCTAAAAAGATGTCCAAGTTAGTAGATTTGCCTCATTTCTAATGTAGTTTCTTTAGAAAACAAACCTTCATTGCCAAACTTGTACTGTGTGAAATGAGCAAATTCGGTTCTAGGAATCAGTTTACTTTCTACGAAGATGGTTGAGTTTAGCAAGTTCAAACTTTCCTTGTTAATGTAATCTAAAAAGATGCACAACTTAGTAGATTGGCGTCATTTCTAAAGTAGTTTCTTTTGAAAAGAAACATCTTCAGTACCGAACACTGTACTGTGTGAAATAAGTTAATTCGCTTCTAGGAATCAGTTTAATTTCTACGAAGAAGGTTGAGTGCAGCAAGTTCAAACTTTCCTTGTTAATGTAATCTAAAAAGATGGCAAAGTTAGAAGATTCGCCTCATTTGTAAAATACTTTGTTGAGAAATCAAACGTCTTCATTGCCGAACATTGTACTGTGTGAAATAAGCTCATTCGGTTCTAGGAATCAGTTGCTTTCCTACAAAGAAGGGTGAGTGCAGCAAGTTCAAACATTCCTTGTTAATGTAATCTAAAAACATGGCCAAGTTAGTAGATTCGCCTCATTTGTAAAGTAGTTTGTTGAGGAAACAAACATCTTCATTGCCAAACATTCTACTCTGTGAAATAAACTCATTCGGTTCTAGGAATCAGTTGCTTTCCCATAATGAAGGTTGAGTGCAGCATGTTCAAACTTTCCTTGTTAATGTAATCTGAAACGATGCACAACTTAGTAGATTGGCCTTATGTCTAAAGTAGTTTGTTTAGAAAACAAACATCTTCATTACCGAACACTGTACTATGTGAAATGAGCTAGTTCGGTTCTAGGAATCACTTGCTTTCCTACGAAGAAGGTTGAGTGCTGCAAGTTCAAACTTTCCTCGTTTGTGTAATCTAACAAGATGTACAAGTTCGTGGTTTTGCATCGTTTCTAAAGTGGTTTCTTTAGAAAACAAACATCTTCAGTACTGAGCACTGTACTGTGTGAAATAAGTTAAATCGGATTTGGAATCAGTCTCCTTTCTCCGAAGATGGTTGAGTGCAGCAAGTTCAAACTTTTATGGTCAATGTAATATAAAAAGATGGGCAAGTTAGCAGATTCACCTCATTGGTAAGGTAGTTTTTTGAGAAAATTAACATCTTTACTGCCGAACATTGTACTGTGTGAAATAAGCTCATTCGGTTCTAGGAATCAGTTGCTTTCCTACAAAGAAGGTTGAGTGCAGCAAGTTCAAACCTTCCTTGTTAATGTAATCTAAAAAGATGCACAACTTAGTAGATGGGCCTCATTTCTAATGTCGTTTCTTTGAAAAGAAACATCTTCAGTACCGAACACTGTACTGTGTGAAATGAGTTAATTCGCTTCTAGGTATCTGTTTACTTTCTATGAAGAAGGTTGAGTGAAGCAAGTTCAAATTTTCCTAGTTTGTGTAATCTAACAAGATGTACAAGTTAGTGGATTCACCTCATTTCTAACGTAGGTCCTTCAGAAAAGAAACATCTTCAGTTCCAAACACTGAACTGTGTGAAATAAGTTAATTCGGTTCTAGGAATCAGTTTAATTTCTATGAAGACGGTTGAGTTTAGCAAGTTCAAACTTTCCTTGTTAATGTAATCTAAAAATATGTCCAAGATAGTAGATTTGCCTCATTGGTAAAGTAGTTTGTTGAAAAAACAAACATCTTCATTGCCTAACATTGTACTGTGTGAAAAAGCTCATTCGGTTCTAGAATTCAGTTGCTTCCCTACAAAGACGGTTGAGTGCAGCAAGTTCAAACTTTCCTTGTTAATGTAATCTAAAAAGATGCACAACGTAGTAGATTGGCCTCATTTCTAAAGTAGTTTCTTTAGAAAAGAAACATCTTCAGTACCAAACACTGTACTGTGTGAAATAAGTTAATTCGCTTCTAGGAATCAGTTTAATTTCTACGAAGAAGGTTGAGTGCAGGAAGTTCAAACTTTCCTTGTTAATGTAATCTAAAAAGATGGCCAAGTTAGAAGATTCGCCTCATTTGTAAAGTATTTTGTTGAGAAAACAAACATCTTCATTGCCGAACATTGTACTGTGTGAAATAAGCTCATTCGGTTCTAGGAAGCAGTTGCTTTCCTACAAAGCAGGTTGAGTGCAGCAAGTTCAAATTTCCTTGTTAATGTAATCTGAAAATTTGCACAACTTAGTAGATTGGCCTCATTTCTAAAGTAGTTTTTTTGAAAACAAACATCTTCATTAACGAACACTGTACTATGTGAAATAAGCTAGTTCCTTTCTATGAATCACTTGCTTTCCTACGAAGAAGGTTGAGTGCAGCAAGTTCAAACTTTCCTAGTTTGTGTAATCTAACAAGATATACAAGTTAGTGGATTTGCCTCATTTCTAAAGTAGTTTCTTTAGAAAAGAAACATCTTCAGTACCGAACACTGTACTGTGTGAAATAATTTAATTCGGTTCTAGTAATCAGTTTCCTTTCTACGAAGATGGTTGAGTTTAGCAAGTTCAAACTTTCCTTGTTAATGTAAACTAAAAAGATGGCCAAGTTAGTAGATTCACCACATTTGTAAAGTAGTTTGTTGAGAAAACAAACATCTTCATTGCCAAACATTGTACTGTGTGAAATAAGCTGATTCAGTATTAGGAATCAGTTGTATTCCTATAAATAAGGTTGAGTGCAGCAAGTTCCAACTTTCCTTGTTAATGTAATCTGAAAAGATGCACAACTTAGTAGATTGGCCTCGTTTCTAAAGTAGTTTGTTTACAAAACAAACATCTTCATTACCGAACGCTATACTATTTGAAATGAGCTAGTTCGGTTCTAGGAATTACTTGCTTTCCTACGAAAAAGGTTGAGTGCAGCAAGTTCAAACTTTCCTAGTTTGTGAAATCTAACAAGATGTACAAATTAGTGCATTCGCCTCATTTCTAAAGTAGTTTCTTTAGACAAGAAACATCTTCAGTACTGAACACTGTACTGTGTGGAATAAGGTAAATCGGTTCTAGGAATCAGTTTAATTTCTACGAAGATTGTTGAGTGCAGCAAGTTCAAACTTTCCTAGTTTGTGTAATCTAACAAGACATACAAGTTAGTGGATTCACGTCGTTTCTAAAGTGGTTTCTTTAGAAAACAAACATCTTCAGTACTGAACAGTGTACTGTGTGAAATAAGTTAATTCTTTTCTAGGAATCAGTTTCCATTCTACGAAGATGGTTGAGTGAAGCAAGTCCAAACTTTCTTTGTTAATGTAATCTAAAAAGATGGCCACGTTAGCAGATTCACCTCATTTGTAAAATAGTTTGTTGAGAAAATTAACATCTTTATTGCCGAACATTGTACTGTGTGAAATAAGGTCATTTGGTTCTAGGAATGACTTGCTTTCCTACAAAGAAGGTTGAGTGCTGCAAGTTCAAACTTTCCTTGTTAATGTAATCTAAAAAGTTGCACAACTTAGTAGATTGGCCTCATTTCTAAAGTAGTTTCTTTAGAAAAGAAACATCTTCAGTACCGAACACTGTACAGTGTGAAATAAGTTAATTCGCTTCTAAGAATCAGTTTAATTTCTATGAAGAAGGTTGAGTGCAGCAAGTTCAAACTTTCCTTGTTAATGTAATCTAAAAAGATGGCCAAGTTAGTAGATTCGCCTCATTTGTAAAGTAGTTTGTTGAGAAAACAAACATCTTCATTGCCAAACATTGTACTGTGTGAAATAAGCTCATTCGGTTCTAGGAGTCAGTTGCTTTCTTACAAAGCAGGTTGAGTGCAGCAAGTTCAAACTTTCCTTGTTAATGTAATCTAAAAAGATGCACAACGTAGTAGATTGGCCTCATTTCTAAAGTAGTTTCTTTAGAAAAGAAACATCTTCATTACGGAACACTGTACTATGTGAAATAAGCTAGTTCTGTTCTAGGAATCACTTGCTTTCCGACAAAGAAGGTTGAGTGCAGCAAGTTCAAACATTCCTAGTTTGTGTAATCTAACAAGATGTACAAGTTAGTGGATTCGCCTCATTTCTAAAGTAGTTTCTTTAGAAAAGAAACATCTTCAGTACCGAACACTGTACTGTGTGTAACAAGTTATTTCGGTTCTAGGAATCAGTTTCCTTTGAACGAAGATGGTTGAGTGCAGGAAATTCAAACTCTCTTTGTTAATGTAATCTAAGAAGATGGCCAAGTGAGCAGAGTCACCTCATTTGTAAAGTAGTTTGTTGAGAAAATTAATATCTTTATTGCCGAACATTGTACTGTGTGAAATAAGCTCATTCGGTTCTAGGAATCAGTTGCTTTCCTACAAAGAAGGTTGAGTGCAGCAAGTTCAAACTTTCCTTGTTAATGTAATCTGAAAAGATGCACAAATTAGTAGATTGGCCTTATTTCTAAAGTAGTTTGTTTAGAAAAGAAACATCTTCAGTACCGAACACTGTACTGTGTGAAATAAGTTAATTCGCTTCTAGGAATCAGTTTAATTTCTACGAAGATGGTTGAGTGCAGCAAGTTCAAACTTTCCTAGTTTGTGTAATCTAACAAGATGTACAAGTTAGTGGATTCACGTCATTTCTAAATTAGTTTCTTTAGAAAACAAGCATCTTCAGTACCGAACACTGTACTGTGTGAAATAAGTTAATTCGGTTCTAGGAATCAGTTTCCTTTCTACGAAGATGGTTGAGTTTAGCAAGTTCAAACTTTCCTTGTTAATGTAATATAAAAAGATGGCCAAGTTAGTACATTCGCCTCATTTGTAAAGTAGTTTGTTGAGAAAACAAACATCTTCATTGCGGAATATTGTACTGTATGAAATAAGCTCATTCATTTCTAGGAGTCAGTTGCTTTCCTACAAAGAAGGTT
The DNA here is from genome assembly GCA_036365145.1 of Orientallactaga sibirica. Classification (NCBI taxonomy): domain Eukaryota; kingdom Metazoa; phylum Chordata; class Mammalia; order Rodentia; family Dipodidae; genus Orientallactaga; species Orientallactaga sibirica. Next base: position 36,888 of record JAEOAD010002764.1, on the reverse strand, counting down.
GAGTGCAGCAAGTTCAAACTTTCCTTGTTAATGTAATCTGAAAAGATGCACAACGTAGTAGATTGGCCTCATTTCTAAAGTATTTTGTTTACAAAACAAACATCTTCATTACCGAACAGTATACTATGTGAAATCACTAGTTCGGTTCTAGGAATCACTTGCTTTCCTATGAAGAAGGTTGAGTGCAGCAAGTTCAAACGTTCCTAGTTTGTGTAATCTAACAAGATATACAAGTTAGTGCATTCGCCTCATTTCTAAAGTAGTTTCTTTAGAAAAGAAACATCTTCAGTACTGAACACTGTACTGTGTGAAATAACGTAAATCGGTTCTAGGAATCAATTTAATTTCTAGAGAGAAGGTTGAGTGCAGCAAGTTCAAACTTTCCTTGTTAATGTAATCTGAAAAGATGCACAACTTAGTAGATTGGCCTCATTTCTAAAGTAGTTTGTTTTGAAAAGAAACATCTTCAGTACCGAACACTGTACTGTATGAAATGAGTTAATTCACTTCTAGGAATCAGTTTAATTTCTACGAAGATGGCTGAGTGCAGCAAGTTCAAACTTTCCCAGTTTGTGTAATCTAACAAGATGTATAAGTTAGTGGATTCGTGTCATTTCTAAATTAGTTTCTTTAGAAAACAAGCATCTTCAGTACCGAGCACTGTACTGTGTGAAATAAGTTAATTCGGTTCTAGGAATCAGTTTCCTTTCTACGAAGATGGTTGAGTTTAGCAAGTTCAAACTTTCCTTGTTAATGTAATCTAAAAAGATGTCCAAGTTAGTAGATTCGCCTCATTTCTAAAGTAGTTTCTTTAGAAAACAAACCTAAATTGCCGAACTTTGTACTGTGTGAAATCAGCTAATTCGGTACTAGGAATCTGTTCTTTCTACGAAGATGGTTGAGTTTAGCAAGTTCAAACTTTCTTGTTAATGTGCTCTAAAAAGATGTCCAAGTTATTAGATTTGCCTCATTGGTAAAGTAGTTTGTTGAGAAAAGAAACATCTTCATTGCAGAGCATTGTACTGTGTGAAAAAAGCTAATTTAGTTCTAGAATTCAGTTGCTTTCCTACAAAGAAGTTGAGTGCAGCCAGTTCAAACTTTCCTTGTTAATGTAATCTAAAAAGATGCACAACTTAGTAGATTGGCCTCATTGCTTAAGTAGTTTCTTTAGAAAAGAACCATCTTCAGTACCGAACACTGTACTGTGTGAACTAAGTTAATTCGCTTCTAGGAATCAGTTTAATTTCTACGAAGAAGGTTGAGTGCAGCAAGATCAAACTTTCCTTGTTAATGTAATCTAAAAAGATGGCCAAGTTAGAAGATTTACCTCATTTGTAAAGTACTTTGTTGAGAACACAAACATTTTCATTGCTGAACATTGTACTGTGTGAAATAAGCTCATTCGGTTCTAGGAATCAGTTGCTTTCCTACAAAGAAGGTTGAGTGCAGCAAGTTCAAACTTTCCTTGTTAATGTAATCTGAAAAGATGCACAACGTAGTAGATTGGCCTCATTTCTAAAGTAGTTTGTTTACAAAACAAACATCTTCATTACCGAACACTATACTACGTGAAATAAGCTAGTTCCGTTCTAGGAATCACTTGCTTTCCTACGAAGAAGGTTGAGTGCAGCAAGTACAAACTTTCCTAGTTTGTGTAATCTAACAAGATGTACAAGTTAGTGCATTCGCTCATTTCTAAAGTAGTTTCTTTAGAAAAGAAACATCTTCAGTACTGAACACTGTACTGTGTGAAATAAGGTAAATCGGTTCTAGGAATCAGTTGAATTTCTAAGAAGATGGTTGAGTGTAGCAAGTTCAAACTTTCCTTGTTAATGTAATCTGAAAAGATGGCCAAGTTAGAAAATTCGGCTCCTTTGTAAAGTACTTTGTTGAGAAAGCAAACATCTTCATTGCCAAACATTGTACTGTGTGAAATAAGCTCATTCGGTTCTAGGAATCAGTTGCTTTCCTACAAAGAAGGTTGAGTGCAGGAAGTTCAAACTTTACTTGTTAATGTAATCTGAAAAGTTGCACAACATAGTAGATTGGCCTCGTTTCTAAAGTAGTTTGTTTACAAAACAAACACCTTCATTACCGAACACTGTACTGTGTGAAATAAGTGAAATCGCTTCTAGGAATCATTTTCCTTTCTACGAAGATGGTTGAGTGCAGCAAGTTCAAACTTTCCTAGTTTTTGTAATCTAACAAGATGTACAAGTTAGTGGATTCACGTCATTTCTAAATTAGTTTCTTTAGAAAACAAACATCTTCAGTACCAAACACTGTACTGTGTGAAATAAGTTAATTCGGTTCTAGGAATCAGTTTCCTTTCTACGAAGATGGTTGAGTTTAGCAAGTTCAAACTTTCCTTGTTAATGTAAACTAAAAAGATGGCCAAGTTAGTAGATTCACCTCATTTGTAAAGTAGTTTGTTGAGAAAACAAACATCTTCATTGCCAAACATTATACTGTGTGAAATAAGCTCATTCAGTATTAGGAATCAGTTGCTTTCCTATAAAGAAGGTTGAGTGCAGCAAGTTCAAACTTTCCTTGTTTATGTAATGTGAAAAGATGCACAACTTAGTAGATTGGCCTAGTTTCTAAAGTAGTTTGTTTACAAAACAAACATCTTCATTACCGAACACTATACTATTTGAAATGAGCTAGTTCCGTTCTAGGAATTATTTGCTTTCCTACGAAAAAGGTTGAGTGCAGCAAGTTCAACCTTTCCTATTTTGTGAAATCTAACAAGATGTACAAGTTAGTGCATTCGCCTCATTTCTTAAGTAGTTTCTTTAGAAAAGAAACATCTTCAGTACTGAACACTGTACTGTGTGAAATAAGGTAAATGGGTTCAAGGAATCAGTTTAATTTCTACGAAGATGGTTGAGTGCAGCAAGTTCAAACTTTCCTTGTTAATGTAATCTCAAAAGTTGCACAACTTAGTAGATTGGCCTCATTTCTAAAGTAGTTTGTTTACAAAACAAACATCTTCATGACCGAACACTATACTATTTGAAATGAGCCAGTTCGGTTCTAGGAATCACTTGCTTTCCTACGAAGCAGGTTGAGTGCAGCAAGTTCAAAGTTTCCTCGTTTGTGTAATCTAACAAGACGTACAAGTTATTGGATTCACGTCATTTTTAAAGTGGTTTCTTTAGAAAACAAACATCTTCAGTACTGAACACTGTACTGTGTGAAATAAGTTAATTCTTTTCTAGGAATCAGTTTCCTTTCTACGAAGATGGTTGAGTGCCGCAAGTTCAAACTTTCTTTGTTAATGTAATCTAAAAAGATGGCCACGTTAGCAGATTCACATCCTTTGTAAAATAGTTTGTTGAGAAAATTAACATCTTTATTGGCGAACATTGTACTGTGTGAAATAAGCTCATTCGTTTCTAGGAATGACTTGCTTTCCTACAAACAAAAAAGCTAATTTAGTTCTAGAAATCAGTTGCTTTCCTACAATGAAGGTTGAGTACAGCCAGTTCAAACTTTCCTTGTTAATGTAATCTAAAAAGATGCACAACTTAGTAGATTGGCCTCATTTCTAAAGTAGTTTCTTTAGAAAAGAAACATCTTCAGTACCGAACACTGTACAGTGTGAAATAAGTTAATTCGCTTCTAAGAATCAGTTTAATTTCTACGAAGAAGGTTGAGTGCAGCAAGTTCAAACTTTCCTTGTTAATGTAATCTAAAAAGATGTTCAAGTTTGTAGATTTGCCTCATTGGTAAAGTAGTTCGTTGAGAAAACAAACATCTTCTTTGCTGAACATTGTACTGTGTGAAAAAATCTCATTCGGTTCTAGGAATCAGTTGCGTTCCTACAAAGAAGGTTGAGTGCAGCAAGTTCAAACTTTCCTTGTTAATGTAATCTAAAAAGATGCACAAGTTAGTAGATTGGCCTCATTTCTAAAGTTGTTTGTTTACAAAACAAACATCTTCATTACTGAACTCTGTACTATGTGAAATAGGCTAGTTACATTCTAGGAATCACTTGCTTTCATACGAAGAAGGTTGAGTACAGCAAGTTCAAACGTTCCTAGTTTGTGTAATCTAACAAGATGTACAACTTAGTGTATTTGCCTCATTTCTAAAGTAGTTTCTTTAGAAGAGCAACATCTTCAGTACCGAACACTGTACTGTGTGAAATAAGGCAATTCGGTTCTAGGAATCAGTTTAATTTCTACGAAGATGGTTGAGTGCAGCAAGTTCAAACTTTCCTTGTTAATGTAATCTAAAAAGATGGCCAACTTAGTAGATTCGCCTCATTTGTAAAGTAGTTTGTTGAGAAAACATACATCTTCATTGCCAAACATTGTACTGTGTTAAATAAGTTCATTCGGTTCTAGGAATCAGTTGCTTTCCTACAAAGAAGGTTCAGTGCAGCAAGTTCAAACTTTCCTTGTAAATGTAATCTGAAAAGATGCACAACTCAGTAGATTGGTCTCATTTATAAAGTAGTTTGTTTAGAAAACAAACATCTTCATTACCGAATACTGTACTATGTGAAATGAGCTGGTTCGATTCTAGGAATCACATGCTTTCCTACGAAGAGGTTTGAGTGCAGCAAGTTCAAACTTTCCATAATTGTGTAAACTAACAAGATGTACAAGTTAGTGGTTTCGAGTCGTTTCTAAAGTGGTTTCTTTAGAAAACAAACATCTTCAGTACTGAGCATTGTACTGTGTGAAATAAGTTAATTCGGTTCTAGGAATCAGTTTTCTTTCTACGAAGATGGTTGAGTGCAGCAAGTTCAAACTTTCCTTGTTTATGTAATCTAAAAAGATGGCCAAGTTAGCAGATTCACCTCATTTGTAACGTAGTTTGTTGAGAAAACTAACATCTTTATTGCCGAACATTGTTCTGTTGTAAATAACCTCATTCGGTTCTAGGAATCACTTGCTTTCCTACAAAGAAGGTTGAGTGCAGCAAGATCAAACTCTCCTTGTTAATGTAATCTAAAAAGACGCACAACTTAATAGATTGGCCTCATGTTTAAAGTAGTTTCTTTAGAAAAGAAACATCTTCACTACCGGACACTGTACTGTGTGAAATGATTTAATTCGCTTCTAGGAATCAGTTTGATTTCTACAAAGATGGTTGAGTTTAGCAAGTTCAAACTTTCCTTGTTGCTGTGCTCTAAAAAGATGTCCAATTTAGTAGATTTGCCTCATTGGTAAAGTAGTTTGTGGAGAAAACAAACATCTTCATTTCCGAACATTGTACTGTGTGAAAAAAGCTAATTTAGTTCTAGAAATCAGTTGCTTTCCTACAATGAAGGTTGAGTGCAGCCAGTTCAAACTTTCCTTGTTAATGTAATCTAAAAAGATGCACAACGTAGTAGATTGGCCTCATTTCTAAAGTAGTTTCTTTAGAAAAGAAACATCTTCAGTCCCGAACACTGTACTGTGTGAAATAAGTTAATTCGCTTCGAAGAATCAGTTTAATTTCTACAAAGAAGGTTGAGTGCAGCAAGTTCAAACTTTCCTTGTGAATATAATATAAAGAGATGGCCAAGTTAGAAGATTCGCCTCATTTGAAAAGTATTTTGTTGATAAAACAAACATCTTCATTGCCGAACTTTATACTGTGTGAAATAAGCTCATTCGGTTCTAGGAATCAGTTGCTTTCCTACAAAGAAGGTTGAGTGCAGCAAGTTCAAACTTTCCTTGTTAATGTAATCTAAAAAGATGCACAACTTAGTAGATTGGCTTCATTTCTAAAGTAGTTTGTTTAGAAAACAAACATCTTCATTACTGAACACTGTACTATGTGAAATAAGGTAGTTCTGTTCTAGTAATCACTTGCTTTCGTACGAGGAAGGCTGAGTGCAGCAAGTTCAAACTTTCCTGGTTTGTGTAATGTAAAAAGATGTACAAGTTAGTGGATTCGCCTCATTTCTAAAGTAGTTTCTTTAGTACCGAACACTGTACTGTGTGAAATAAGTGAATTCACTTCTAGGAATCAGTTTAATTTCTATGAAGAAGGTTGAGTGCAGCAAGTACAAACTTTCCTTGTTAATGTAATCTAAAAGATGGCCAAGTAAGTAGATTCGCCTCATTTGTAGTTTGTTGAGAAAACAAACATCTTCATTGCCAAACATTGTACTGTGTGAAATAAGCTCATTTGGTTCTAGGAATCAGTTGCTTTCCTAAAGAAAGAAGGTTGAGTGCAAAGTTCAAACTTTCCTTGTTAATGTAATCTAAAAAGATGCACAACTTAGTAGATTGGCCTCATTTCTAAAGTAGTTTGTTTAGAAAACAAACACCTTCATTACCAACACTATACTATGTGAAATGAGCTAGTTCTGTTCTAGGAATAACTTTCTTTCCTACGAAGAAGGTTGATTGCAGCAAGTTCAAACTTTCCTAGTTTGTGTAATCTAACAAGATGTACAAGTTAGTGCATTCGCCTCATTTCTAAAGTAGTTTCTTTGGAAAACAAACATCTTCAGTACCGAACACTGTACTGTTTGAAATAAGGCAATTCGGTTCTAGGAATCGGTTTAATTTCTACGAAGATGGTTGAGTGCAGCAAGTTCAAACTTTCCTTGTTAATGTAATCTAAAAAGATGCACAACATAGTAGATTGGCCTCATTTCTAAAGTAGTTTGTTTACAAAACAAACATCTTCATTATAGAACAGTATACTATGTGAAATGAGCTAGTTCAGTTCTAGGAATCAGTTGCTTTCCTACGAAGAAGGTTGAGTGCAGCAAGTTTAAACTTTCCTTGTTAATGTAATCTAAAAAGATGGCCAAGTTAGCAGAATCACCTCATTTGTAAAACAGTTTGTTGAGAAAATTAACATCTTTTTTGCCGAACATTGTACTGTGTGAAATAAGCTCATTCGGTTCTAGGAATCAGTTGCTCTCCTACAAAGAAGGTTGAGTGCAGCAAGTTCAAACTTTCCTTGGTAATGTAATCTAAAAAGATGCACAACTTAGTAGATTGGCCTCATTTCTAAAGTAGTTTATTTAGAAAAGAAACATCTTCAGTACCGAACACTGTACAGTGTGAAATAAGTTAATTCGCTTCTAGGAATCAGTTTAATTTCTACAAAGAAGGTGGAGTGCAGCAAGTTCAAACTTTCCTTGTTAATGTAATCTAAAAAGATGGCCAAGTTAGAAGATTCGCCTCATTTGTAAAGTACTTTGTTTGGAAAACAAACATCTTCATTGCCGAACACTGTACTGTGTGAAATAAGCTCATTCTGTTCTAGGAATCAGTTGCTTTCCTACAAAGCAGGGTGAGTGCAACAAGTTCAAACTTTCCTTGTTAATGTAATCTAAAAACATGCACAACTTAGTAGATTGGCCTCATTTCTAAAGTAGTCTGTTTACAAAACAAACATCTTCATTACCGAACACTGTGCTATGTGAAATAAGCTAGTTCCGTTCTAGGAATCACTTGCTTTCCTACGAAGAAGGTTGAGTGCAGCAAGTTCAAACTTTCCTAGTTTGTGTAATCTAACAAGATGTATAAGTTAGTAGATTCACATCATTTCTAAAGTAGTTTCTTGAGAAAACAAACATCTTCATTGCCGAACATTGTACTGTATGAAATAAGCTAATTCCGTTCTAGGAATCACTTGCTTTCCTAAAAAGAAGGTTGAGTGCAGCAAGTTCAAACTTTCCTTGTTAATGTAATCTGAAAAGATGCACAACTTAGAAGATTGGCCTCATTTCTAAAGTAGTTTGTTTACAAAACAAACATCTTCATTACCGAACACTATACTATGTGAAATGAGCCAGTTCGGTTCTAGGAATCACTTTCTTTCCTACGAAGAAGGATGAGTGCAGCAAGTTCAAACTTTCCTCGTTTGTGTAATCTAAGAAGATGTACAAGTTAGTGGATTCGCGTCGTTTCTAAAGTGGTTTCTTTAGAAAACAAACATCTTCCGTACTGAACACTGTACTGTGTGAAATAAGTTAATTCGGTTCTAGTAATCAGTTTCCTTTCTACGAAGATGGTTGAGTGCAGCAAGTTCAAACTTTCCTTGTTAATGTAATCTGAAAAGATGGCCAAGTTAGCAGAGTCACCTCATTTGTAAAGTAGTTTGTTGAGAAAATTAACATCTTCATAGCCGAACTTTGTACTGTGTGAAATAAGCTCATTCGGTTCTAGGAATCAGTTGCTTTCCTACAAAGAAGGTTGAGTGCAGCAATTTCAAACTTTCCTTGTTAATGTAATCTACAAAGATGGCCAAGTTAGTAGATTCGCCTCATTTGTAAAGTAGTTTGTTGAGGAAACAAACATCTTCATTGCCGAACATTGTACTGTGTGAAATAAGCTCTTTCGGTTCTAGGAATCAGTTATTTTCCTAAAAAGAAGGTTGAGTGCAGCAAGTTCAAACTTTCCTTGTTAATGTAATCTGAAAAGATGCACAACTTAGTAGATTGGCCTCATTTCTAAAGTAGGTTGTTTAGAAAAAAATCTTCATTACCAAACACTGTACAGTGTGAAATAAGTTAATTCTCTTCTGGGAATCAGTTTAATTTCTACGAAAAGGTTGAGTGCAGCAAGTTCAAGCTTCAATTGTTAATGTAATCTAAAAAGATGGCCAAGACAGAAGATTCGCATCATTTGTAAAAAGTACTTTGTTGAGAAAACAAACATCTTCATTGCTGAACACTGTACTGTGTGAAATAAGCTCATTCCGTTCTAGAAATCAGTTGTTTCCTACAAAGACAGTTGAGTGCTGCAAGTTCAAACTTTCCTTCTTTATGTAATCTGAAAAGATGCACAACTTAGTAGATTGGCCTCATTTCTAAAGTAGTTTCTTTAGAAAGAAACCTCTTCAGTACCGAACACTGTATTGTGTGAAATAAGTTAATTAAACTTCTAGGAATCAGTTTAATTTCTACGAAGATGGTTGAGTGCAGCAAGTTCAAACTTTCCTTGTTAATGTAATCTAAAAAGATGGCCAAGTTAGAAGATTCGCCTCATTTGTAAAGTACTTTGTTGAGGAAACAAACATCTTCATTGCCGAACATTGTACTGTGTGAAATAAGCTCATTCGGTTCTAGGAATCAGTTGCTTTCCTACAAAGAAGGTTGAGTGCAGCAAGTTCAAACTTTCCTTGTTAATGTAATCTAAAAAGATGCACAACTTTGTAGATTGGCCTCATTTCTAAAGTAGTTGGTTTAGAAAACAAACATCTTCATTACCGAACACTGTACTATATGAAATGAGCTAGTTCGTTTCTAGGAATCACTTGCTTTCCCGAAGAAGAAGGTTGAGTGCAGCAAGTTCAAACTTTCCTCCTTTGTGTAATCTAACAAGATTTACAAGTTAGTGCATTCGAGTCATTTCTAAAGTGGATTCCTTATAAAACAAACATCTTCAGTACTGAACACTGTACTGTGTGAAATGTGAATTCGGTTCGAGGAATCAGTTTCCTTTCTACGGAGATGGTTGAGTGCAGCAAGTTCAAACTTTCCTTGTTAATGTAATCTAAAGAGATGGCCAAGTTAGCAGAGTCACCTCATTTGTAAAGTAGTTTGTTAAGAAAACAAACATCGTCATTGCCAAACATTGTACTGTGTGAAATAAGCTCATTCGGTTCTAGGAATCAGTTGCTTTCCTACAAAGAAGGTTGAGTGCAGCAAGTTCAAACTTTCCTTGTTGATGTAATCTAACAAGATGCACAACTTAGTAGATTGGCCTAATTTCTAACGTAGTTTCTTTAGAAAAGAAACATCTTCAGTACCGAACACTGTACTGTGTGAAATAAGTTAATTCACTTCTAAGAATCAGTTCAATTTCTACGAAGAAGGTTGAGTGCAGCAAGTTCAAACTTTCCTTGTTAATGTAATCTAAAAAGATGGCCAAGTTAGTAGATTCGCCTCATTTGTAAAGTCGTTTGGTGAGAAAATTAACATCTTTATTGCCGGACATTGTACTGTGTGAAATAAGCTCATTCGGTTCTAGGCATGAATTGCTTTCCTATAAGAAGGTTAAGTGCAGCAAGTTCAACATTTCCTTGTTAATGGAATCTGAAAACATGCACAACTTAGTAGATTGGCCTCATTTCTAAAGTAGTTTGTTTACAAAACAAACATCTTCATTCCCGAACACTATACTATGTGAAATGAGCCACTTCGGTTTTAGTAATCACTTGCTTACCTACGAAGAAGGATGAGTGCAGCAAGTTCAAAATTTCATCGTTTGTGTAATCTAACAAGATGGACAAGTTAGTGGATTCATGTTATTTCTAAAGTGGTTTCTTTAGAAAACAAACATCTTCAGTACTGAACACTGTACTGTGTGAAATAAGTTAATTCAGTTCTAGGAATCAGTTTCCTTTCTACGAAGATGGTTGAGTGCAGAAAGTTCAAACTTTCCTTGTTAATGTAATATAAAAAGATGGCCAAGTCAGCAGAGTCACCTCATTTGTAAAATAGTTTGTTGAGAAAATTAACATCTTTATAGCCGAACATTGTACTGTGTGAAATAAGCTCATTCAGTTCTAGGAATCAGTTGCTTTCCTACAAAGGAGGTTGAGTGCAGCAAGTTCAAACTTTCCTTGTTAATGTAATCTAAAAAGATGCACTACTTAGTAGATTGGCCTCATTTCTAAAGTAGTTTCTTTTGAAAAGAAACATCTTCAGTATCGAACACTGTACTGTGTGAAATAAGTTAATTCCCTTCTAGGAATCAGTTTAATTTCTACGAAGATGGTTGAGTGCAGCAAGTCCAAACTTTCCTTTTTAATGTTATCTCAAAAGATGGACAAGTTAGAAGATTCGCCTCATTTGTAAAGTAGTTTGTTGAGTAAACAAACATCTTCATTGCCGAACATTGTACTGTGTGAAAAAAGCTAATTCGGTTGGACAATTCAGTTGCTTTCCTACAAAGACGGTTGAGTGCACCAAGTTCAAACTTTCTTTGTTAATGTAATCTAAAAAGATGCAAAACTTAGTAGATTGGCCTCATTTCTAAAGTTGTTTCTTTAGAAAAGAAACATCTTCAGTACCGAACACTGTACTATGTGAAATAAGTTAATTCGCTTCTAGGAATCGGTTTAATTTCTACGAAGAAGGTTGAGTGCAGCAAATTCAAACTTTCCTAGTTTTTTTTTTAATCTAACAAGATGTACAGGTTAGTTGATTCGCGTCATTTCTAAAGTAGTTTCTTTAGAAAACAAACCTTCATTGCCAAACATTGTACTCTGTGAATTGAGCTAATTCGGTTCTAGGAATCATGTTACTTTCTACGAAGATGGTTGAGTGCAGCAAGTTCAAACTTTCCTTGTTAATGTAATCTAAAAAGATGGCCAAGTTAGTAGATTTGACTCATTTGTAAGGTAGTTTGTTCAGAAAACAAACATCTTCATTGCGGAATATTGTACTGTGTGAAATAAGCTCATTCGGTTCTAGGAATCAGGTGCTTTCCTACGGTTGAGTGCAGCAATTTCAAACATTCCTTGTTAATATAATCTAAAAAGATGCACAACTTAGTGGATTCGCCTCATTTCTAACGTAATTTCTTTAGAAAAGAAACATCTTCAGTACCGAACACTGTACTGTGTGAAATATGGTAATTAGGTTCTAGGAAATCAGTTTAATTTCTACGAAGATGGTTGAGTGCAGCAAGTTCAAACTTTCCTTGTTAATGTAATCTAAAAAGATGGCCAAGTTAGTAGATTCGCCTCATTTGTAAAGTAGTTTGTTGAGAAAACAAAGATCTTCATTGCCAAACATTGTACTGTGTGAAATAATCTCATTCGGTTCTAGGAATCAGTTGCTTTCCTACAAAGAAGGTTGAGTGCAGCAAGTTCAAATTTTCCTTGTTAATGTAATCTGAAAAGTTTCACAACTTAGTAGATGGGCCTCATTTCTAAAGCAGTTTGTTTAGAAAACAAACATCTTCATTACCGAACACTATACTATGTGAAATGAGCTAGTTCGGTTCTAGGAATCACTTGCTTTCCTACGAAGAAGGTTGAGTGCAGCAAGTTCAACCTTTCCTCCTTTGTGTAATCTAACAAGATTTACAAGTTAGTGGATTCGCGCATTTCTAAAGTGGTTTCCTTATAAAAGAAACATCTTCAGTAGTGAACACCGTACTGTGTGAAATAAGTTATTTCGGTTCTAGGAATCAGTTTCCTTTCTACGAAGATGGTTCAGTGCAGCAAGTTCAAACTTTCCTTGTTAATGTAATCTAAAAAGATGGCCAAGTTAGCAGAGTCACCTCATTTGTAAAGTAGTTTGTTGAGAAAATTAACATCTTTATTGCCGAACATTGTACTGTGTGAAATAAGCTCATTCGGTTGTAGGAATCACTTGCTTTCCTACAAAGAAGGTTGTGTGCAGCAAGTTCAAACATTCCTTGTTAATGTAATCTAAAAAGATGCACAACTTAGTAGATTGGCCTCATTTCTAAAGTAGTTTCTTTAGAAAAGAAACATCTTCAGTACCGAACACTGTACTGTGTGAAATAAGTTAATTAAACTTCTAGGAATCAGTTTAATTTCTCTGAAGAAAGGTTGAGTGCAGCAAGTTCAAACTTTCCTTGTTAATGTAATATAAAAAGATGGCCAAGTTAGAAGATTCGCCTGATTTGTAAAGTACTTTGTTGAGAAAACAAACATCTTCATTGCGAACATTGTACTGTGTGAAATAAGCTCATTCTTTTCTAGGAATCAGTTGCTTTCCTACAAAGAAGGTTGAATGCAGCACGTTCAAACTTTCCTTGTTAATGTAATCTTAAAGATGCACAACTTAGTAGATTGGCCTCATTTCTAAAGTAATTTCTTTAGAAAAGATACATCTTCAGTACCGAACACTGTGCTGTGTGAAATAAGTTAATTCGCTTCTAGGAATCAGTTTCCTTTCTACGAAGATGGTTGAGTGCAGCAAGTTCAAACTTTCCTTGTTAATGTAATCTAAAAAGATGGCCAAGTTAGAAGATTCACCTCATTTGTAAAGTACTTTGTTGAGAAAACAAACATCTTCATTTCCGAACATTGTACTGTGTGAAATAAGCTCATTCGGTTCTAGGAATCAGTTGCTTTCCTACAAAGAAGGTTGATTGCAGCAAGTTCAAACTTTCCTTGTTAATGTAATATAAAGAGATGCACAACTTAGTAGATTGGCCCCATTTCTAAAGTAGTTTGTTTAGAAAACAAACATCTTCATTACCAAACACTGTACTATGTGAAATAAGCTAGTTCCGTTCTAGGAATCACTTGCTTTCCTACGAAGGAGGTTGAGTGCAGCAAGTTCAAACTTTCCTAGTTTGTCTAATCTAACAAGATGTACAAGTTAGTGGATTCCCCTCATTTCTAAAGTAGTTTCTTTAGAAAAGAAATATCTTCAGTACCGAACACTGTACTGTGGGAAATAAGTGAATTCGCTTCTAGGAATCAGTTTAATTTCTACGAAGATGGTTGAGTGCAGCAAGTTCAAACGTTCCTTGTTAATGTAATCTAAAACGATGGCCAAGTTAGTAGATTCGCCTCATTTGTAAAGTAGTTTGTTGAGAAAACAAACATCTTCATTGCCGAACGTTGTACTGTGTGAAATAAGCTCATTCGGTTCTAGGAATCAGTTGCTTTCTGTCGCGCCAGCAAGGAAGACGCAAACGCTCACAGGAACTCTTCTTGAAGCAGTTTATTCAGGTACCTTGAACAATCTTCTTCTGACTGACTGACTGACTGTCTGTCTCACTTACTGACTCACTCACTGACTCACTCACTCACTCACCCACTCACTGACTGCCTCACTCACTGACTCACTCACTGACTGACTGCCTGACTCACTCCCTCACTCCCTCACTCACTCACTCACTGACTGCCCGACTCACTCCCTCACTCACTCACTCACTCACTCACTGAGTGCCCGACTCACTCCCCACTCACTCACTCACTCACTCACTGACTGCCCGACTCACTCCCCCCGGGACAAGCCCGCCCAAAGCTTAAGAAGCCTTTGAACAGCCAACCCTGGTAAGCCACGTGGTGAATGCAGATAGGTCCACATATGCGGAAGCAAGCCTAGATCACGGCCCAAGCCAAATAAGGACTTGTTTATCCAGGAGAGCACTCGCCATCGGGAAGGCGGAAGGCGGAAGCCAGCGCCATCTTTAAGGCGCGGCACCTCGCAGCTCTCTACAGTTCCCCCTTTTATGTTTTAAAACAAGCCACAGGTAAGAGTAGAGGTCTGATCTCTGATGATGCGTATTTTTGCAACCCTGATGCCTTTTCCTCAGAGGCGGGATCTGGGGCATCAACCCGCATGCAATCAAACATGCTCTTCTCTGGAGTTCTAGGGCTAACCCAGAGTGCAGTGCTTAGCCTCGCAACCTGAGCAGGAAGAAGATTAACTTTTAATTGTAGCCAGCCAGACTTAGGGGGACTGTGCAGCCTCTATGGCAGTAAAGGCTTGAATGATCATAGCTGCATCCCGTCATTGCGTGACCCTGATTTTACACAGACACCACAAGCAAACCAGAGAGACCAGTAACAGAAGGCCTGCTAAAGAGCACCCAAACCCGCCCATTCCTTCAGATGATTCATAGCAGCCAAGAGATCAGCCAAGATGACATGCAGGTAGAATTCACATTAACTACAGCCAGTCTCAGTTCTTTTAAAGGTATCTTCAAATTCAAGCGACCAATTCTGTAATAGAAAACTAGACAAAAATCTGGATAAATTTGCAGCCCTAGTATAATTTATATATTTTGAGTTAACTAAGCCATGGCGGCTGAAGGCTAGCATTGGTCAAAACATTGGCAAGGGAAACTGGTTATTATACCCATAAGCCTGCCCCAACAATACTCTGCCTCCAGGAGGTGTTAATTACTCTGCCTCCAGGAGGTGTTAATTCCCAAATTGCCATCAGCTGGGAACCTAGCATTCAGAACACTTGAAGTTTATGGGGACACCTGAATCAAACCACCACATTCTGTCCCTAGCCACCATAAACTGATAACAATATATGATGTAAAATGTAATGCATTCATGCAAATTTAAAGGTCCCCATAGTTTTTATCAATTCCAATGATGTTCATACGTCCCCATAATCCAAGGTCTTTTAACAACATTCACACTGCAAAGGATGGAGGATGGCATTTAGGCAAAAGTCAAAGAAATATATATATATATATATATATATATATTTTTATTTTTTTTTAAGTGACAGGGTCTCACTGTGTAGTCCTGGCTGCCCTGGAACTCACTATGTAGACCAGGCTGGCTTTGAACTTGTGGCAGTCCTGCTCTGCCTCCCATGTGCTGGGATGGCCTGAGCCACCACACCCGGCTTTTTTCCCGGGATTCCCCCTCTCTCTCTTTTTTTCCTTTTTTTTAATTTTGATCTTTTCATTTGTTTTATGAGAGCCTGCAGCCCTTCTTTAGAATCCGTAGACTCTGAATCTTCTAGCTCAAGTGTTGGATATAAGTTGTTCTTTGTTTTTGCCTCTTTTTCACTGTTTGCCTGTTCCGACCTTTCTTCCTCGAGGCAGTTCCTCACTAACCTCCAGATCGATCTTACCCCGCCCTTAAGCGTGCCTTGGTCTGCTGCAAAATCAAGATCTTCGCCCAAATTTTCCCATGAAGGGATTGTAAGACTTCCAGAGCACGCAAACCAAGGGGCTATGGCATCACATTCCTCCAGGAACCTCTCCAGGGTACTCCCCTTTATCTTTAAGTTTTTTGAACAAGCAGCTCATTCAGAGCCAAAAAAATTGGGTGCAGTGAGAAAGCGCCCATGGCTACACTTGCAAAAAGATTCTTTTAAAACTTTTACTGCAGCTCATTCAGAGCCAAAAAATTGGGTGAGAAGCGCCCATGGCTAAATTTGCAAAAATTCTTTTCCTGCTCCATCTTTTTCTACCGAGAGAAAACAAAATCCCCACTTTTGTCAGAACTTCCTTCCTGCTCCCTCTTTTTCTACTGAGAGGAGCAAAATCCCCGCTTTTGTCGTGGATTCCCACCTTACCTGGGAACTTACCAGTGCACTGCCCTGACTGCAGAGAGTTCTGAGTCCCTCTTCGGACTCTTCTTTCAACAGTTTATTCAGGAACCTTACCTTTTCTTTTAGATGTTTTACTCGAGCGCTCTTCTCTCACCTCCTCTAAAATTTTTTTTTAACTGCTTCTGAATCATTCTCGTTTGCCCTATGTAATATGACTAGACACACTACAACACAAATACACCACATGAGGTTAACCAACTTTTATACACTAATAAGACACACGAACAAATATACATTAATTGGCCGGCTATCATTCTTAAGAAATCTTCTCACTGCGTTTCCTCTAAGGAAACCTTATTGTGGCGCCTTTTAACCCTAATACTGGAAGATGTATTGCCCATTTTGCTATGGGACCTTATTGTCTCTCTACCGGAGAACTTGCCTTTACCCTTTTTGTCCACTTATCTGGAACTTACCAGCTAGCTGCCCTGCAAGTTCTGAGTTCCCCGTACAGGCCACCACTTGTCGTCGCCCAGTCCGACCAGCAGAATAAGGCAACGACCACAGAAACTCTTCTTGAAGCAGTTTATTCAGGAACCTTCAACAATCTTCTTCTGACTGACTGACTCACTCACTCACTCACTCACTCACTGACTCACTCACTCACTCTCACTGACTCTCTCTCACTCACTCACCCACTCACTCATCCACTCACTGACTGCCTCACTCACTGACTCACTCACTGACTGACTGCCCGACTCACTCCCTCACTCACTCACTCACTCACTGACTGCCCGACTCACTCCCTCCCTCACTCACTCACTCACTGAGTGCCCGACTCACTCCCCAATCACTCACTCACTCACTGACTGCCCGACTCACTCCCCCCGGGACAAGCCCGCCCAAAGCTTAAGAAGCTTTTGAACAGCCAACCCTGGTAAGCCACGTGGTGAATGCAGATAGGTCCACATATGCGGAAGCAAGCCTAGATCACGGCCCAAGCCAAATAAGGACTTGTTTATCCAGGAGAGCACTCCATCATCGGGAAGGGAAGGAAGGCAGAAGCCAGCGCCATCTTTAAGGCGCGGCACCTGCAGCTCTCTACAGCTTTCCTACAAAGAAGGTTGAGTGCAGCAAGTTCAAACTTTCCTTGTTAATGTAATCTGAAAAGTTGCACAACTTAGTAGATTGGCCTCATTTCTAAAGTAGTTTGTTTACAAAAAAAACATCTTCATTACCGAACACTATACTATGTGAAATGAGCTACTTTGGTTCTAGGAATCACTTGCTTTCCTACAAAGAAGGTTGAGTGCAGCAAGTTAAAACTTTTCTAGTTTGTGTAATCTAACAAGATATACAAGTTAGTGGATTCGAGTTGTTTCTAAAGTGGTTTCTTTAGAAAACAAACATCTTCAGTACTGAACACTGTACTGTGTGAAATAAGTTAATTCAGTTCTAGGAATCAGTTTCCTTTCTACGAAGATGGTTGAGTGCAGCAAGTTCAAACTTTCCTTGTTAATATAATCTGAAAAGATGGCCAAGTTAGCAGAGTCACCTCATTTGTAAAATAGTTTGTTGAGAAAATTAACATCTTTATTGCCGAACATTTTACTGTGTGAAATATGCTCATTCAGTTCTAGGAATCACTTGCTTTCCTACAAAAAAGGTGAGTGCAGCAAGTTGAAACTTTCCTTGTTAATGTAATCTAAAAAGAGCCACAACTTACTAGATTGGCCTAATTTCTAAAGTAGTTTCTTTAGAAAGAAAAATCTTCAATATCGAACACTGTACAGTGTGAAATAAGTTAATTCGTTTCTAGGAATCAGTTTAATTTCTACGAAGAAGGTTGAGTGCAGCAAGTTCAAACTTTCCTTGTTAATGTAATCTAAAAAGATGGCCAAGTTAGAAGATTCGCCTCATTTGTAAAGTACTTTGTTGAGAAAACAAACATCTTCATTGCTGAACATTGTACTGTGTGAAATAAGCTCATTCGGTTCTAGGAATCAGTTGCTTTTCTACAAAGAAGGTTCAGTGCAGCAAGTTCAAACTTTCCTTGTTAATGTAATCTAAAAAGATGCACAACTTAGTAGATTGGCCACATTTCTAACGTAGTTTGTTTAGAAAACAAACATCTTCAATACTGAACACTGTAATATGTGAACTAAGCTAGTTCCGTTCGAGGAATCACTTGCCTTCCTACGAATAAGGTTGAGTGCAGCAAGTTCAAACTTTCCTAGTTTATGTAATCTAAAATGATGTACAAGTTAGTGGATTCGCCTCATTTCTAAAGTAGTTTCTTTAGAAAAGAAACATCTTCAGTACCGAATTCTGTACTGTGTGAAATAAGTGAATTCGCTTCTAGGATTCAGTTTAAATCTATGAAGATGGTTGAGTGCAGCAAGTTCAAACTTTCCTTGTTAAAGTAATCTAAAAAGATGGCCAAGTTAGTAGATTCGGCTCATTTGTAAAGTAGTTTGTTGAGAAAACAAACATCTTCATTGCCAAACATTGTACTGTGTGAAATAAGCTCATTCTTCTAGGAATCAGTTGCTTTCCTACAAAGAAGGTTGAGTGCAGCAAGTTCAAACTTTCCTTGTTAATGTAATCTGAAAAGATTGCACAACGGGCGTAGATTGGCCTCATTTCTAAAGTAGTTTGTTTACAAAACAAACATCTTCATTACCGAACACTATACTATGTGAAATAAGCTAGTTTGGTTCTAGGAATCACTTGCTTTCCTACAAAGAAGGTTGAGTGCAGCAAGTTCAAACTTTCCTCGTTTGTGTAATCTAACAAGATTTACAAGTTAGTGGAATCCCATTTCTAAAGTAAACGCAACATAAAAAAACATCTTCATCTAGTGAACATTGTTCTGTGTGAAATAAGTTAATTCGGTTCTAGGAATCAGTTTAATTTCTACAAAGAAGGTTGAGTGCAGCAAGTTCAAACTTTCCTTGTTAATGTCATCTAAAAAGATGTCCAAGTTAGTAGATTTGCCTTATTGGTAAAGTACTTTGTTGAGAAAACAAACATCTTCATTGCCAATCCAATGTACTGTGTGAAAAAAGCTAATTTAGGTTAGCATTCAGTTGCTTTCCTACAAAGAAGGTTGAGTGCAGCAAGTTCAAACTTTCCTTGTTAATGTAATCTAAAAAGATGCACAAGGTAGTAGATTGGCCTCATTTCTAAAGTAGTTTCTTTAGAAAAGAAACATCTTCAGTACCAACACTGTACTGTGTCAAATAAGTTAATTCGCTTCCAGGAATCAGTTTAAATTCTACGAAGAAGGTTGAGTGCAGCAAGTTCAAAATTTCCTTGTTAATGTAATCTAACAAGATGTACAAGGTAGTGCATTCGCCTCATTTCTTACGTAGTTTCTTGTAAAACAACATCTTCAAACTACCGAACACTGTACTATGTGAAATGTGCTAGTTCAGTTCTCCGAATCACTTGCTTTCCTACGAAGAAGGTTGAGTGCAGCAAGTTCAAACTTTCCTCGTTTGTGTAATCTGACAAGATGTACAAGTTAGTGGATTCATGTCGTTTCTAAAGTGGTTTCTTTACAAAACAAACATCTTCAGTACTGAACACTGTACTGTGTGAAATAAGTTAATTTTGCTTCTAGGAATCAGTTTCCTTTCTAAGATGATGGTTGAGTGCAGCAAGTTCAAACTTTCCTTGTTAATGTAATCTAAAAAGATGGCCAAGTTGGCAGAGTCACCACATTTGTAAAGTAGTTTGTTGAGAAAATTAACATCTTCATTGCCGAACATTGTACTGTGTGAAATAAGCCCATTCGGTTCTAGGAATCACTTGCTTTCCTACAAAGAAGGTTGAGTGCAGCAAGTTCAAGCTTTCCTTGTTAATGTAATCTAAAAACATGCACAACTTAGTAGATTGGCCTCATTTCTAAAATAGTTTTTAGAAAAAACAAACATCTTCAGTGCCGAACACTGTACTGTGTGAAATGTTAATTCGGTTCTAGGAATCAGTTTAATTTCTACAAAGATGGTTGAGTGCAGCAAGTTCAAACTGTCCGTGTTAATGTAATCTAAAAAGATGGCCAAGTTAGGAGATTCACCTAA
This sequence comes from Orientallactaga sibirica, assembly GCA_036365145.1. NCBI lineage: Eukaryota > Metazoa > Chordata > Mammalia > Rodentia > Dipodidae > Orientallactaga > Orientallactaga sibirica. The sequence continues at coordinate 16,881 of JAEOAD010002764.1, read as the reverse complement.
TTTCTAAAGTGTATCTTTAGAAAACAAACCTTCATTTCAAGTTAGTCTTTCCACATGTCATTTCTAAAGTAGTTTCTTTGGAAAACAAACATCTTCAGTACCGGAGAACACTGTACAGCATGAAATAAGATGATTCGGTTTGAATTAGTTTCCTTTCCACGAAGATGGTTGAGTTTAGCAAGTTCAAACTTTCCTTGTTAATATAATATAAAAAGATGACCAAGTTAGTAGATTTGCCTCATTTCTAAAATAGGGTCTTTAGAAAACAAACAGTGGGTTCATTGCCAAACATTGTACTGTGTGAAATGAGATAATTCAAGTTCTAGGAATCAGTTTAATTTCTCTGAAGATGGTTGAGTTTAGCAAGTTCAAACTTTCCTTGTTAATGTGATCTAAAAAGATGTCCAAGTTCGTAGATTTGCCTCATTGGTAAAAAGTAGTTTGTTGAGAAAACAATGATCTTCATTGCCTCCTGAACATTGTTAAAGGTGTGAAACCAAGCTCATTCGGATCTAGAATTCAGTTGCTTTCCTACAAAGAAGGTTGAGTGCAGCAAGTTCAAACTTTCTTTGTTAATGTAATCTAAAAGATGCACATCTTAGTGAATTCACCTCATTTCTAAAGTAATTTCTTTAGAAAAGAAACATCCTCAGTACCTCCAGCACACTGTACTGTGTGAAATAAGTTAATGGAGGATTCTAGGAATCAGTTTAATTTCCTACGAAGGTGGTTGAGTGCAGCAAGATCAAACGTTCCTTGTTAATGTAATCTACAAAGATGACCAAGTTAGAAGATTTTTTAGGCCTCATTTGTAAAGTACTTTGTTGAGAAAACAAATATCTTCATTGTGTCACATTGTACTGTGTGAAATAAGCTCTTTCAGTTCTAGGAATCAGTTTTTTTCCTACAAAGAAGGTTGAGTACAGCAAGTTCAAACTTTCCTTGTTAATGTAATCCAAAAAGATGCACAACTTAGTAGATTGGCTTCATTTCCAAAGTAGTTTGTTTAGAAAACAAACATCTTCATTACCAAACACTGTACTATGTGAAATGTTTACTGATTCGGTTCTAGGAATCACTTGCTTTCCTACAAGAAGGTTGAGTGGAGCAAGTTCAAACTTGCCTAGTTTGTGTAATCTAACAAGATGTACAAGTTAGTGGATTGCTTACAGCTCCATTTCTAAAGTAGTTTCTTTAGAAAACAAACATCTTCAGTACCGAACACTGTACTGTGTGAAATAAGATAATTCGGTTCTAGGAATCAGTTTCCTTTCCACGAAGATGGTTGAGTGCAGCAAGTTCAAACTTTCCTTGTTAATGTAATCTAAAAAGATGTCCACGTTAGTAGATTCACCTCATTTCTAAATTAGTGTCTTTAGAAAACAAACATTTCATTGCCAAACATTGTACTGTGTGAAATAAGCTAATTCGGTTCTAGGAATCAGTTTACTTTCTATAAGATGGTTGAGTGCAGCAAGTTCAAACTTTCCTTGTTAATGTAATCTAAAAAGATGTCCAACTTAGTTTGCCTCATTGGTAAAGTTTTGTTGAGAAAACACACATCTTCATTTCTAAATTCGGATCTAGTTTGTTTAGAAAACAAACAAACTTTCATTAATGTAATCTAAAAAGATGCTATCTTAGTGAAATGAAAGCTATTTCTTTAGAAAAGAAACATCTAGGAATCTGTGTGAAATAAGTTAATTAAGGTTCTAGGAATCAGTTTAATTTTGAAGGTTTGAGTGCAGCAAGATCAAACGTTCCTTGTTAATGTAATCTACAAAGATGACCAAGTTAGAAGATTCGCCTCATTTGTAAAAGTACTTTGTTGAGAAAACAAATATCTTCATTGGATTTGTACTGTGTGAAATAAGCTCTTTCAGTTCTTTCTTTGCTTTCCTAGAAAACAACAGCAAGTTCAAACTTTCCTTGTTAATGTAATCAAAAAGATGCACAACTTCAGTTGGCTTCATTTCCAAAGTAGTTTGTTTAGAAAACAAACATCTTCATTTGTACTATGTGAAATGAGCTAGTTGGTTGAATTATCAAGTTGAAAAGTTTCCTTGTTAATGTAATCTAAAAAGATGTTCAAGTTAGTAGATTCGCCTCATTTCTAAAGTAGTTTCTTTCGAAAACAAACATCTTCAGTACCAAACACTGTACTGTGTGAAGTAAGTTAATTCGGTTCTAGGAATCAGTTTTCTTTCTACAAAGATGATTGAGTTTAGCAAGGTCAAACTTTCCTTGTTAATGTAATCTAAAAACATGTCCAAGTTAGTAGGTTCACCTCATTTGTAAAGTAGTTTCTTGAGAAAACAAACGTCTTAATTGCCGAACATTGTACTGTGTGAAATAAACTAATTCGGTTCTAGGAATCAGTTTCCTTTCTACGAAAATGGTTGAGTTTAGCAAGTTCAAACTTTCCTTGCTAATGTAATCTAAAAAGATGCACAACATAGTATATTTGCCTCATTTCTAAAGTAGTTTGGTTATTAAACAAACATCTTCATTACCGAACACTGTACTATGTGAAATAAGCTAGTTCGGTTCTGGGAATCAGTTGCTTTCCTACAAAGAAGGTTGAGTGCAGCAAGTTCAAACTTTCCTAGTTTTTGTAATCTAAAAAGATCTACAAGTTAGTGGATTCACCTCATTTCTAAAATTAGTTTCTTTAGAAAACAAACATCTTCAGTACTGAAAACTGTACTGTGTGAAATAAGTTCATTCGGTTCTAGGAATCAGTTTACTTTCTCTAAGATGGTTGAGTTCAGCAAGTTCAAACTTTCCTTTTTAATGTAATCTAAAAAGATGTCCAAGTTAGTAGATTTGCCTCATTTCTAAAGTAGTTTCTTTAGAAAAAAACCTTCATTTCCAAACATTGTACTGTGTGAAATGAGCTAATTTAGTTCTAGGAATCAGTTTACTTTCTACAAAGATGGTTGAGTTTAGCAAGTTCAAACTTTCCATGTTAATGTAATCTAAAAAGATGTCAACACAGTAGATTTGCCTCATTGGTAAAGTAGTTTGTTTTAGAAAACAAACATCTTCATTTCCGAACATTGTACTGTGTGAAAAAAGCTAATTTAGTTCTAGGAATCAGTTGCTTTCCTACAAAGAAGTTTGAGTGCAGCAAGTTCAAACTTTCCTTGTTAATGTAATCTAAAAGATGCACAACATAGTAGATTCCCCTCATTTCTAAAGTAGTTTCTTTAGAAAAGAAACATCTTCAGTACCAACACTGTACTGTGTGAAATAAGTTAATTAAGCTTCTAGGAATCAGTTTAATTTCTACGAAGAAGGTTTAGTGCAGCAAGTTCATATTTTCCTAGTTTGTGTAATCTAACAAGATGTATAAGTTAGTGGATTCGCCTCATTTCTAACGTAGTTCCTTTAGAAAAGAAACATCTTCAGTACCAAACAGTGTAATGTGTGAAATAAGTTAATTAAGCTTTCTAGGAATCAGTTTAATTTCTAAGAAGATGGTTGAGTTTAGCAAGTTCAAACTTTCCTTGTTAATATATTCTAAAAAGATGTCCAAGTTGGTAGATTTGCCTCATTGGTAAAGTAGTTCGTTGAGAAAGCAAACATCTTCATTGCCAAACATTGTACTGTGTGAAAAAAGCTCATTCGGTTCAAGAATTCAGTAGCTATCCTACAAAGACTGTTGAGTGCAGCAAGTTCAAACATTCCTTGTTAATGTAATCTAAAAAGATGCACAACTTAGTAGATTGGCCTCATTTCTAAAGTAGTTTCTTCAGAAAAGAAACATCTTCAGTACTGAACACTGTACTGTGTGAATAAGTTAATTCGGTTCTAGGAATCAGTTTCCTTTCTACGAAGATGGTTGAGTTTAGCAAGTTCAAACTTTCCCTGTTAATGTAATCTAAAAAGATGTCCAAGTTAGTAGATTTGACTCATTTGTAAAGTAGTTTATTGAGAAAACAAACATCTTCATTGCGAACATTGTACTGTGTGAAAAAAGCTAATTTAGTTCAAGAATTCAGTTTGCTTTCCTACAAAGACGGTTGAGTGCAGAAAGTTCAAACTTTCCTTGTTAATGTAATGTAAAAAGAAGCACAACGTAGTAGATTGGCCTCATTTCTAAAGCAGTTTCTTTAGAAAAGAAACATCTTCAGTACCGAACACTGTACTGTGTGAAATGTTAATTTTCTTCTAGGACTCAGTTTAATTTCTACGAAGATGGTTGAGTGGAGCAAGTTGAAACTTTCCTTGATAATGTAATCTAAAAAGATGGCCAAGTTAGAAGATTCGCCTCATTTGTAAAAGTACTTTGTTGAGAAAAACAAACATCTTCATTGCCAAACATTGTACTGTGTGAAATAAGCTCATTCGGTTCTAGGAATCAGTTGCTTTCCTATAAAGAAGGTTGAGTGCAGCAAGTTCAAACTTTCCTTGTTAATGTAATCTAAAAAGATGCACAACTTAGTAGATTGGCCTCATTTCTAAAGTAGTTTGTTTAGAGAAAAAAATCTTCATTACCAACACTATACTATGTGAAATAAGCTAGTTCCGTTCTAGGAATCACTTGCTTTCTTACGAATAAGGTTGAGTGCAGCAAGTTCAAACTTTCCTTATTAATGCAATCTAAAAAGATGGCCAAATTAGGAGATTCGCCTCATTTGTAAAGTACTTTGTTGAGAAAACAAACATCTTCATTGCCGAACATTGTACTGTGTGAAATAAGCTCATTCGCTTCTAGGAATCAGTTGCTTTCCTACAAAGAAGGTTGAGTGCAGCAAGTTCAAACTTTCCTAGTTTGTGTAATCTAACAAGATGTACAAGTTAGTGCATTTGCCTCATTTCTAAAGTAATTTATTTAGAAAAGAAACATCTTCAGTACCAAACACTGTACTGTGTGAAATAAGTTAATTAAGCTTTCTAGGATTCAGTTTAATTTCTACGAACAAGGTTGAGTGCAGCTAGTTTAAACTTTCCTTGTTAATGTAATCTAAAAAGATGGCCAAGTTAGAATATTCACCTCATTTGTAAAGTACTTTGTTCAGAAAACAAACATCTTCATTGCCTACATTGTACTGTGTGAAATAAGCTCATTCGGTTCTAGGAATCAGTTGCTTTCCTATAAAGAAGGTTGAGTGCAGCAAGTTCAAACTTTCCTTGTTAATGTAATCTAAAAGATGCACAACTTAGTAGATTGGCCTCATTTGTAAAGTAGTTTGTTTAGAAAAAAAATCTTCATTACCGAACACTGTACTGTGTGAAATAAGCTAGTTCCGTTCTAGGAATCAGTTTAATTTCTACGAAGAAGGTTGAGTGCAGCAAGTTCAAACTTTCCTTGTTAATGCAATCTAAAAAGATGGCCAAGTTAGTAGATTCGCCTCATTTGTAAAGTACTTTGTTGAGAAAACAAACATCTTCATTGCCGAACATTGTACTGTGTGAAATAAGCTCATTTAGGTTCTAGGAATCAGTTGCTTTCCTACAAAGAAGGTTGAGGGCAGCAAGTTCAAACTTTCCTTGTTAATGTAATCTAACAAGATGTACAAGTTAGTGCATTCGTCTCATTTCTAAAGTAGTTTATTTAGAAAAGAAACATCTTCAGTACCGAACACTGTACTGTGTGAAATAAGTTAATTAAACTTCTAGGATTCAGTTTAATTTCTACGAACAAACTTGAGTGCAGCAAGTTTAAACTTTCCTTGTTAATGTAATCTAAAAAGATGGCCAAGTTAGAATATTCGCCTCATTTGTAAAGTACTTTGTTCAGAAAACAAACATCTTCATTGCCGAACATTGTACTGTGTGAAAAAAGCTCATTTGGTTCTAGAATTCAGTTGCTATCCTACAAAGATGGTTGAGTGCAGCAAGTTCAAACTTTCCTTGTTAATGTAATCTAAAAAGATGCACAACTTACTAGATTGGCCTCATTTCTAAAGTAGTTTCTTTAGAAAAGAAACATCTTCAGTACCGAACATTGTACTATGTGAAATGAGCTAGTTCCGTTCTAGGAATCATTTGCTTTCCTACGAAGAAGGTTGAGTGCAGCAAGTTCAAACTTTCCTAGTTTGTGTAATCTAACAAGATATACTAGTTAGTGTATTCGCCTCATTTCTAAAGCAGTTTCTTTAGAAAAGAAACATCTTCAGTACCGAACCCTGTACTATGTGAAATAAGTAAATTCGGTTCTAGGAATCATTTTCCTTTCTACGAAGATGGTTGAGTGCAGCAAGTACAAACTTTCCTAGTTTGTGTAACCTAACAAGATCTACAAGTTAGTGGATTCGTGTAATTTCTAAATTAGTTTCTTTGTAAAAACAAACATCTTCAGTACCGAACACTGTACTGTGTGAAATAAGTTCATTCGGTTCTAGGAATCAGTTTCCTTTCTACGAAGATGGTTGAGTTTAGCAAGTTCAAACTTTCCTTGTTAATGTAATTTAAAAGATGTCCAAGTTCGTAGATTTGCCTTATTGGTAAAGTAGTTTGTTGAGAAAACAAACATCTTCATTGCCGAACAATGTACTATGTGAAAAAAGCTAATTTAGGTTAGCATTCAGTTGCTTTCCTACAAAGAAGGTTGAGTGCAGCAAGTTCAAACTTTCCTTGTTAATGTAATCTAAAAAGATGCACAAGGTAGTAGATTGGCCTCATTTCTAAAGTAGTTTCTTTAGAAAAGAAACATCTTCAGTACCAAACACTGTACTGTGTCAAATAAGTTAATTCGGTTCTAGGAATCAGTTTAAATTCTCGAAGAAGGTTGAGTGCAGCAAGTTCAAAATTTCCTAGGTTGTGTAATCTAACAAGATGTACAAGGTAGTGCATTCGCCTCATTTCTTAAATAGTTTCTTTAGAAAACAAACATCTTCAGTACCGAACACTGTACTATGTGAAATAAGTTTGTTCGGTTCTGAATCACTTGCTTTCCTACGAAGAAGGTTGAGTGCAGCAAGTTCAAACTTTCCTCGTTTGTGTAATCTAACAAGATGTACAAGTTAGTGGATTCGTCATTTCTAAAGTGGTTTCTTTACAAAAAACAAACATCTTCAGTACTGAACACTGTACTGTGTGAAATAAGTTAATTCGGTTCTAGGAATCAGTTTCCTTTCTAAGAAGATGGTTGGTTGAGTGCAGCAAGTTCAAACTTTCCTTGTTAATGTAATCTAAAAAGATGGCCAAGTTGGCAGAGTCACCACATTTGTAAAGTAGTTTGTTGAGAAAATTAACATCTTCATTGCCGAACATTGTACTGTGTGAAATAAGCCCATTCGGTTCTAGGAATCACTTGCTTTCCTACAAAGAAGGTTGAGTGCAGCAAGTTCAAGCTTTCCTTGTTAATGTAATCTAAAAAGATGCACAACTTAGTAGATTGGCCTCATTTCTAAAGTAGTTTTTTAGAAAAGAAACATCTTCAGTACCGAACACTGTACTGTGTGAAATGTTAATTCACTTCTAGGAATCAGTTTAATTTCTACGAAGATGGTTGAGTGCAGCAAGTTCAAACTGTCCCTTGTTAATGTAATCTAAAAAGATGGCCAAGTTAGGAGATTCACCTAATTTCTAAAGTGGGGTCTTTAGAAAACAAACCTTCATTGCAAGTTAGTGGATTCGTGTCATTTCTAAAGTAGTTTTTCCTAGTTTGGAAAACAAACATCTTCAGTACCGAACACTGTACAGCATGAAATAAGATGATTCTGTAGGAATTAGTTACCTTTCCACGAAGATGGTTGAGTTTAGCAAGTTCAAACTTTCCTTGTTAATATAATATAAAAAGATGACCAAGTTAGTAGATTTGCCTCATTTCTAAAATAGGGTCTTTAGAAAACAAACCTTCATTGCCAAACATTGTACTGTGTGAAATGAGATAATTCGGTTCTAGGAATCAGTTTACTTTCTACAAAGATGGTTGAGTTTAGCAAGTTCAAACTTTCCTTGTTAATGTAATCTAAAAGATGTCAAACTTAGTAGATTTGCCTCATTGGTAAAGTAGTTTGTTGAGAAAACAAACATCTTCATTGCCGAACATTGTACTATGTGAAAAAAAGCTCATTCGGATCTAGAATTCAGTTGCTTTCCTACAAAGAAGGTTGAGTGCAGCAAGTTCAAACTTTCCTTGTTAATGTAATCTAAAAAGATGCACATCTTAGTGAATTCACCTCATTTCTAAAGTAATTTCTTTAGAAAAGAAACATCTTCAGTACTGAACACTGTACTGTGTGAAATAAGTTAATTCGCTTCTAGGAATCAGTTTAATTTCTACAAAGATGGTTGAGTGCAGCAAGATCAAACTTTCCTTGTTAATGTAATCTACAAAGATGACCAAGTTAGAAGATTCGCCTCATTTGTAAAGTACTTTGTTGAGAAAACAAAATCTTCATTGACAAACATTGTACTGTGTGAAATAAGCTCTTTCGGTTCTAGGAATCAGTTGCTTTCCTACAAAGAAGGTTGAGTACAGCAAGTTCAAACTTTCCTTGTTAATGTAATCCAAAAAGATGCACAACTTAGTAGATTGGCTTCATTTCAAAGTAGTTTGTTTAGAAAACAAACATCTTCATTACCGAACACTGTACTATGTGAAATGAGCTAGTTCGGTTCTAGGAATCACTTGCTTTCCTACGAAGAAGGTTGAGTGGAGCAAGTTCAAACTTTCCTAGTTTGTGTAATCTAACAAGATGTACAAGTTAGTGGATTCGCCTCATTTCTAAAGTAGTTTCTTTAGAAAACAAACATCTTCAGTACCAAACACTGTCCTGTGTGAAATAAGATAATTCGGTAGGAATTAGTTTCCTTTCCACGAAGATGGTTGAGTTTAGCAAGTTCAAACTTTCCTTGTTAATGTAATCTAAAAAGATGTCCAAGTTAGTAGATTCACCTCATTTCTAAATTAGTTTCTTTAGAAAACAAACTTTCATTGCCAAACATTGTACTGTGTGAAATGAGCTAATTCGGTTCTAGGAATCAGTTTACTTTCTACGAAGATGGTTGAGTTTAGCAAGTTCAAACTTTCCTTGTTAATGTAATCTGAAAAGATGCACAAGTTAGTAGATTGGCCTCATTTCAAAAGTAGTTTGTTTAGAAAACAAACATCTTCATTACCGATCACTGTACTATGTGAAATAAGCTAATTCGGTTCTAGGAATCAGTTGCATTCCTATGAAGAAGGTTGAGTGCAGCAAGTTCAAACTTTCCTTGTTTTTGTAATCTAACAAGATCTACAAGTTAGTGGATTCACCTAATTTCTAAATTATTTTCTTTAGAAAACAAAGATCTTCAGTACTGAAAACTGTACTGTGTGAAATAAGTTCATTCGGTTCTAGGAATCAGTGTCCTTTCTACGAAGATGGTTGAGTTTAGCAAGTTCAAACTTTCCTTGTTAATGTAATCTAAAAAGATGTCCAAGTTAGTAGATTAACCTCATTTCTAAAGTAGTTTCTTTAGAAAACAAACCTTCATTGCCAAACATTGTACTGTGTGAAATGAGGTAATTCGGTTCTAGGAATCAGTTTACTTTCTACGAAGATGGTTGAGTTTAGCAAGTTCAAACTTTCCTTGTTAATGTAATCTAAAAGGTGTCCAAGTTAGTAGATTTGCCTCATTGGTAAAGTAGTTTGTTTAGAAAACAAACATCTTCATTTCAAACATTGTAATGTGTGAAAAAAGCTAATTTAGTTCTAGAATTCAGTTGCTTTCCTACAAAGAAGTTTGAGTGCAGCAAGTTCAAACTTTCCTTGTTAATGTAATCTAAAAAGATGCACAACATAGTAGATTGGCCTCATTTCTAAAGTAATTTCTTTAGAAAAGAAACATCTTCAGTACCGAACACTGTACTGTGTGAAATAAGTTAATTCGCTTCTGGGAATCAGTTTAATTTCCATGAAGAAGGTTGAGTGCAGCAAGTTCATATTTTCCTAGTTTGTGTAATGTAACAAGATGTATAAGTTAGTGGATTCCCCTCATTTCTAACGTAGTTCCTTTAGAAAAGAAACATCTTCAGTACCAAACACTGTACTGTGTGAAATAAGTTAATTCGCTTCTAGGAATCAGTTTAATTTCTACGAAGAAGGTTTAGTGCAGCAAGTTCATATTTTCCTAGTTTGTGTAATCTAACAAGATGTATAAGTTAGTGGATTCGCCTCCTTTCTAACGTAGTTCCTTTAGAAAGAAACATCTTCAGTACCAAACAGTGTAATGTGTGAAATAAGTTAATTTGCTTTCTAGGAATCAGTTTAATTTCTAAGAAGATGGTTGAGTTTAGCAAGTTCAAACTTTCCTTGTTAATATAATCTAAAAAGATGTCCAAGTTGGTAGATTTGCCTCATTGGTAAAGTAGTTTGTTGAGAAAACAAACATCTTCATTGCCAAACATTGTACTGTGTGAAAAAAGCTCATTCGGTTCAAGAATTCAGTAGCTATCCTACAAAGACTGTTGAGTGCAGCAAGTTCAAACATTCCTTGTTAATGTAATCTAAAAAGATGCACAACTTAGTAGATTGGCCTCATTTCTAAAGTAGTTTCTTCAGAAAAGAAACATCTTCAGTACTGAACACTGTACTGTGTGAATAAGTTAATTCGGTTCTAGGAATCAGTTTCCATTCTACGAAGATGGTTGAGTTTAGCAAGATCAAACTTTCCTGTTAATGTAATCTAAAAAGATGTCCAAGTTAGTAGATTTGACTCATTTGTAAAGTAGTTTATTGAGAAAACAAACATCTTCAGTTGCCCGAACATTGTACTGTGTGAAAAAAGCTAATTTAGTTCAAGGAATTCATTTGTTTTCCTACAAAGACGGTTGAGTGCAGAAAGTTCAAACTTTCCTTGTTAATGTAATGTAAAAAGAAGCACAACGTAGTAGTTTGGCCTCATTTCTAAAGCAGTTTCTTTAGAAAAGAAACATCTTCAGTACCGAACACTGTACTGTGTGAAATGTTAATTTTCTTCTAGGAATCAGTTTAATTTCTACGAAGATGGTTGAGTGGAGCAAGTTGAAACTTTCCTTGTTAATGTAATCTAAAAAGATGGCCAAGTTAGGAGGTTCGCCTCATTTGTAAAGTACTTTGTTGAAAAACAAACATCTTCATTGCCAAACATTGTACTGTGTGAAATAAGCTCATTCGGTTCTAGGAATCAGTTGCTTTCCTATAAAGAAGGTTGAGTGCAGCAAGTTCAAACTTTCCTTGTTAATGTAATCTAAAAAGATGCACAACTTAGTAGATTGGCCTCATTGCTAAAGTAGTTTGTTTAGAGAAAAAAATCTTCATTACCGAACACTATACTATGTGAAATAAGCTAGTTCCGTTCTAGGAATCACTTGCTTTCTTACGAATAAGGTTGAGTGCAGCAAGTTCAAACTTTCCTTGTTAATGCAATCTAAAAAGATGGCCAAGTTAGGAGATTCGCCTCATTTGCAAAGTACTTTGTTGAGAAAACAAACATCTTCATTGCTGAACATTGTACTGTGTGAAATAAGCTCATTCGGTTCTAGGAATCAGTTGCTTTCCTACAAAGAAGGTTGAGGGCAGCAAGTTCAACTTTCCTAGTTTGTGTAATCTAATAAGATGTACAAGTTAGTGCATTCGTCTCATTTCTAAAGTAGTTTATTTAGAAAAGAAACATCTTCAGTACCGAACACTGTACTGTGTGAAATAAGTTAATTAAACTTCTAGATTCAGTTTAATTTCTACAAACAAGGTTGAGTGCAGCTAGTTTAAACTTTCCTTGTTAATGTAATCTAAAAAGATGGCCAAGTTAGAATATTCGCCTCATTTGTAAAGTACTTTGTTCAGAAAACAAACATCTTCATTGCCGAACATTGTACTGTGTGAAATAAGCTCATTCGGTTCTAGGAATCAGTTGCTTTCCTATAAAGAAGGTTGAGTGCAGCAAGTTCAAACTTTCCTTGTTAATGTAATCTAAAAAGATGCACAACTTAGTAGATTGGCCTCATTGTTAAAGTAGTTTGTTTAGAGAAAAAAATCTTCATTACCGAACACTATACTATGTGAAATAAGCTAGTTCCGTTCTAGGAATCACTTGCTTTCTTACGAATAAGGTTGAGTGAAGCAAGTTCAAACTTTCCTTGTTAATGCAATCTAAAAAGATGGCCAAGTTAGGAGATTCGCATCATTTGTAAAGTACTTTGTTGAGAAAACAAACATCTTCATTGCCGAACATTGTACTGTGTGAAATAAGCTCATTCAGTTCTAGGAATCAGTTGCTTTCCTACAAAGAAGGTTGAGTGCAGCAAGTTCAAACTTTCCTAGTTTGTGTAATCTAACAAGATGTACAAGTTAGTGCATTCGTCTCATTTCTAAAGTAGTTTATTTAGAAAAGAAACATCTTCAGTACCGAACACTGTACTGTGTGAAATAAGTTAATTAAGTTCTTCTGATTCAGTTTAATTTCTACAAACAAGGTTGAGTGCAGCTAGTTTAAACTTTCCTTGTTAATGTAATCTAAAAAGATGGCCAAGTTAGAATATTCGCCTCATTTGTAAAGTACTTTGTTCAGAAAACAAACATCTTCATTGCGAACATTGTACTGTGTGAAAAAAGCTCATTCGGTTCTAGAATTCAGTTTAATATCCTACAAAGATGGTTGAGTGCAGCAAGTTCAAACTTTCCTTGTTAATGTAATCTAAAAGATGCACAACTTACTAGATTGGCCTCATTTCTAAAGTAATTTCTTTAGAAAAGAAACATCTTCAGTACCGGACATTGTACTATGAAATGAGCTAGTTCCGTTCTAGGAATCATTTGCTTTCCTACAAAGAAGGTTGAGTGCAGCAAGTTCAAACTTTCCTAGTTTGTGTAATCTAACAAGATATACTAGTTAGTGTATTCGCCTCATTTCTAAAGCAGTTTCTTTAGAAAAGAAACATCTTCATTGCCGAACCCTGTACTATGTGAAATAAGTAAATTCGGTTCTAGGAATCATTTTCCTTTCTACGAAGATGGTTGAGTGCAGCAAGTTCAAACTTTCCTAGTTTGTGTAACCTAACAAGATCTACAACTTAGTGGATTCGTGTAATTTCTAAATTAGTTTCTTTGTAAAACAAACTGTGTGAAATAAGCTCATTCAAACATCTTCAGGAATCAGTTTGCTTTCCTGAACACTATACTGTTAATGTAAATAAGTTCATCATTTCTAAAAGTAGTTTCTTTAGTTTCCTTTCTGAAGATGGTTGAGTTTAGCAAGTTGAGTGCAAAAACTTTCCTTGTTAATGTAATCTAAAAAGATGTCCAAGTTAGTAGATTCGCCTCATTTCTAAAATAGTTTCTTTAGAAAACAAACATCTTCATTGCCAAAACATTGTACTCTGTGAAATAAGCTCATTCGGTTCTAGGAATCACTTGCTTTCCTATAAAGAAGGTTGAGTGCAGCAAGTTCAAACTTTCCTTGTTAATGTAATCTAAAAAGATGCACAACTTAGTAGATTGGGCTCATTTCTCAAGTAGTTTGTTTAGAAAACAAACATCTTCATTGCCGAACACTGTACTGTGTGAAATAAGCTAATTCGGTTCTAAGAATCAGTTGCTTTCCTACAAAGAAGGTTGAGTGCAGCAAGTTCAAACTTTCCTAGTTTGTGTAATCTAACAAGATATGTACAAGGTAGTAGATTCCCCTCATTTCTAAAGTAGTTTCTTTAGAAAACAAACATCTTCATTACCAAACACTGTACTGTGTGAAATAAGTGAATTAGCTTCTAGGAATCAGTTGAATTCCTCTATGAAGATGGTTGAGTGCAGCAAGTTCAAACTTTCCTTGTTAATGTAATCTAAAATGATGGCCAAGTTAGTAGATTCGCCTCAGTTTTAAAAGTAGTTTTTGAGATAAACAAACATCTTCATTGCCAAACATTGTACTGTGTGAAATAAGCTCATTCGGTTCTAGGAATCAGTTGCTTTCCTACAAAGAAGGTTGAGTGCAGCAAGTTCAAACTTTCCTTGTTAATGTAATCTAAAAAGTTGCACAACTTAGTAGATTGGAATCATTTCTAAAGTAGTTTGTTTACAAAACAAACATCTTCATTACGAACACTATACTATGTGAAATAAGCTAGTTCGGTTCTAGGAATCACTTGCTTTCCTACAAAGAAGGTTGAGTGCAGAAAGTTCAAACTTTCCTTCTTTATGCAATCTAAAAAGATGCACAACTTAGTAGATTGGCCTCATTTCTAAAGTAGGTTGTTTAGAAAACAAACATCTTCATTACCGAATACTGTACTATGTGAAATGAGCTAGTTTGGGTCTAGGAATCACTTGCTTTCCTACAAAGAGGGTTGAGTGCAGCAAGTTCAAACTTTCCTAGTTTTAATGTAATCTAACAAGATGTACAAGTTAGTGTTTTCGAGTCATTTCTAAAGTGGTTTCTTTAGAAAACAAACATCTTCAGTACTGAGCACTGTACTGTGTGAAGTAAGTTAATTCGGTTCTAGGAATCAATTTCCTTTCTCCGAAGATCGTTGAGTTTAGCAAGTTCAAACTTTCCTTGTTAATGTAATCTAAAAACATGTCCAAGTTAGTAGATTCGCCTCATTTCTAAAGTAGTTTCTTTAGAAAACAAAAATTCATTGCCAAACTTTGTACTGTGTAAAATGAGTTAATTCGGTTCTAGGAATCAGTTTACTTTCTCTGAAGATGGTTGAGTTTAGCAAGTGTAAACTTTCCTTGTTAATGTGATCTAAAAAGATGTCCAAGTTAGTAGATTTGCTTCATTTCTAAAGTTGTTTGTTGAGAAAACAAACATCTTCATTCTGAACACTGTACTATGTGAAATGAGCTAGTATGGTTCTAGGAATCACTTGCTTTCCTACAATGAAGGTTGAGTGCAGCAAGTTCAAACATTCCTAGTTTGTGTATCTAACAAGATGTACAAGTTAGTGGATTTGCCTCATTTCTAAAGTGGTTTCTTTAGAAAACAAACATCTTCAGTACTGAACACTGTACTGTGTGAAATAAGTTAATTCGGTTCTAGGAATCAGTTTCCTTTCTACGAAGATGGTTGAGTTTAGCAAGTGCATACTTTCCTTGTTAATGTAATCTAAAAGATTTCAAGTTAGTAGATTTGACTCATTTGTAAAGTACTTTGTTGAGAAAACAAACATCTTCATTGCGAACATTGTTCTGTGTGAAAAAGCTAATTTATTTCTAGAATTCAGTTGCTTTCCTACAAAAGAAGATTGAGTGCAGCCATTTCAAACTTTCCTTGTTAATGTAGTCTAAAAGGTGCACAACGTAGTAGATTGGCTCATTTCTAAAGTAGTTTCTTTAGAAAACAAACATCTTCATTACCAAACACTGTACTGTGTGAAATAAGTTAATTCGCTTCTAGGAATCAGTTTAATTTCTACGAAGAAGGTTGAGTGCAGCAAGTTCAAACTTTCCTAGTTTGTGTAATCTAACAAGATGTACAAGTTAGTGGATTCGCCTCATTTCTAAAGTAGTTTCTTTAGAAAAGAAAGATCTTCAGTACCGAACACTGTACAGTGTGAAATAAGTGAATTCGCTTCTAGGAATCAGTTTCCTTTCTATGAAGTTGTTTGAATGCAGCAAGTTCAAACTTTCCTTCTTAATGTAATCTAAAAAGATGGCCAAGTTAGACGATTCGCCTCACTTGTAAAGTACTTTGTTGAGAAAACAAACATCTTCATTGCCGAACATTGTACTGTGTGAAATAAGCTCATTCGGTTCTAGGAATCAGTTGCTTTCCTATAAAGAAGGTTGAGTGCAGCTAGTTCAAACTTTCCTTGTTAATGTAATCTAAAAAGATGGCCAAGTTAGAAGATTCGCGTCATTTGTAAAGTACTTTGTTGAGAAAACAAATATCTTCATTGCCGAACATTGTACTGTGTGAAATAAGCTCATTCGGTTCTAGGAATCAGTTGCTTTCTTACAAAGAAGGTTGAGTGCAGCAAGTTCAAACTTTCCTTGTTAATGTAATCTAAAAAGATGCACAACTTAGTGGATTGGCCTCATTTCTAAAGTAGTTTGTTCAGAAAACAAACATGTTCATTACCGAACACTGTACTATGTGAAATAAGCTAGTTCCGTTCTAGGAATCACTTGCTTTCCTACGAAGAAGGTTGAGTGCAGCAAGTTCAAACTTTCCTAGTTTGTGTAATCTAACAAGATCTACAAGGTAGTGGATTCGCATAATTTCTAAATTAGTTTCTTTAGAAAACAAACATCTTCAGTACCAAAAACTGTACTGTGTGAAATAAGTTCATTCGGTTCTGGGAATCAGTTTCCTTTCTCTGAAGATGGTTGAGTTTAGCAAGTTCAAACTTTCCTTGTTAATGTAATCTAAAAAGATATCCAAGGTAGTAGATTCACCTCATTTGTAAAGTAGTTTCTTTAGAAAACAAAACCTTCATTGCCAAAATTTGTACTGTGTGAAATGAGCTAATTCGGTTCTAGGAATCAGTTTACTTTCTCAAAAGATGGTTGTGTTTAGCAAGTTCATACTTTCCTTGTTAATGTAATCTAAATAGATGTCCAAGTTTGTAGATTTGACACATGTGTAAAGTAGTTTGTTGAGAAAACAAACATCTTCATTGCCTGAACATTGTTCTGTGTGAAAAGGCTAATTTAGTTCTAGAATTCAGTTGCTTTCCTACAAAGAAGGTTGAGTGCAGCCAGTTCAAACTTTCCTTGTTAATGTAGTCTAAAAGATGCACAACGTAGTAGATTGGCCTCATTTCTAAAGTAGTTTCTTTAGAAAACATCTTGAAAATTCTACACTGTACTGTGGGAAATAAGTTAATTCGCTTCTAGGAATCAGTTTAATTTCTCTGAAGAAGGTTGAGTGCAGCAAGTTCAAACTTTCCTTGTTAATGTAATCTAAAAAGATGGCCAAGTTAGTAGATTCGCCTCAGTTGTAAAGTAGTTTGTTGAAAACAAACAT